>JASJOG010000352.1:0-253110 GCA_030142905.1 Heliopora coerulea | reverse complement strand
TAGAGAATGAGCGTACATATTGGGATTATCCCCTCGCCCACCGCGCGAAGCGTGGTGCGAAGGCCGAAGGCCCGAGCGGGCGAGGGTACTAATCTTGACGTGCGTGGAGTCCTGTTACACGAGTGGTTACTAGGAGAAAAATTTTCGCTTTGTGTATATATCTTTATATATATATATATATATATATATATATATATATATATCCATGGATTCCGGTCACTCAAAAATGCCGTGTGCAAGCTCGGGGACTGGTATGTTGTTGAAAAAACCGTACTTAGGTACCGTATTGAAGCAAATCGATTTGGTCTCGTTATTTTTTCCCTTGTATGGATCTCTCCCAAGTTGTTTACATTATTTGAACACTGAAGCGAGTAAATGATTTAGGACCGGCAAAGGAAATGGCTTTCTTGGTGCCTGCGGCTGGTTTCACCACCTCAGTAACTGGACAATTTATGACTTGACAGAACACTTCTCAAAGTTAGCTCCTTGGAATATGCATTTGCCAACTGTTCACTTTTTGCAACAACGCTTTTGTCTTGGTTCTTTCTGATTTATATGAACAAAAGGACGTAAGGGAACTCGTTTGCTGTCAGTACATTTGCTAAGCGACTAACTGTATTAAAACGACATTCTTCGCTGAAGTTGAATAGATGTCAATTAGTATAAATCTTGGGACTTTTCACGTTGTGGTAACCACTTGCCTGAGCTGCACAATCACAGGTAAGTCTGAATCGAGTAGCTTTGAAGTACAAGTTCTGTGAACGGAATTGTTTTGAGCAGCTTTGAAAAGTAGCTTCCCGACTTCATTCTTCCCTAAGGAAGACTACTTGTACGAAATATTACCGCCTGGATTTTGCTGGCGTTTATTGGTAAAGTAGAATGAAGATTCTGGTTCCTTTATCTCTTTAGGACGATTATTTTGAACATTTTGCAGTATTTAAGCGAACAGCGTTCATGGTCAATTGTTTGAGAAGTGGAATAAAACACTCGTCATCCAGAAGAGTTGTGAAGGCCATGACAGTCTTTGGATGCTTTCTCCGCTTTCCACACAAAGATTTCATTGCCTCAATCAAGATTTTTTTTTGCTATGAAATGTCACCCCATTGAAGACATTAGGATGTGTTTTTGGCTCGAAACAAAAATACAAGGTAAACAGCTATCAGGTAACTCGCTGCAAAGCTACTTGTTTTTGGTCACCGAATTATCCTTCGGCAAAACAGTTGTTCGCTTCAGTTTTTCTCACTTCAAGAGTGAATTGTGCATGATGACCTTTACCGTAATGCTTTTCGACCCGTAATGCTTTCATCAGGATTTTAAAACTTCTCAAAAAAGTTTAAAGCCGTCTGTGTGTAAATTTACTGTTGGACCCTTTGTGTTGAGGTGCCACTGACTGCTTAGTTGAAAATACGCAAGAGTTGCAGGTTTATACGCCATTTTTCATTTTTATTGATGTTTTGCCTTGGAAAAAAGTACGTCTTTTACTTCCCTCTTCTCGTTCTTCTTTCGACAAAATTTGCACAAGGTTTGCTTGTCGTATTTTGTTGTATGTTTTGTATTTTCCGATATTTGGTCAGCGACAAAACTGCAGAATTCGTTCATGTTTTCTTTGTTTACTTCGTCGATTTCATAATTCGTTTCATCTTCGTCACCAAAGTCTTGTACTTCCGAATGAATACTTAGCATAAACCCTTATCATAGCAGATTTTAAAGACATTTGTAACCAACTTTGAGGTAATGTATAATTTATCAATTTTTTTAAGTCAAAAAAAATGTCAGAAAAATATTCAATCATGAGTTGTCCGTAATGCCGGTATCCGTTTAATAATCTAGGAGAATGCTCCACTTTTAAGACGGAAAGTCTGTTTGGATTGTTGTTTATTTGCGGCCAAATTCTGTGTGGATTTTTTTTATTGCATGTCGTCTTCCAGTTATGGTCAGGAGGATTTGTCTTTTTGAGAATTTTGAAAAATTATCATTGTTACTTGGATTCTCCTGAGATATATTGGAAGGGTGGGCGAGGGTTTGTTGCGTGCACGTATTTCTAGTTAGTTATAAATAAATCTATTGTAGTTGCAGTATTTTTAGTTACACGAGTGGTTCAACAATAGTCTGATGATATTGATATAGATTACAGATTTCAATTGAACGTTTATTATGCGGTTCAAGGGATAGAGGCACCTACATCACACTTTAAAATCGCCAATAATGTTGTTTCAAGACCAAGCAATTCTAATCTTTCAATAAGAGATTCAAAAGCTGTAATAGTAACTGAGATGGAGGCTGGAGGCCTATAGCAGGTACCAACAATAAAAGCCTTGGTCTTGGGCTTTGTTACCTTGATACAAAGCCATTCTAGTTGGTCAACAACAAGCTAACAAATAACTCATAATTTATGATAGTTCTAATGTAAAGTTCCACACCTCCACCGTGCCAATTACGATCTTTTCTGTCTAGGGTGTAAGCAGGAATAGAAATTTCCCAATCAAAAATGGTTTCATCTAAGCGAATTTCATTTATCGCAAAAATATCGATACTTTTCGTATTCATGTAAACGCGTAATTCGTCGCTATGTACAGGCAGGCTGCTAATATTTAAGGCTGCAATTTTAAATCGTCTAGAGTTAGGAATTTCTTGAAATATTGTTCTGTTCACAGTATCATTGATCAAAAAAAATTTTTAAAATTTTGTAAGTTGCTTTCATTGTCCGAATGAGTATTTAAATAACATGAGCTAGAATGAGAATCATCAATCGTGCAAGATCAAAAATTTTTACTAAGATCACGGTTTACCACATTACTTTGGCCTGTAAATTGAAAGTCATCTAAGGCCTTAGAAGATCGTGAATTAAAGAGGAAATGAGAGCTTTCTTCGTTGGAAATTTTTGAGATCTAGGTCTATTAGATCTCTTGTTACTAGTATTCCTGTTTGGCTTTAATGCCTTCAAGATGTTCATTGCAGTGTTGTTTTCCTGGGGGAACGCGGGGAAACACCGTTCCCCCACTTTTTTAACGGGGGAACGCCGTTCTCCCTGGCCAAACCAACCGTGGGGGAACGCCGTTCCCCCGCCGCACATAGTTTAGCTTTGAATTTTTAATAATACTTCTGTTGGTATTTTATTGTCATATACCCCTCAAAAGATTCCCGGCAAAGGACGTACTTTATTGCGTTGAAATTTTAGTGCCGCTCGATCCCTGTTCTTTTTCACATGATACGCAAGATTGGTCATGAAAGGAAGAATGAGGAAAAACAGGCAAAGCGAAGATTGTGGCAATTACTTTAGTTTAGAATCATACTTATCTTTGGTACTTAATTATGTAAGTTTTAAGCAAGGTTGTTATTTTTACAAATGAAGAGCTTAGTTTGTTTACTTCTTTGACAAAGAACAATGCCCTGAAAATTTTATTTGAATAGATTGGAATAAAAGGCAATTGTGTGTATGTAGGACACACTCCTTTATTTCTATATTACTATTCATAAAATGACCACACCCATTCGACTTTCATATGCGTTCCCCCACTTCAATTTTTCGCAAAACAACACTGGTTCATTGCGAGATATGCATTACCTTTCCTATTTAGGTGCCGTTTACTACCATTTAGGCAGGAGTCATGCAGCCTAAAATTGAGAAACTATCACCCCATACTGCAGTGCTATGATCCATGTCATTAATTTCCATGAGCTACTCATAATCATGAAACTAGGTTTTAGCCGTTGTGGAGCGTATCCTGAGCTGGCCATAGAATTCAATAATACAGTATTTTAAACCTCTATCCACACTTAATCCCTACAGTACCGCTCATGAGTAAGGCTACCTTTACTCGCGAGTAGTAAAAACGAAAGCTTGTTCTGACTCGCTAATTACGAGTACTCGCAAGTCTAGTAAATTTAATTATTATATAATTATATACGTACTGTGATATTCTCGTTAGCAAGCGCAAAGATAAAAGTCGTCTCTTACAGGTGAAGTTCGATCCTGATTAGTCAAACGATTTTTCCTACTGGTAACTACAATATTCTGACCAATCAGAGTTCCCAGACGATTGTTCGCCACTAGTGAGAAAAGCGTATCGACTTTTCCCGCCACAGCTCATGCGAACCTTAACAGCTCGAAATTTTTGTTTACTCTCAATTATTATTTTTATTGAGTTGTGTTAATACTTATCTTGCTGTTAAACACGTGAACTCTAAAAAAACATCGTTAAAAATAATTACATTTTCTAACTTTTATGTTGTCTGTATACGACTTCGTCGAGTTGTCACGGAGAGGAACTCGAAGGAACGTTCGCTCCATCACTTGTCATAAAAGAAGTGTTCATCACAGTAGGCATATAATAAACAAATGACCTCATGGTTGGCTCGCTTGTACGAGTTTTATTCACGTGTGAATAAAACTCGTACTCGTTCATCAACCATGAAGTAATATATATATATATATATATTCGCAGTGCTCGCGTATTCATTTATCCCGAGTATTATAAGAGTAAAAAGATTTGATGTATGGGTGTCTGAAAACGTTGCCCCTGCGAGTCAGCAGTTACCCAGTTGCAGCCTAATATATGTTTTAATACTGTTACTCACAATCACTTTCGGTACACTTCGGAACATAAGATAGTATTTCATTATCTGAAATACAATCTTATGTTCCTTATATTTAATTACGCTGTTGGTACTAAATCGATTTTCCACGTGTTCATGTTATATGAACCCCTCTTTTTTCCACATATAATAACACGATAAACACGATAGTCTCCGACGCAGGTAAATGAATAACAGAAAAGCACTTGACGGCATGCATTGTTTTAATACAAGATAACGACGTTAACTGCGTACAAAGGATTGCAATTCGATGAAGTAGTTGCTATCATATTGGTTGTTGTCTATCAACATTACGCAAGGTCCGCGCAAGAGAAGGGGCTTTGGGCGTTAGCCCTTTAGCTTCCGCCCTACCAATTTTCGGTGGAGTTAAAAGACAAGAAAGTTTGGAAAAGTAGTTCTCACTGGCACACCTTTTCTGAGCTAGAGGAATCTTCAGATTACTCGGGATATCGTATTCAATTTTAATATTCGCTCCATAGGAACGTCGCCAGGAGCAAGCTATATTAAGCTAGAACCTCATCTATACTAGGATATTACATAATAACCTGTCTTACTGAATACATTTCCGCAATGTGATGACAGTTTACAGTAGGTTTCAACTGCAAGACTCGTTTTGCGCGCTGACATTCTCCAGTTAGATAAATTCTCGTTGGCAAACCTGTCAGTCTAAGGTTCTACAATGTTTTTAAATTGTTGAACTCAGGCTTGGTTCACTTTGGCAGTGTAAGAAATTCGTGAAGTTTTCTCTTTTGGATAGAAAACCAGGATGGCCAACTATTGCACATGTATAAAATATAAATTTTTCCCGTTGATCGTTCGATCGTGGCTAACAGTCACAAAAACGGTTAAAAGACCTTTTTGAATTGTTATGTATAAAATTGAGACGGAGTAAAAATCATGATTTGACCCTGCTTATGATCTTCATGGTTTTTATTAAAATGGTCTCGAAATCCAGGATATGGAATTTCGTAACTTTGAAAAATAAAAGATTTGTCTGGGAAATGCCTGGGACACCGCCCCTTGGAGTTTCAATTTTCTTTCACATAAAATTGCACGATAAACAGATAAACGTAAATTAGCATAGCCTCATGTCCTGATGAACTAACTTTGTCAGAGCGACATTAAATTTCAAAGTTAAAGTAAAGATCTTTCCTATCCTCAAATTTGAAATGAAAAAAGATCAGTGACACTTCAAATCTCATCAATCCGTCATTACCTGAATCGCGAGTATCACGCTTTCGTGATAGCCTACTGTGACTTGTAGACCTGAATTGTAGTTTGTCAAATAGTTCTCTAAACGTAATGATTTGGCCGTGATCACTGGCTGCCACTCTTGTGGAACACAGTCAGCTACACCTTATGTTTTTCTCCTGAAGCAATGAAACAACACCTTGAAACTATGAAAATCAATATAAATAAACAACAAAATCAAGGAACAGCATTGAAATAGCGGACATGTAAGAGGTAAATGTCCTTAAATCGATATTGTGACCAACACCCGGAATCTCTTTACCATTTTGTTGCTTTTTACCTTTTCTAGATGAACAGACTTACAGACCAGAACAACCAGCCATGATGCGTGAGGAAGGTATGTTACGTTGACTATAATGACCAAAATAAAATAAAACATATTCCGAAGAATAATGTCAACTTGAAAACTCAAGATATGAGTTAATACAAGATAAAACTATTGATGAAACTGTGATATTTCGACTTTATTTCAAAGTCATCTTCAGACAGAATGATATTACCTTGTATTGACTCATATCTTGAGTTTTCAAGATGACATTATTCTTCGGAATATGTTTTATTTTATACTTTTTGAAGTTGTCGGCTGGTCATGGTTTTTGGTCGAATCTATAATGACCAACAAGACTATTACCATAAGTTCTGTATAAAACTTATTCTAAACTACGACTATGGTGGTCAGCCATGGTTCAGTAGACAATCCTGGAATAGTAACTCATTTATTGAGAAATTTACCGAGCATGGCATGCATAGGAACATTCAGTGCAAGCTCACAGTACTTTGTCAAATGATAAGCAACAGTGGTATAAGCAAATAAAACGAAATTGGTTGGTCTTGACCGCCGATCAGTATGTCAAGTGAATGACCCAAGGATGGAGGTGGGGCTTAAAGGGCTTAAGCCCCTCCCTTAGCAGCCACGTAAAGATGTCTATTTGCGGCAACGAAACAAAAAAATTAAAAATGTAACGTAAAATCAAAAAGAAACAGCGTAGGTGGTACGATGGCTCTAACAGAGGACCGTGAAATGTTATAATTTCTCTGTCCCCTTACTGTTGTGTTGTGTATAAAGACTGTCAAGTCTTAATCAGACAGTCCAGCCATCCCAATCTCTTTGGGATTACCGCGATTTTGAATGAAAATCCCGAATCCCGACCAATATGCTCCCGTTATTGGAAAAATCCCGATTTTGACATCTGCTTCAAGGAACAACAAATCTAGAAAGATATTTTCGTTAAATTCTCTAGCTAATAAAGCAAATATCCTTTAAAGACCCACTTAAAATTGGCGCTAGCAGTGGACAAGTGGACGAAATGATGAGGATATAAACTAGACTGGTTGGGTTTTAATAAGTTAGTACTATCCTGTTCCTGGAACTTCGTCTCGATGAATATATCTCGGTCTGAGGAATTACGATACTTTGTCTTTCATTACAGTAGCATTTTTTAATTGAAAAACAAGTACAAAATAATGTATCAAGCATTTTTTGCAGAAATTATCGTCTAGGATTTCTAGAAATGGTGTTTCAAGACATCAAGATATCAAAATTTTCTTGGGGAGCATGCCCCCAGACCTCCCTTGTCAAATGCCGATTTGGCTACGTCCTTAGATTGGACAGTCTGCTTAATGCCGGAATTGGTCTCGTAAAGACTTTGAAATGTAAAATATTCCTGGGGCAGCATACTACCAAAGCTTCCAAGTGGGAGCTAATTTAACGTTCTAGCCCTTCCTAACAAAAATCCTGGGTGGTCCGTTGAGTATGTCACTTTTTTACGCACTCCGGAATCCTGACCAATAGGGAATAAACCGATCGATGATCTCTTTGACTCTGCGATTTGAGTTTATGTCTGTTGGTAAAATGAAGACTTGACAGTACACCCCCATTCCCACTCAAAATGGTCACGGTACGCCACTGCCTATTTCACTTGAGGAAGCATAAGTTACATCCCCAATACTAATATTATCTACGTCTGTGTAATAGGGATTTTTCTCCATAATCATGTTCACCCTTTTCCAAGAGTCCCTGGTATTACCTAAGGTTTCTTTGAAATAATTATTATAATCCCCAACCTTTGCACATTTAATACTATTGTTAACTTTGTTTCGAGTAAGTTTATACTTCAGCCAATTATCACTTGTCTTATTATTGATTGCTATTTTCCTAAGATTATCCCAGTCAAACATTAATTTCTTTAGTTCAGGCGTTAATCAACGAGAATAGTTAATTCGGATTTTCCTTTTACGGACTGGCGCATGAGCATCTGCGATCTCTTGGAAAGTACTTTTCCAAATTTCCCAGGCACAATTCCGATTACTTTCGTATTGAATAATATGGCATGGAGCTAAACTAACGTCATAGCTAAAGCCATCTCCATTAAAATTTCTAAATTTCCTGCTCATAATAATCCTAGCCCTCTTTTTAGAGATTTTTCGAATGGCATATATGAGAGAATGATCGTTTATTCCCAGCTGACAAGACGCGAAAATGAGCGTACATATTGGGATTTTTAGTTATAAATAAATCTATTATAGATGCAGTATTTTTAGTTACACGAGTACAGTAGGTTCAACAATAGTCTGATGATATTGATATAAATTACATATTTCCATTAAACGTTTATTGTGTGGTTCAAGGGGAGAGGCACCTACACCACAATTTAAAATCCCCAATAATGTTTGTTTCAAGACCAAGCAATTCTAATCTTTCAGTAAGAGGTTCAAAAGTTGTCATAGTATCTGAGGTACAGGGAGGAGGCCCATGTTAGGTACCAACAATAAAAGGCTTGGTCTTGGACTTTGTAAGCTTGGTACAAAGCTATTCTAGTTCGTCAACAAGCTCACAAATAAGCTTATGATTTATGGTAGTTCTGAAGTAAAATGCCGCACCTCCACCGTGGCTATTACAATCGTTTGGCTATTACAATCATGTAAACGCGTAATTCGTCGCTATATACAGGCAGAATATTAATATTTAAGGCTGTAATTTTAAATCTCCTAGAGTTGGAAATTTCTTGCAATAATGTTTTGTTCAAAGTTTCATTGATCACTTATAATTTGTTAAAACTTAGTAAATTACTTTCATTGTCAGAATAGGTATTTAAAAAACATAAACTAGAATGAGAATCATCAATCGTAGAAGATAAAATATTTTCCACTAAGCTTACGGTTTATCGCATTACTTGGGCTTTTAAATTAAAAGTTATCTAAGCCCTCAGAAGATCGTGAATTAAAGAGAAAATGAGAGCTTTCCTTCTTGGAAAATTTTGAGATCTAGGTCTCTTAGATCTATTCTTACTGGTACTGCTGTTTGGCTTTAATACCTTCAAGATATTCACTGCGAGATATGCACTACCTTAGGTGCAGTTTACTATTATTTAGACAGGAACCATGCAGCCTAAAATTGAGAAATTATCATCCCATACTGCAATGCTATGATCGATGTCATTAATTTTCACGAGCTACTCATAACGATGCATGTAATCTTTTGAGACTAGGTTTTAGCCATTGTGGAGCATATCGTGACCTGGCCATAAAATTTAATAATACAACATTTTAAACCTTTATCTACACTTAAGCCCGACAGTGCTACTCTCTTGTGCCAAATAAAAGTGCCATCCAAATTATACGTGCCGTCAGGAAATCATTAGCGAAAAAATAAGCGTGCCGATTTTAATAAACGTGCCGGGGTTTATTTGGACATACAGGAATGCTTCATTTCCAAATAATCAACTGCATGTGGTTTTAATTTTGTGAAGAAGCAAAGAAACGATTCAAACTCAGAAGAAACTTCAATTTTGTCCGATGAATGAACAATGCACTGAGCAAGAATAATATGGTGACATCACAATAAAATAAAGGCAAACAAAAAGATAATGTCTTCATCGGTATTGTTTTTTTGAGTTTTGCCTCGCATTTGAATTCAGTTGCTTGAATCGAAGCATATCCGGTTGAAAACGAGTCGGTGTTGTCCCTTCATATTTATCCAAAAGCTTCTGGAAATCATCTAAGAATCGAGCATCATTTAAAAACTAGGGGTCAGCCGTCAACTGATTCAGAATGGAAAGCAAAGTAGTTTCACTTTGATCAGGATCGGCGTTCTCCGCAAGATTCATGTCAATGGTTTCTGAGGTGTTACCCATTTCAGTTTCGACGGCGATATCTATATCCATAACTTCGTCCTCGTCCGTTTCAGGATCTGCTATATCATCAGGAGGAAGCTCATCCCCTTCACAATCAAATAACTCTGTCCCTTTGTCCTCGGGGATTTCGCCTTTCTTTGCCGCGTTTTTCCCTTTCACTCCTTTTGGTGGTGTTATTTTTTGCAGCCAGTCCTTCAATGACCTTGGTGATTCGGTGGCTAATAATTTCTGACGGAATGCTCACATTTCCGGGCCAAAAAGTCGGAAAATTGAGTCCGAGACAAAACCGTCCTCTGAACCATCACGTGCCTCATTCATTCAGTTGCGCTGCCCACAAGGAAGGAAATCGTCAATAGAAGGAAGTTAATCCCTGGCGTGATGTTTGTTAAGTCAATTAGTCAATTAGACTTTTGTCTGAGATTATTTACAAGAGCTGCTCGTCGGTTGTCTCAGAATTGCGTTATTTACGGAGTCAAATCAAAGGATTTAATGTGCGTGTTTGTCGAAATATCGATCAGAAAAATAAGCGTGCCGTCCTTAATAAGGTTCATGCCGGGGGGGACACAGCTGATTTTCAAATAATCATGGCGACACTTTTATTTGGCACAAGAGAGTACTCATGAGTAAGGCTACCTTTACTCGAAACTAGTGAGAACGAAAGCTTGTTCTGACTCGCTAATTGCGAGTACTCGCAAGTCTAGTAAATTTAATTATTTTTACGTACTGTGATATACTCCTCAGCAAGCGCAAAGATAAAAGTCATCTCTTACAGGTGAAGTTCGATCCCGATTAGTCAGACGATTTTTCCTACTGGTGACTACAATATTCTGACCAATCAGAGTTCCCAGACAATTGTTCGCCACTAGTGAGAAAAACATATCGACTTTTCCCGCCACAGCTCATGCGAACCTTAACAGCTCGAAATTTTTGTTTACTCTCAATTATTATTTTTATTAAGTTGTTTTCATACTTATCTTGCTGTTAAACACGTGAACTCTAAAAAAACATCGTTAAAAATAATTACATTTTCTAACTTTTATGTTGTCTACATACGACTTCGTCGAGTTGTCACGGAGAGGAACTCGAAGGAACGTTCGCTCCATCACTTGTCATAAAAGAAGTGTTCATCACAGTACGCATATAATAAACAAATGACCTCATGGTTGGCTCACTTATCCGATTTTTATTCACTTCTGAATAAAAATCATACGCGCTCACCAATCATGAAGTAATATATATATATATATACATTCGCGGTGCTCACGTATTCATACATCCCGAGTATTATAAGAGTGAAAAGATTTGAGGTATGGGTGTCGGAAAACGTTGCCCCTGTGAATCAGTAACTACACAGTTGTAGCCTAATGTATGTTTTAATATTCTTACTCACAATCACTTTCGGTACACTTCGGTGTATCATTATTTGAAAATTGAAATACTATCTGATGTTCCTTATCTTTAACTAAGCTGTTGGTACTAAATCAATTTTCCACGTGTTAATGTTTTTTGAACCTCTATTTTTTTCCACGGATAACACGATAAACACGTTTGTCTCCGACGCAGGTAAATGAATAGCAAGAAAGTACTTGATGATATGCATTGTTTTGATGCAATATGACGACGTTAACTGCGTACAAAAGATTGTAAATCGATGCAGTGGTTGCAATCATTTTGGTTGCTTTCTATAAACATTGCGCAACGCCGACGCAGGGGAAGGGACTGGAGGCTTTATCCCTTTAGCTTGCCCCCTACCACCACTTTTCAGTGGAGTTAAAAGACAAGAAAGTTTGGAAAAGTAGCTCTCACTGGCACACCTTTTCTGAGCTAGAGGAATCTTCAGAGTACTCGGGATATCGTATTCAATTTTAATATTCGCTCAATAGGAACGTCGCCAGCTGCAAGCTATATTAAGCTAGCACCTAATCTATACTAGGATATTACATAATAAGATAGATAGATAGATAGATAGATAGATAGATAGATAGATAGATAGATAGATAGATAGATAGATAGATAGATAGATAGATA
Source organism: Heliopora coerulea (assembly GCA_030142905.1). NCBI lineage: Eukaryota > Metazoa > Cnidaria > Anthozoa > Scleralcyonacea > Helioporidae > Heliopora > Heliopora coerulea. Next base: position 241,102 of record JASJOG010000352.1, on the reverse strand, counting down.
GATAGATAGATAGATGCTTTATTAATAATACATAGCAGCCAGACGGCTGAATTGCGTATTAAATACAATATAAATAAATTTTAAAATACGAATGTACATACAAACTTAAATAGTTATGGTGAAACTTGATAAAATATAAAAAACATTATGTACAAGCAAGAATGCGAGATGTAAAATTGGCTAAATTTTATCAAAGTTAAGACTTGACGATATAATAAAAGTGTTCTTAGCTCGGTTAGTTTTCACTTTAGGAACATCAAAGGTTCTTGTGTGTCTTAAAGTGTACCTGGTTGGTTGATATAAAGGTGGGAGTAAATAACGCAGTCTGACTCTTGTCATTAAGAATGTCATTGAAAAGGGAATTATATAAGTTACGATGATGTTCATTTAACGAGACTAAATCCGTGCAAGTAAGTGCTTCGTTGTAATCAAGACCGGGACACATAATTGCTAACGCCCTCTTCTGCATACGTTCCAGTTCGTGTGTTAAATACTTTGGTAGCGAACAGTGGAACACAGTTATGGCATAGTCCAATACAGATCTTATACATGTAGTGTAGAACAGCCTCAGATCTTCACTGGGTACCTTGGCCCTTTTTAATAGAACCAAAAAATATAACCTTTTTGATGCTTTCTTTATGACTTCATTTATATGTTCGTTCCACGATAAGTCGCTTGAGATGGTTACACCTAATAACTTTGCGCTTGTTACTACCTCTAGATCTTTTCCACCAACTTTAACTGGTTCAAATACTTGTTTCTTTCTTGCAAATGAAATTCTGAGTTCTTTACATTTGTCAGGATTTAACTGGACTCTATTGTTCTGTGACCACTCGGCTACTTTATCAGCAATAAGTTATGCACCGCTGATTTCACCTTTTGGGACAACCTCTGATGTCGTTGTATCATCCACATATTTCCAGACACAGGCGTCGCTTACTACTAGGTCGTTGATCATTATAATGAACAGCCAAGGCCCTAATTTAGTACCCTGAGGGACTCCTGATGGAACTGAGCCCCATTCAGAGTAACAACCATCTGCTAGTTTGGTTCTTTGGAAGCGGTTACTGAGGAAATCAATAATCCAATTGATAATACTTGTTGGTAATTCTAAGTTGCACAGCTTGTTAACGAGAATACGGTGGTCGATAAAATCAAACGCTTTTCGATAACCGAAAAGGATCGACCTGACAGTAGATCCATTACCATCTGTTCAAATTGTCCAATTGTGGATTATACTCAGCAAGACGATGGTAGTGGAGGATTTCGGGACTGCGCCATACTCGTTAGGGTCAAGGACTTTCATTGCAGCAGGCTTCACGAAATCACAAACAACAAAGTCCTCAGCAATTTTTGACAAACATGGCGTTAGTGAGATAGGCCTCAGATCTTTCTTTAGATTTTCTACGGGTTGCTTCTTTGGCAAAGGTGTCACATCAGCACATTTCCATACATCAGGTAGACGTTGCTGCTTAAATGACGCATTAATAATGGTTTTTACAGGAAAGGCGAGTAACTCAGCATATTCTTTAGAAGCCAGTTGGTAATACCATCAGGACCTGAGGCCTTTGCTGGCTTAAGGCTTGATAATAATTTAAAAATTCTTTCTTCAGATACCTCTAGAAACTCTGGATAGTCCTCCAATGGACATAATAACCTGTTTTACTGAATATATTTCCGGAATGTGATGATAGTTTACAGTAGGTTTCAACTGCAAGATTCGTTTTGCGCGCTGACATTCTCCAGTTAGATAAATTCTCGTTGGCAAAACTGTCAGTCTAGGGTTCTACAATGTTTTTAAAGTGTTAAACTCAGGCGTGGTTTACTTTGACAGTGTAAGAAATTCGTGAAATTTTCTCTGTTGGATAGAAAGCCAGGATGGCCAACTATTGCACATGTCTAAGACATAAATTTTTGCAGTTCATCGTTCGATCGTGGTTAACAATCACAAAAACGGTTAAAAAACCTTTTTGAATTTTTATGTATAAAATTGAGACGGAGTAAAAATCAAGATTTGACCTTGCTTATGATCTTCATGGTTTTTATTAAAATGTGTCTCGAAATCCAGGATATAGAATTTCGTAACTTTGAAAAATAAAAGATTTATCTGGGAAGTGCCCGGGACACCGCCCCTTGAAGGTTCAATTTTCTTTCACATAAAATTGCACGATAAACAGATAAACGTAAATTAGTATAGCCTCATGTCCTGATGAACGAACCTTGTCAAAACGACATTAAATTTCAAAGTTAAAGTAAAGATCTTTCCTATCCTCAAATTTGAAATGAAAAAAGATCAGTGACGTTTCAAATCTCGTCAATCTGTCATTACCTGAATCGTGAGTATCACGCTTTCGTGATAGCCTACTGTGACTTGTAGACCTGAATTGTAGTTGATCAAATAGTTCCATAAACGTAATGATTTAGCCGTGATCTCTGGCTGCCACTCTTGTGGAACACAGTCAGCTACACCTTATGTTTATCTCCTAAAGCAATAAAACAACACATTGAAACTATGAAAATCAATATAAATAAAAAACAAAATCAAGGAACAGCATTGAAATGGCGGAAATGTAAGGGGTAAATGTCATTAAATCGGTATTATGACCAACACCCAGAATCTCCTAACCATTTTGTTACTTTTTACTTTTTCTAGATGAACAGACTTACAGACCAGAACAACCAGCCATGATTCGTGAGGAAGGTATGTTACGTTAACTATAATGACCAACAAGTCTATTACCGTAAGTTCTGTGTAAAACTTATTCTAAACTGCGACGGTGGTGGTTAGCCATGGTTCACTAGACAATCTTGGAGTAACAACTCATTTATTGAGACATTTACCGAACATGGCATGTATAGGAACATTCAGTGCAATCTCACAGTACTTTGACAAATAATAAGCAACAGTGGTATAAGCAAATAAAACAAAATCGGTTGGTGTGGTTGGAGTGGTTGGTGTTGTTGGTGTGCTGGTTGATATAATGATTGTTTTGTTGTTAATAGTTGTTGCCATAATTAGGACTTTTCTTTCTTGAAAGACCAGCAGTCGTCCATTGATGGTTGACAGACTAATGATGAGCGTATTAAAGCAATAAATAAAATATGTTATAGCATTAATATCATATTATACTCACCGGTGGTAATATAGAAAGTATCGTTGATCTCTAAAGCAGCCTCTGAAGATCACCAGGCCACGGGTTATTTGTGGCTCTTTGGAAACAAAACAAAGTGTGTTGAATCTGTTGCAAACAAACAGTGGCGTAACGGAACTACTAGAGGCCCTTAGGAGATTTTCGTTCAAGGGCCCCCGCCACCTTACTTAGTATAAACATATATTTCAAAACTTTAATCTCAATTGTCTTTACAGGGTCATCTTAGGCCAGTGAGAGGTCGGGGGCCCTTTGGAGTTGCTCTAACCCTGACCATAGTCCATTACGCCACTGCCAGCAAGTGTCCAAGTCTGAACCTTTTTTGTTCCTGAATTCTTCCTGGGAATCTTCTCATAATCGGCCATACTACTTTTCATCATTATCAAGCTTTGTTTACCCATGCTATCTCATCATTACAAAACAATGCTCTTCCAAAGACCCGTACAATAATTAAGTTTTTACAATACAATCATGAATACCCTATTATATATAAATTACACATATTAACAATACTAATTATTACAACATATTAATACTATAAATAAATTTCAAAAAATAATCCGAGCAAGTAAATGACAATGGAACAGAAATCTAAAGAGCACGTTTAAACAAAACAACTGACGGCTTAGTTTTAAATTCATTTGGCAGGCTATTCCAAAGAACTGCAACTCGATAGCTAAAACTCTTCTTTGGAGCACCATTTCGAGGTCTTTGGATAAAAATGTTGTTTGATCTGCCTCTCAGGTTATATGAATGAATTTGGGACGTGGGTTCAAATGATGATTTCAGGCCCGTAGTCTTGTAAACGGAAAATGCCAGTTGCTTAGTGCGTCTTTGATCAAGAGTTTCCCAACCAAGGTCATTCAAGATGTCCGAAGATCGATGTTTATAACAAAAATAAGTAATTCTACCTGCCCCCGATTTGCAGTTTCTGGATTCCGTCAGAATTCCATTTTCCCAAACATCCCCACACTTCACTACAATAGTCAAGATACGGTAGTATCAGGGCTTCACATATTCTTGATAAAGTTCGGCGGGGTACACGGTTACGAACTCGTTTTAATGCCCCAAGAGCTGCGGAAATCTTTTTGAATATTGTACCAAGTTGAATTTGCCAACTTAGGGTTTCATCTACATGAATCTCTCAATATCTATAGGAGTTTAGCCTTAATAGTGGCTGATCTTTGACTTTGATATGAAAATTATGTTCCAATTGATTGAGTCTGTGGTTGCTTGCTATTATATGGTACTTCGTCCTTTTCACGTACAATGTTTATGATCCGAAAGATATGAGGTAAACCAGAGAAGGGCATGAGCGTCTACTGCATAGTGTTTAAGCTTTTCAAGTAAAATCTGATGGTTGACCGTATGGAAAGTTTTCTTTAGATCCAAAAATAGTACAACGTTAACTAGACCATTATCGATATTTAAATACCAATCATTCGTGGCTTCAGGTAAAGCTGCATGGGCTGAATGCATTGGTCTAAAAGCATGTTCAGAATCTGCTAGGAGATCATTTTCAATTAAATAAGTATAAAGCTGGCTGAAAACAATCTTCTCTACTGTTTTACTAACGATCGGTAGAACAGATATTGTCCTGTAGTTATTTGGATAAGACTTAATATTTTCCTTATGCGCTCGAGATACTCGTGCAATTTTGCAGTCATCAGGAAAAATGCCACTACTAATTGACAGATTTATAATAAATGTTAACAATGGTGTTATAATTGGAGCAGCTTCTTTCAATAGTTTGCAAGAAATTACATCAAGGGCACCTCCTTTATTTACTGGTAATGACTGTATTAATTTATGAACACCGCTGTTATTCGTTTCTTTAATAGAAAAGCTGTGTTGAGTAGGGGTGATATATTCTGTAAAACTAGGATCCGTCGCGGGGATGTCATTTGCTAATCGTGTGTAAAGTGGTGATCTAATAAGTTACTTATTTCCAGGGGCGTAACGTGCGGGGGTGTTTGGGGGGTATGACATCCCCCTACATTTTGGTGAACTGGTCGGTAAAACGCCAGTCTGTCGGTAAAGCAGGACTTCCGTCGGTAAAGACCGTAGGTATATATATATATAGAGAGAGAGACAGACAGACAGACAGACAGACAGACAGACAGACAGAGACAGAGACAGAGAGACGGAGACAGAGAGTCAGAGACAGAGACAGAGAGACAGAGAGAGACAGAGAGACAGAGACTGAGACAGAGAGACAAAGAGACACAGAGACACAGAGACTCACAGAGACACACAGAGACACACAGAGACACACAAAGACACACAGAGACACCCAGAGAGACACAGAGAGACACAGAGACACAGAGACAACTTTATTTATAGAGGATAACCCATGACAGTAATGTACCGATAAACTTGTGGTCTTCTAACCAGATATTGGGAAAACCGTGAAACTTAAACCTGTCGTCGGGTAACTTGGTCGTATTTTCTGATGATTTTAAAAGTTTTCAGTTCGGAAAATTGATATTATTTAAAATCGAAAGTATTCTAGACATTACTGGACTGGCCAAAAGTTAAATTTAGCCAGCAATTAAGCCATTTGATTGGGTCGAGAGCTGAAACTCGAAACCACCAGGGAAATGTGGATAAACTATCTTTCTTTCGGGTTTACGCTTTGGTTAAATGCGTAAAAAAGTTTTCCCAAGATAAAATCTTTTGTTATTTTATATCTTCTCCGTCACACTTACATCTTTCCCACGGATGGTTTAAAGTTCGTATCAGTTTCCGACGTTTTTCACGATCTGATAATCTAATTCCGCATTCAAACTGAAAGTCACCCAGTCGGCAAAATGCCTCGAAAAGAGCGTGCAAACCGCTACAAAATTCGCTGTATTAGTTGTTGTTTAAGAAAAACTCACGACCAGAACACAAATAGAAATTCGTAAATTGGACATTATGACTGTTTTATGTAAGAGAACATTTAACAACAGTATGGAATGTTTAAACATGCTGCATGCATGATTATGTTCAAACATGCAATGTAAGCTTTGCTAAATATGTTTATTGCTACTGTAAACTGGTAGTTCGGTTAACTTCCAAAATACTACTCTTTAAAAACGTTCGAAAATTAAAAACTGTCATCTTTTTTACAAATTTGTAACAGCAGTTTTGTCTTGACCACTGATCAGTATGTCCAGTGGCCCACCCAATGGGCGGGGGGGTAGGGAGGCTTAGTCGGCTTAAGCCCCTCTCTTACCGGCTTCATAAAGATGTCGATTTGTGTCAACAAAAAAAAATTAAAAATCGAACGTAAAATGAAAAGGAAACGGCGTAGGTGGTACGAAACGTCTTACAGAAGACCGTGAAATGTTATAATTTCTCTGTCACATTACTGTTGTGTTGTGTATAAAGACTGTCAAGTCTTAATCGGACAGTCCAACCACCCCAATCTCGTTGGGATTATCCCGATTTTGAATGGAAATCCCAAATCCCGACCGATATGCTGTCGTTATTGGAAAAATCCCGATTTTGACATCTGCTTTAAGGAACAACAAGTCTATGAAGATATTTTCGTCAAATTCTATGGCTAGTAGAGCAATATATTTTTCGGATACCCAGTTAAAAATGTCGCTAGCAGTAGACAAGTGGCCGAAATGAACAAGATATAAACTAGAGTGGTTGGCTTTTAATAGGTTAGTAATATCCGGTTCTTCGAACTTCGTCTCGATGAATATATCTCGTTCTGAAGAATTACGATACTTTGTCTTTCAGTACTGTAGTATTTTTTAATTAAAAAACAAGTGCAAAATAACGATAAATGTACCAAGCATTTTTCACAGAAATTATCTTTTGGGATTGCTAGAAATGGTGTTTCAAGGCATCGAGATTTCAAAACTTTCTTGGAGGAGCAAGCGCCCAGACTCCCCTTGTCAAATATAGATTTGTCTCGGTCCTTTGATTGGACAGTCTGCTCAATGCCGCAATTGGTCTCGTAAAGACTTTGAAATGTAAAATATTCCTGGGAGAGCATGACGCCAAAGCTTCCAAATGGAATCTGATTTAACGTTTCCAGCCGTTGAGTATGTCACTTTTTTACGCACTCCTGAATCCTAAACACTGGGAATAAACGGATCAATGATCCATTTGACTCTGGGATTTGAATTTATTTCTGTTGGGAAAACGAGGACTAGACAGTACACGCACCCCCCTCCTCCTTACTCAAAATGGGCACGGTACGCCACTGCCTATTTCACTTGATGAAGCATAAGTTACATCCCCAATACTAATATTATCTATCTCTGTGTAACGGGGATTTTTCCTCATAATCATGTTCACCCTTTTCCAAAAGTCACTGGTATTACCTACGGTTTCTTTGAAATAATTATTATAATGCCCAACATTTGCACATTTAAAACTATCGCTAACTTTGTTTCGAGTAAGTTTATACTTCAGGTAAGTTTATACTGAATATTATGGCATGGAGCTAAGCTAAGGTCATAGCTAAAGGCATCTCCATTAACATTTCTTAATTTCCGGCTAATAATAATCGTAGTGCTCCGTTTAGAGATAGAGAATTTTCGAATCGCTTATATGAGAGAATGATAGTTTATTCCCAGCTGACAGACTCGAGAATGAGCGTACATATTGGGATTATTAGTTCTAAATAAATCTATTGTAGTTGCAGTATTTTTAGTTACACGAGTGGGTTCAACAATAGTCTGATGATATTGATATAAATTACATATTTCCATTGAATGTTTATTGCGCGGCTCAAGGGATAGAGACACCTATATCACAATTTAAAATCCCCAATAATGTTTGTTTCAAGACCAAGCAATTCTAATCTTTTAATAAGAGATTCAAAAGCTGTAATAGTAACTGAGGTGGAGACAGGAGGCCTATAGCAGGTATCAACAATAAAAGGCTTGTTCTTGGGCTTTGTTACCTGGATACAAAGCCATTTTTGTTGGTCAACAACAAGCTCACAAATAAGCTACTAATTTATGATAGTTCTGATGTAAAGTGCCACATCTCCACCGTGCCTATTACGATCTTTTCTGTCTAGGGTGTAAGCAAGAATAGAAATTTCCCAGTCAAAAATGGTTTCATCTTAGCGAATTTCACTTATCGCAAGAATATCGATACTTTTCGTATTCATGTAAACGCGTAATTCGTCGCTATGTACAGGCAGACTACTAACATTTAAGGCTGCAATTTTAATTCCTTTAGAGTTGGAAGTTTCTTGTAATAATATTCTGTTCAGAATTTCATTGATCACTTACAATTTGTTAAAACATTCTAAATTACTTTCATTATCAGAATGAGTATTTAAAAAACATGAACTAGAATGAGAATCATTAATCGTAAAAGATCAAAAATCTTCACTAAAATTATGGTTTATCACATGACTTTGGCTTGTAAATTGAAAGTCATCTAAGGCCTCAGGAGATGGTGAATTAAAGAGGAAGTGAGAGGTTTTCTCCTTGGAAAATTTTGAGATCTAGGTCTATTAGATCTATTCTTACTGTTACTGCTGTTTGGCTATAATGTCTTCAAGATATTCATTGCAGTGTTGTTTTGCTGGGGGGAACGCGGGGGAACACCGTTCCCACAATTTTTTAACAGGGGGAACGCCGTCCCCCTGGCCAAAACCAACCATGGGGGAACGCCGTTGCCCAGCCGCACAGAGCTTGGCTTTGAATTTTTAATTATAATTCTGTTGATATTTTATTGTCATATCCTCCTCAAAAGATTCCCGACAAAGGACGTACTTTATTGCGTTAAAATTTTAGTGCTGCTCGATCCCTATTCTTTTTCACATGAAAAACATAATTGATCAGGAAAGGGAGAATGAGGAAAATGAGGCAAAGCAAAGATTGTGGCGATTACTTTAGTTTAGAATCATACTTATCTTAGGTACTTAATCAAGTAAGTTTTAAGCAAGGTTGTTATTATTACAAATCAAGAGCTTAGTTTGTTTACTTTTTTGACAAAGAGCAATGCCCTTAAAATTTTATTTGAATAGATAGGAACAAAAGTCAGTTGTATGTATGTAGGACACACTCCTTTATTTCTATATTACTATTCATAAAATGAACACTCCCATTCGACTTTAATATGCGTTCCCCCACTTCAATTTTTTGCAAAACAATACTGGCTCATTGCGAGATATGCATTACCTTTCCTATTTAGGTGCAGTTTACAACCATTTAGGCAGGAATCATGTAGCCTAAAATTGAGAAACTATCACCCCATACTGCAGTGCTATGATCCATGTCATTAATTTCCATGAGCTACCCATAATCATGAAACTAGGTTTTAGCCATTGTGGAGCGTATCCTGAGCTGGCCATAAAATTTAATGATCCAGTATTTTAAACCTCTATCCACACTTAAGCCCAACAGTGCTGCTCATGAACAATTCTACCTTTACTCGCCAGTAGTAAGAACGAAAGCTTGTTCTGACTCGCTAATTACGTGTGCTAGCAAGTCTAGTAAATTTAATTATTATATACGTACTGTGATATACTCCTTAACAAGGGCAAAGATAAAAGTCGTCTCTTACAGGTGAAGTTCGATTGCGATTGGTCAGACGATTTTTCCTTCTGGTGACTACAATCTTCTGACCAATCAGAGGCCCCTGGCGAATGTTCGCCACTTGTGAGAAAAGCGTATCGCCTTTTCCCGCCGCAGCTCATGCAAACCTTAACAGCTCGAACTTTTTGTTTGCTCTCAGATATCATCTTTATTACGTCGTGTTCATACTTATCTTGCTGTTAAACATGTGAACTTTTAAGAGTATCGTTAAAAACAAATACATTTTCTAACTTTTATGTTGTCTTTATACGACTTCGTCGACTTGTCGCGGAGAGGAATTCTAAAGAGTGTTTGTTCCTTCACTTGTCATAAAAGAAATGTTAATTACAGTAGGCATATAATCAACAAATGACCTCATGGTTGGGCTCGCTTGTCCGATTTTTATTCACGTGTGAATAAAACTCGTTCTCGTTCATCAACCATGAAGTAATCTATATATATTTGCGGTACTCGTGTATTCATACATCCTGAGTATTATGAGAGTGAAAAGATTTGAGGTATGGGTGTCGGAAAACGTTGCCCCTGCGAATCAGTAATTACACAGTTGTAGCCTAATATATGTTTTAATACTCTTACTCACAATCACTTTCGGTACACTTCAGTGTATCATTATTTGAAAATTGAATTACTATTTTATGTTCCTTATCTTTAATTAAGCTGTTGGTACTAAATGAATTTTCCACGTGTTAATGTTATTTGAACCTCTATTTTTTCTACGTATAACACGATAAACACGTTTGTCTTCGACGCAGGTAAATGAATAGCAAAAAAGTACTTGATGGTATGCATTGTTTTAATGCAATATGACAACGTTAACTGCGTACAAAAGATTGTAATTCGATGCAGTGGTTGCAATCATTTTGGTTGCTGTCTATCAACATTACGCAACGCCGGCGCAGGGGAAGGGGCTGGGGGCTTTAGCCTTTTAGCTTGCCCCCTACCACAACTTTTCAGTGGAGATAAAAGACAAGAAAGTTTGGAAAAGTAGCTCTCCCTGGTAGATCTTTTCAAAGGTACAGCAATCCTCAGAGTACTCGGGATGACGTATTCAATTTTAATATTCGCTCAACAGGAACATCGCAAGCTGCAAGCTGTATTAAGTTAGCACCTCATCTATTCTAGGATATTACATAATAACCTGTCTTACTGAATACATTTCCGGAATGTGATGGTAGTTCACGGTATGTTTCGACTGCAAGATTCGTTTTGCGCGTTGAGGTTCTCCAGTTAGGGTTTGCACCAGTCACAAAATTATAAATTTGTGAAACATCTCCCAAAAAGAACAGAATGTCTCTCGAAATTGTGACCATAATAACTGAACATTTGCTGTAACACATTCGAAATAGCGCTGAACTGAAAATCTTGCTGAGAACACTCAGTCTGTCACGCGAATTAAGTATCAAAACAAAGGCCCTAAGAAAGGAATGTCCAGAAAATAGTTGCAATATGTACAAACTGTCGAACAACAAAAATTACAACCTAAGAAATAACAACCTTACGCTGACGCTGTCACAGCCAAAAACAAATGCAATGAAAAGAGCTTTTAGGTATGAAGGTGCCTAAGTCTGGAATAACCAACCAGCTGAATACAAAAGTACAGTTTTAAATAAGAAATTAAATAATAGTATTTTTAATAATTTTAAAAAGTAATATCTTAGTTATTTTATAATGCGTGCAAATTCATATTGCGACTGTAAATATTTTTAGTAGTATTCAATGTGAGGGTTTCTGACCTACATTTTTATGGAGTTTTAACTTTTTATAACAGTTACACACGTCCTCGTGAGAAAGAACCATTGTTAGTTTATTACATTTTTATATTTTTGAGGTTGAAAAATCTACCGTTTTAAAAGGTGGTTAAATAAAACAAATAAAAGATGATTAAATATTGTTAGCACTAACGTTTAAAACTAACGGATAATCTATACGATGATTGATCAGCATTTCGAAATTTTTTCCTGAAGCCTCTGTTACCTGATTTCTTCTGTAGAGACAGGATAAAAGTTTTTTTCCTGTTGTTAATTGTTAGCAAAGTTAGAAGTTCAATAAGTATAAAAAGTGATTAATTGACTAGTTGTGATAAACTTGAAGATAACGGTTTCCGAATATAAGTTATTTGCATCAGGTTACCAAGGAAGATAATTCCATATCTTGTGTATTAATGAACAGAGTCATAATTCCAGTACATTGTTGTCCAACATTTTTACTTTTCTATATATACTTATTGTTACTCTACTAAGCACTTCTTATCTCAATTCAGACGACAGTTCGAAGTCAGCAAAGATTGGCGCACTTAATGCGGAAACTTATCAGGAGATTTGTCGGATATTGAATCAGGATCTTACAGGGAAGGACTGGAAAACTATAGCCGGGAAAATGGGATACAACATTGACGAGGTGAAGTCATTTTCCGTGAATGACAACCCTGCAGGTGTTGTGCTTGAAGACTGGGGAACAGTTGATGGAAATGATTTACATAAACTGATCGAAATTCTCACGGACATGGGGAGAAATGACGTGGTAGAAATTATAAGAGACGCCGGATGTAAGTACATAAGTACAATAACTAACTCTGGGTAAAAGCTATCACGTTTTGCACTTAATTTGAAAACTTTACTTACCTAGTACCGCCGGGTTCCATATCGCGCGGGAAATACAGTTTCCCCGGAGGGTACAGACCTGAGGGGAAGATGCAGTTCTTAGAGCTTCTTCGTGGACTGATATGAGCAATACTGTTCCCCATCCATTCTGGTATTTATGAAGCAAATGTATATATCGGGTAGAAATCTTTCATGCAATCTCTTTGGTAATGTTTTGAGGTGCACATGGCATAAATAATTCATGTTAAAAAGTAATTTGGCCAATTGGAGTCTTAGAGATAATGGTGACGGAGTATGTGGGTAAGGGGACTAAGACGGACTAACACGAGAGACATCAAAAATGCGATAGAGAAATATTTCTTATCTATCTTTACTCGCTACTGGTTCCCCAACTCCGTGAGGCCAAAGGGGTACAGCCTGTGTCCCTTCAAATTTTATTGGACTGATAAAGTTGTTGCCTGCAATATTTCGCGGAAGATCTTAGATTGCATTAAATCGGTATCTGAGGGCCTGAAATCTTTATTCTCCCAAGGGGTGAGTATGCAAGTATCAGTATCACCTGATGTATCATTTACTTAGCTCGGATATAAAATTGAAATTAGGTGAATTTATTGTGAACCCAACGCAGGCACGTACATCAATGTCGCCCAATTTTGTGTAAATTTGATCGATATAAGTCAACGTTACCCGTTTCAAGCCATGCGGGTATTTGCTTGATTTTGTACTCATGTATCCTATTAAAGTTTGAGGAAAAATTAAGATGAAAAAATACTTCAAGAGTAACTTTCTCCAAGGTATTTGAATCGGGTAAACATGAAACCAAAATGAAATGCCTGAAGGCTGTGAAGTCATTAATTATTTTGCTCGTCAAAGGCAGACTACCTGCCGGCACAGAGGTATCCGTTTTCAGGTGCGATCAGTCTTCTGTTATATATTTTACTCTGCCCAAAGCCAGACGATTTTGATCGTTAGGGATACATCCAGTGGCGGCTCCAGAATACCTAGTCTGGGGGTAAACGAGGGAAAATAGAATTCCTGAGGGGGATAACCCCCATGTGAATAATTTTGATAAATTTACTATGAAATCTATATATACTGCAAATATAAGGAATATTCAATTCCTATGACTCCTATAATACATCATAGCGCAAGATATACCAACCTTAAACTTCGTAATAGAGTTAAAGGGGGGCAATGTGAAGACGGAAAATTTTTCTCTTGGGGGATAATGAACCTCTGGCCCCCCCTTGCGCCATCACTGGATATATCCTGCCGGAAAAGAGTTATAGCTATCTCAATTAAAACTGTCTCAATTGATGACCATCTCAATTAATTCTTTCCTGACAGCATCAGTCTTCTATTACTTCACTCTAGTTAACGCCAGATTATTTTACTTATCAAAGGGAGACATCCCGCCGCGAAACGGTACAATTTTTTTCCTGAAGTCGGCACATTGCAATGCTTAGAGCTTATTGATTAGTGGCATCGATTAACGAACGGCACTTCTTGGGTTCTGGGCTTATCTTGCCATGTCATACTTTTAAATTCTTTCTTTTTTCATTACTTTAGGCTTTGTAAGGGGGTAGGATTAGGGGTTAGGTTTCGAATTAGGGTTTTGAGTTGGGGTCAGGATTAGGGATTATATTAGGATTAAAATAAGGATCACAATTGCGATAAGGATTACGGCTAGGAGTGGAGTAGAGATTAGTTCAAACTTAAAAAGAGCCGGTCATTAACCCTTTGACCGTGCAACCTTTCGCGTTGACGAAAAATCGTCTGGCCGCTGTCCAGGGTAAAATTGTCGAATTGTTATCCCGAGGGGAAGGAGTTAAGTGTTTTAGGAATCATGATCCGCCACAAGTCAAATAACCACACCCCACTTGTTGTGGAAAAAGCTTACGCAAACGTACCAGTCTGTAGTTGCACCATAAACCTCTGCTAGTCAGTAAAATTGTTATGAAGACTTTTTTTTGTCGTCAAACTGTGAGATTCTTACGCAAGGCTTCTTCTTGACACGTTCGTCTCTCTTCATCCTGTTTCATTTTCCCATCCTGTATTCTTTTCCCAATTTATATTTGAACTAGGCTTAGTTTGGATGTTAATAATGTTAATTTGTTCCGGACCTCGAACGAACTTTCTTATTCCCGGATTACGACAATCATATTGGTGAATAACTTAGCCAAGTCTTTTGGTTAGTTTCCCAACAACAAATCATGAAACAAACAAACAGCCATAACTCAGTGGCGTCAAAGAACAATTTTCGGTTAAGTCTTTCCGGATTAAGCTTTCGGAATTTCGATTTCCTTTCCACACATAGACCCGATTAAGGAATACTAACAAATAGTGGCTTCCTCTAAGGTCGCACATATGTCCAATGTGCACCAGAACTCACCATCTGAGTCTTGTTAGCTCAATGGTTAGATCGTCTAACGGGTCATCAGAAAGTTGAGTGTTCGATCCTCGTCTGGAATTCAGAAATCGTTTTTCTCAGGACATCGGCTGACGAACGTTCATGTATTATTCAAGAAATCTTCAAGCCTTCTCATTTCCAAAATATCTATCTCATCAATACCAATAAAAATGCAAGTTAGATAACAACTTTGAAAAGAGAGTGTCTTTTAACGGTCACTTTAAATAAATTTCCTGTCACATAAAATTCCACCATGAACAGATAAACGTAAATTAGTATAGCCTCATGTCCTGATGAACGAACGTCGTCAAAGCGACATTAGATTTCAAAGTGAAGGTAAAGAGCCTTTCTACCCTCAAATATGAAATGAAAAAAGATCAGTGAAACCACAAATCTCATCAATCCGTCATTACCCAAATCGTGAGTGCCACGCTCCCCTGATCTGCCTACTGTGACTTGTAGATCTCAATTGTAGTTGCTCAAATAGTTCCATAAGCGTAAAGATCACTGCTGCCACTCCAGTGGAACACAATCAGCTACACCCTGTCTGTATTTTCCTATGCTTTGAAACAATGCCTTGAAATTATGAAAATCAATTTAAAGGAAAAACAAAACCAAGAAACAGCCTTGAAATTAGGTAAATGGAAGGGGTAAATGTCATTAAAATGGTATTGTGACCAACACCCAGAATCTCCTGACAATTTTCTTGCTTTTTACTTTTTCTAGGTTTCCAGTCTTGGAGAGCAGAGAGTGCTGTGAGTAGCAAAGGTATGTAACGTCGAGATATAATGACTAAGAAGACTCCTACCGTAAGTTCTGTGTAAAACTTGTTCTAAACCGTAACTCTGGTTGTCAGCCATGGTTCACTAGACAATCTGGGAGTGACAAGTCAATTATTGAGAAATGTATCGAACATGGCATGCATAGGGACATGCGGAGCAAACTACACAGTACTTTGCCAAATAGTAAACAACAGTGGTATAAGTAAAACGAAATCGGTGGGTGTGGTTGGTGTAGTTGGTTGATATAATGGTTGTTTTACTGTTGGTAATTGTTTTCCATAATTAGAGATTTTCTCTCTTGAAAGACAAGCAGTCGTTCACTGATAGTTGACAGAATAATGATCAGCGTATTGAAGCAATATATCAAAGCTATTATAGCATTAATATAATATTATCGTCACGTTTCTCAAACATCAAACTGGTAGTAATATTGAAAGTATCGTTGATCTCTAAAGCAACTTCTGAACAGCACCATCCCACGAGTTACTTGTGTCTCGTTGGAAACAAAACGAAGCGTATTGGATCTCTAGCGAGCAAGCACTGGCGTAACAAAACTACTAGTGGCCCTTAGGAGATTTTCTTTCTGGGGCCACCGTCACCTCCCTTAGTATAGACATATATATCAAAACTTTATTCTCAATTGTCTCTAGACAGTCATCAGGGGCCAGTTAGAGGTCAGGGGCCCTTAAGAGTTGCTCTAACCCTAACCATAGTCCGTTACGCCACTGCTGGCAAGTGTCCAAGTCTGAGCCTTTTTTGTTCCTGAATTCTTCCCGGGAATCTTATCATAATCGGCCATACTACTTTTCATCATCATCAAGCTTTATTTACCCACGGTATCTCATCATTACAAAACAATGCTCTTCCAGAGAGCCGTACAATAATTAAAATTTTGCAATACCATCATGAATACCCTATTTTATATAAATTACACATATTAACAATACTAATTATTACAACATATTAATCCTATGAATAAATTTCAAAGAATAATCCAAGCAATTAAGTTATAATGGAACAGAAATCTAAAGAGCACTTTTAACAAAGCAGCTGATGGCTTAGTTTTAACTTCATTTGGCAGGCTATTCCAAAGAACTGAACCTCGATAGCTAAAACTCTTCTTTGGAGCATCAGTTTGAGGTCTTTGGATAAAAATGTTGTTTGAGCTGCCCCTCAAATTATATTAATGAATTTGAGAGGTGGGTTCAAAGAAAAATTTCAAGCCCGTAGGGAACAAATTATTTATACTATTGTAAATGGAAACCACCAGTTCTTTAGTGAGTCTTTGATGAAAAGTTTCCCAACCAAGGTCATTCAAGATGTCCGAAGATCAATGTTCATAACATGAATAAGTGATTATTGTACCTGCCCTGTTTTGCAGTTTCTGGAGTCCGTCAGATACGCATTTTCCCAAACATCCCCACTCTTCACTACAATAGTCAAGATACGGTAGTATCAGAGCTTCATATATTCTCAATAAAGTTCGGCGGGGTACAAGGTTACGAATTCGTTTTAATACACCAAGAGCTGCGGGAATCTTCTTGAATATTGTACCAACTTAAGTTTGCCAACTTAGGGTGTCATCTACATCAATCCCTAAATATCTATAGGAGTTTACCTTTAATAGTGGCTGATCTTCTACTTTAATATCAAAATGATGTTCCAATTGATTGAGTCTATAGTTTCTTGCCATTATAAAGTATTTCGTCTTTTTGACATTTAAAGTAAGTTTGTTGGCTTGTATCCACGTCTGCACCATTTTTAAATCACTATTTAACCTAAGTTGTAATGTGTCAGGCTCGGAAGCTGTAAATCATGTATCATCTGGATACATTGTAACAGAGGATGAGAAAGGGCAGGCTTGCAAATCATTAATATAGATTAAAAGTAATAAAGGCCCTAGCACAGATCCTTGGGGTACTCCACAGATAATTGGAAGGCAACTAGAAAGAGAACCGTTTATGTACGTACACTGTTTACGATCCGAAATATATGAGGTAAACCAGAGAAAGGCATGAGCGTCTACTCCATAGAGTTTAAGCTTTTTAAGTAAAATCTGATGGTTGACCGTATCAAAAGCGTTCATTAGATCCAAACTAGTACAACGTTAAGTAGACCATTATCGATATTTAAATACCAATCATTCGTGGCTTCAAGTAAAGCTGTATGGGTTGAATGCATTGGTCAAAAACCATGTTATGAATCTCCTAGGAGATCATTTTCAATTAAATAAATATTAAGCTGGCTGAAAATAATCTTCTCCACTATTTTACTAATGATCGGTAGAACAGGTATATGCCTGTAGATATTTGGATCAAAGTTAGCATTTTCCTTATACGCTGGAGATACTCGTGCAATTTTAACAATCATCCGGAAATATACCACTGGTAATTGAGAGATTTATAATAAATGTTAACAATGGTGTTTTAATTGGTGCAGCTTCTTTCAATAGTCTGCAAGAAATTCCATCAAGGCCACCTCTTTTATTTAGTGGTAATGACAGTTTTCATTTGTGAACAGCGTTATTGGTTTCTTAAATAGAAAAGCTGTGTTGAGTAAGATTGAGTAAGATATTCTCAAAAAGTAGCATCCGTCGTGGGGTTGTCATTTGGTAATCGTGGCCCTATTTTCGTAAAGTGGTGATCTAATACATCACTGATTTCCAGTGGCATACCGTGAAAGGTGTGTATGGGGTATTACACCCTTCTACATTTTGGTGAACTGGTAGGTAAAACGCCAGTCTCTAGGTAAAGCACGACTTCCGTCGGTAAAGACTGTAGGATTAAGTGGGGACCGACTGGATTAAGTGAAACTTAATCCTGTCGTCGGGTAACTTGTTCGTGTTTTGTGATGATTTTATAAAATTCTTAGTTCGGAAATTAGACTTTATTGAAAATTGAAAGTATTCTAGACATTCCTGGGCAGGAAAAAAAGTTAAATTTAGCCGGCAATTAAGCAATTTGATTGGGTCGAGAGCTGAAACTAGAAAATACCAGGAAAATGAGGACAAACGATCTTTCCTTCGGGTTTACGCATTGGTTAAATGCGTAAAAACGTTTTATCACGATAAAATATTTTGTTATCTTATATGTTCTCCGTCACACCTACATCTTTCCCACGGATTGTTTAAAGTTCGTGCTATCAGTTTCCGACATTTTTCACGAACTGACATTCTGATTCCGCATTTAAACGGAAAGTAATGCCGCCGGCAAAATGTCTCCAAAAAAGCGTACAAACCGCTACAAGATTCGCTATATTTGTTGTCGTTTAAGGGAAACTAATGACCAGAATATAAATAGAAATTCGTAAATTGATCATAGAGACTGTTTTATGCAAGAGAACATTTAACAACAGTATGGAATGTTTGAACATTCTGCATGCATGATTATGTTCAAACATGATTTGTAAGTTTGTAAAATATGTTTATTGCTACTGTAAACTTCCAAAATAGTACTTTTTAAAAACGTTGAAAAATGAAAAACTGCATTTTCTTTTTACAAATTTGTAACTGCAGTTTTGTCTTGATCACTGATCAGTATGTCCAGTGGCCCACCTAAGGTGGGGGGGAGGGGGCTTTGGGGGCTTAAGCCCCTCCCTTAGCAGCCACATAAAGATGTCTATTTGCGTCAACGAAACAAAAAAATTAAAAATGTAACGTAAAATCAAAAGGAAACAGCGTAGGTGGTACAATGCCTCTAACAGAGGGCCGTGAAATGTTATAATTTCTTTGTCACCTCACTGTTGTGTTGTGTATAAAGACTGTCACGTCTTAATGAGACAGTCCAACCATCCAAATCTCGTTGGAATTATCTCGATTTTGAATGAAAATCCCAAATCCCGACCGATATGGTGTCGTTACTGGAAAAATTCCGATTTTGACATCTGCTTCAAGGAACAACAAGCGTAGGAAGATATTTTCGTCGAATTCTATGGCTAGTAGAACAACATATTTTTCGGATACCTAGTTAAAAATGTGGCTAGCAGCAGATAAGTGGCCGAAATGAACAGGATATAAACTAGAGTGGTTGACTTTTAATAGGTTAGTAATATCTGGTTCTTCGAACTTCGTCTCGATGAGTATGTCTCGGTCTAAGGAATTACGATAGTTTGTCTTTCAGTACTGTAGTATTTTTTTATTTGAAAAACAATTGCAAAATCACAATAAATGTACCAAGGATTTTTCACAGAAATTATCGTCTGGGATTGCTAGAAATGGTGTTTCAAGGCATCAAGATTTCAAAATTTTCTTGGAGAAGCAAGCACCCAGACCCCCCTTCTCAAATATAGATTTGTCTTGGTCCTTTGATTGGACAGTCTGCTCAATGCCTCAATTGGCCTCGTACAGACTTTGGAATGTAATATATTTCTGGGAAAGCATGACGCCAAAGCTTCCAAGTGGAAGTTTATTTAGCGTTTCTATTCCTTCCTAACAAATATCGTGGGTGCGCCGTTCAGTATGTAACTTTTTTAACGCACTCCTGCATCCTGACAACTGGGAATAAACGGATCGATTATCCATTTGACTCTGGGATTTAAATTTATTTCTGTTGGTAAAATGAGGACTGGACAGTACACGCACCACCACCCCCTCCTCACTCAAAATGGGCAGGGTACGCCACTGTCTATTTCACATGAGGAAGCATAAGTTACATCCCCAAAACTAATATTATCTATCTCTGTGTAATTGGGATTTTTTTCCATAATCATGTTCACCCTTTTCCACGAGTCCTTGGGATTACCTAGGGTTTCTTTGAAATAATTATTATATTACGCAACCTTTGCACATTTAAAACTATCGTTAACTTTGTTTCGAGTAAAGCCTATTTTCCACTTGGCGGAATTTTTCGCTCGAAATGCACTTTCCGCCCGTAAATCAATATTGGGCATGCGTAGTAGCTATTCATTTTACCGCTTGGCAGCATTGGCGTTGTCGCGATAAAGTTGAAAACGATTCGACTTTTTCCGCCTCCGCAATTTTGCTAAAGTGAAATAACCAATCAGATCACAAGAAAAGGAAAACAACATGAAAGGTGATACTCGCATGAGTAGCTTTGGTATTAACTCGTTAAAGGAATTGCTTCGCTTGTCAGGAAATTCTCTAAGTGTGGATGGACTGAATACACTGGATGTGAATTCTTTAAATGAGTTGTTTTGTTCAGCCCAACAATTCGCTGATTAACTACCTTGGCGTGGTGGATTAGCTTGTGTGTTCCTATGACCCGGAGAGCTAAGCTGGTGGGAGCAAGTCTCCTGGTAGGTTTAACCAAGCCAGACAGGTTGAAGGGTAGGAACCAGACAAAATCTTAATCAACTAGAGGAGTAAACTTCAATGACAATAAATCCAGGAGTGGGCAGCAGCTCTTCTGTGGCACTGTTAGGCAAATACCGACAGACAGATATTTTGGCTATTTGTGTTTTGATCGATGGCGGATGATGAATGACATTGTCAAACACAATGGCATGGATCAACCATTTCTCATTAGTAGAAAACTGCGCTTACTAGTAGGAGTTGCGACCACTAGAACTGAATCGTACTTTTTCTGAAAGTGTGAAAGCAATTGATAAACAACATGACTAGCAGTTTTACAACTTCTTCATACCAAATCGCTCGTCGCGTGGGTCACCAAGGAGCGCGTCCCCCAGTAGGATGTCATGCTGGGATCGAAAAGAATGCTACTGACCAAAACATTTCGAAGAATTGCCGGCTTTTTAAGTGTAGAAAGACTACTCTTGTTTCAACATTCAACTGTCGCACTCTGTGCTCGATTGGAAGGGCAGGTGAACTAACTGCACTAGCTCAAGAACAGAACATTGATGTCATATGTATCCAAGAACATCGGATCTTCCATGATGACATCGAGTTGAAGTTCCATGACATGAAGAAAGGTTGGGTTATGATTACATCTTCCGCTGAAAAAGCTAAAAAATAACTCAACAATACGAGGTGTTGGCTTACTTCTCAGTCCGAAAGCACATAAAGCACTGAACTCGGTAGAAACCATCAATCCAAGGACTCTCATTGCCACTTTCAATGGAAATCCTGCTGTTACTGTCATATGCTGCTACAGCCCCACCAATGTATCTAACGTGGACGATAGAGAGGAATTCTATGCAGAATTATCAGAACTGACAAAGGCTGTTCCTAAACACTATGTATTAGTAATTGGCGGAGATATGAATAGACAGATTAGCGGACGTGATGCTAAGGGGTCAGTTTACAACAAAAACACCAATGAGAATGGGCAACTACTTCTAAACTACATGTTAGATTGCAATCTCAAACCACTGAACACCAGCCTCAAAAAGCGCTAAGGTAAGCTTTGGACTCATATATCACCATCTGGAGCCAAATGTCAAATAGACTATATTTTGATAAACAATAAATGGGAAAACAGCGCTTTAAACTGCGAAGCATATAACTCCTTCTGTTCTGTGGGATCTGATCACCGCATTGTCACTGCTAAAATAAGACTAAGCCTGCGGCAAAGTAAACCATCTGGCAATAATAACATCAAAGACATGTATACTGTGGAAGTCTGCAACCGATACCAAGCTCTACAGGACCTACATGGTAACCAGGATGCAAACCAGATGTATGAGAATATCATGTCAGCCCATGAAAAAGCTGCAGAACTCAGTGTACCTGTGAAGGCCAAAATAAAGCAACACGTTCCTTGGGAAAATGAAAACATCATAGAAAAAAGGGAAATGGTGAAGAATGCATATGAGGTATGCTTGAGAAGAAATACCAGAAGCACTACTGCAAAACTGGAGGAGGCCAAACAAGATCTACAGGAATCTTACGATCGAGAACAAGAGAAGTATGTGAATGAAAAGATTCATGCAATTACTGACGCTATACAACACCAAAAATCCAGTCTTGCATGGGAAACAGTAAACGAGTTCACAAGAAGAAAGGGCACAAACAGGGGTCGAATAAAAGCTAAAAGTCCTGAAGAGCGTATCAGTAAATGGAAGACCCACTTCTCAAACTTATTAGGTCAACCACCCAGTGTTACAATAAAACCAACTGCTTCTATAATACATGAACCTCTCTCCATCAACACGGATAACATAACCATGGAAGAACTTGTTAAAAGTATCAAAGGTTTCAAAAATAGTAAAGCAAATGGTCTCGACAACATACCAATAGAAGTCTGGAAAACTGGTGCCTTAAATCAACAATTGCTTGACATCTGCAACAAAACATTCAATGGTGATCGTCCGAATATATGGGTTAAAAGTGGAATAATACCACTACCAAAGAAAGGTGACTTAGGTGACACAGGAAACTATCGTGGTATATCCTTAACTGTTACAGCCGCGAAAATTAATAACAAGATTCTATTAGATCGAATAAGACCTCATCTGGATCCTTTGCTCAGAGTGAACCAAAATGGATTTCGTACGGGTAGATCTACATTATCACAAATTTTAACTTTGCGTAGACTCATAGAGGGAATAAAAGATAAACGGCTACCTGCAATATTGATTTTCGTAGACTTCAGTAAAGCCTTTGATTCGATACATCGGGGAAATTGATGGAGATCTTGAAGGCGTATGGAATTCCAACAAAGATAGTGGACGCCATCAGCATACTCTACAAGGACACCGAAGCACAGGTGATAACTCCTGATGGTGATACAGAATTCTTTGAAATTCTTGCGGGAGTTCTGCAAGGAGACACACTCACACCTTTCCTATTTATCATAGCCCTGGATTATGCCCTTAGAGAAGCTACTAGAGAAACACACACTGGATTCACGCTTATACCTCGGCAGAGCTCCCGTCTTGCAGCAACATACATCACTGACAGTGATTTCGCAGATGATCTTGCCCTAATTTCTGACTATCTTGAAGAGCCACAACTTCTCTTATTGAGACTGGAGGTTGCTGCGAAAACAGTGGGTCTGCATGTTAACTATAAGAAAACGGAATACATGCTGTATAACCAACCTGAAGGAGATCTTGTCACACTGGAAGGGAACAAATTGAGCAAGTAGATAACTTCAAATATCTTGGTTCGTGGATACAATCCAGTGAAAAGGACATGAATATAAGAATTGGACAAGCTTGGAGTGCACTAAACAAAATGATGAAAGTGTGGAAATCAAACCTACAAAACCATCTCAAAGTAGGTTTCTTTCGGGCCACTGTGGAAAGTGTACTACTTTATGGTGCTGAATGCTGGACGATGACTGGAAAGATGAGGAATAGATTGGATGGTACGTATACAAGAATGCTTAGAGTAGTTCTTGGAGTCTCCTGGAAGGAGCATAAAACCAACAAAGAACTGTACGGCAACCTTCCTAAGATTACAGATACACTGAAGATCAGGAGACTGCGCTTTATAGGAAACTGTTGGAGAAGAAAGGATGAGGTGATAAGTGATCTACTACTCTGGGAACCAAAGTATGGCACAAGAAAGAGAGGAAGACTAGCAACAACATATGTAGACCAGCTGCGAAATGATACTGGTTTGAGCATTTCTGAACTGAAGAGCATCATGGGAAATCAGAAGGAATGGATGAAGCTAGTTAATGGTGTTCGAGTTCGCTCGAAATAAGAAGAAGAGAAGAAGAAGAAGAAGAAGAAGAAGAAGAAGAAGCCCAAAAACAACCACCACAAAGTTGTGTTGCTAGTAAATTTTTCGCACTCAAAACCTTTTCCTCTCATTTTGTTCCTCTCATTTTGACGGCGAAGTCTCCTTCGAAGTAAAATTAAAATTAATAGCCTTTGCAAGTGTTGTCGTCTTATGGGCGCCTTCTTTGATTTTTGATCTTTCAAATTTGGCGGGCTCTATTTTCCGATCGCCGCCGGGCGTATGTGGAAATTGAAGATGCGTTTTCGCTCGGAAAATTTTCCTGCGGAAAATCCATTTCGAGCGAAAAATTCCGCCTAGTGGAAAATAGGCTTAAGTTTATACTTCACCCAATTATCACTTGTCATATCATTGGTTGCTGTTTTCTTAAGATTATCCCTCTCAAACATTAATTTCTTTAGTTCAGGCGTTAGCCAAGGAGAATGCCTAATTCGGATTTTCCTTTTACGGACTGACGCATGAGCATCTGTTATGTTTTGGAAAGTACTTTTCCAAATTTTCCAGGCACAATTTGGATTACTTTCGTATTGAATAATATGCCATGGAGCTAAGCTAGGTCATAGCTGAAGGCATCTCCATTAAAATTTCTAAATTTCCTACTAATAATAATCCTAGCACTCCGTTTAGAGATAGCGAATTTTTGAATCGCATATATGAGAGAATGATCGTTTATTCCCAGCTGACAGACTCGAGAATGAGCGTATATATTGGGATTATAAGTTATAAATAAATCTATTGTAGTTGCAGTAGTTTTAGTTACACGAGTGGGTTCAACAATAGTATGATAATATTGATATAGGGATAGAGGTTCAAGGGGAAAGGCACCTACATTACAATTTAAAATCCCCAATAATGTCTATTTCGAGACCAAGCAATTCTAATCTTTTAATAAGAGATTGAAAAGCTGTAATAGTAACTGAGGTGGAGGCAGGAGGCCTATAGCAGGTACCAACAATAAAAGGCTTGGTTTTGGGCTTTTTTACCTTGATACAATGCCATGTAGTTGGTCAACAACAAGCTCGCAAATAAACTTATAATTTATGATAGTTATGATGTAAAATGCCACATCTCCACCGTGCCTATTACGATCATTTATGTCCAGGGTGTAAGCAGGAATAGAAATTTCCCGGCCAAAAATGGTTTCATCGAAGCGAATTTCATTTATCGCAAGAATATCGATACTTTTCGTATTCATGTAAACACGTAATTCGTCGCTATGATCAAATATTTAAGGCTGGAATTTTAAATCCTCTAGAGTTGGGAATTTCTTGCAATAATGTTCTGTTCACAGTTTCATTTGTCATAAAAAATTGTTAAAATTTTGTAAATTACTTTCATTGTCGGAATGAGTATTTCTGAGCATCAGACAGGGATCGAACCCGCAACCTTCTGATTACCGGTGAGACGCTTTAGGGCTCAAAAATCGTGTTTCTGAGCATAGGGCTCGACGTTCATTCATCTATCATCTTAAGATAGTTCCAAGTTCTCATACATTCAACATATAAACTTTATCTATCATTATGAATATATTGTGGCTTCCGCTTAGGTCGCACATATATGTCGAACTTGCACCTAGGCTTGCATCTGAGCCTTGGTAGCTCAATGTTTATAACGTCTCACCGGTCATCAGAAGGTTGAGGGTTCAATTCCTGTCTGGAGCTCAGAAATCGTTTTTCTGAGTATAGGGCTTGGCGATCATTCACTTATCATCTTAATTGCATTAAACCTTGACAGGTATATGTATCTTTTCTTTCATATTATGCATCGTGGCATAATATTATGATCTGTGTTACGGTAACTTGTTATTTAATTTTTTTGTGTCATTTAACTTGTAAGATGAAAATTGCATTTTGTCTAGGAAATTAATATGAGCTTCCTCAGACATACAATTACCCCCGATCAGAGAAACCTTTATGGTAGAAGTTCTAATGTTGGATAGAAAACCCTAAAACTACTTTTGCCCAAACAGAGAGATGAGTGTTGTTTAAGGAGACGATTGCTTTTTAAATTCACACATCGCTTTTCCTAATATTTTCGTATTCATTTTTTACACGAATGTTTGCTTGGGTGTCAGTGCAGGGTTGAAATTAAACTGTGTAAAAAATATTAACATAAAAGGGTCGACGTAAGCTCTTATGAACTCAAGCGGTCTTTGCCAATTAAAAAAGTTGTGAAATATGTTCGCGGCGGCGAAGCCACCAACGTCAATTGGATGGACTGTGAGCACGTTCACCTTTCGTAAATTACTTGTCTCCAAGGTATGGATCTACGAAAAGTTACGATTTTCATTCAAACTATCACTGTCTTTATTGCTCTTACATCCGACGATCTAATTTTTCAATTATCCTTTGTTCCAAAACCCCTCAACACTTGCTCTCACTCTTCACAACACTGACCTCAAAACTTAACTCCCATTGGCTACCTTACCGATTAATTAGCGTCTCAGCATACTACGTATTTCCGTCACATGATCGCACGTGTTCGTCACACCCAATTCTCAACATTCTCCTCCATATACACTCCAGGAGGGATGTATATTGTTACATTGGGACCTTTACTTTAAACGAAACTGAAATAACTAAGCAAAATTGAATTACATGTTAAGTATATTACTGTTCGCCATTGTTCATTTACTGCTATATAACTCAAAGTTGATCGAATCGTTTATTCTTTGTGTACGTCAGAAATTCGTTCTATTCGCAATTTCGCTGCAGCAGCTGCGTCTCTCCTACGTCGAGGAGTAAAGTCTGTAGCTTCCTGATTCAGGCGCCGTGTTCTCTTGGCGATAACAGGAACTTTAGGATTGAGAAATTTCTACGACGCCGACGTGTGTTTGCCAGGGTCGTCGTCGAAAATTGTTTGTCACTTTACGAAAAGTACGTCACGATAACGCCATGTAATGTTACGGGATGAAAATGGTGTGAAGTTTCAAGATGGAGGTCGATTGATTGTACACATTAGTTCTCTGTTTTTGCTTTCAAATGGCAAATTTTCGAGAAAATAGAAACGGCCTTCTCTTCGCACACAGCCAGGGTCTGATAAATGATGAGGAATTCCTTCTTTTATACGATATAAACACGTCACAAAACCCTGACTTGCCTTACTGGAAGCACGATAAATTTGACTTAGATGAGCTGTCAGATGATGAATGCAATGTCGAATTTCGCTTTTTAAGAAATGACATCTACAGCTTGATTGACGTTATGTCTTTTCCTGATTTCTTCAAGTGCTACAATGGCCTAAAAGTTGATGCTGTTGAGGGTATGTGTATTTTTTTAAAACGTTTTGCTTATCCTTGCCGGTACATAGACATGGTTCCTATGTTTGCAAGACCGATACCCAAATTTGTATGATCAGCGACGGGGTGATGGATTTTGTTTATGATAACTGGAATCATTTGCCGTCTTCGTTAAACCAACCATGGTTGTCTACAAATATTCTTGAATATTTTGCTCAAGCTGTTTATCAAAAAAGTGGGGTCATTGAAGACTGTTTTGGATTTGTGGATGGCACAGTGAGACCTATTTCAAGACCAGGCCAAAACCAAAGAGTGCTCTATAATGGACATAAGAAGGTTCATGCCATTAAATTTCAAGCTGTAGCCGTTCCAAATGGTCTAGTTGCCCACCTGTATGAATCAGTTGAAGGGAAGAGACATGACAGGGCTATGTTAGCTCAGTCAGGTTTATATAATATATTACAGCAGTATGCTGTATTACCAAATGGTCATCAGTTGTGTATTTATGGAGACCCTGCTTACCCGCTTCGCCCACAATTGCAAGCTCCTTTCAAAGGTACAAGAATAACTCCCGATCAAAAGCAGTGGAATAAAGCTATGTGTAGTGTCAGGATCTCTGTGGAATGAGTTTTTGGTGACATAATAAATTATTTCAAGTTCCTTGACTTTTAGAAAAACTTGAAGATACAGCTTAGTGCAGTTGGAAAAATGTACATTGTCTGTTGTTTGTTACACAATGCTCGTTGTTGTCTATATGGATCATCAACATCACAATATTTTGATGTACATCCACCCTCCCTAGCAGATTACTTTCAGTAAAGTTTGATGCGATTGTAAACTGATTTGTGGCATCAAAGAAACTAGACTTTTTTTAAAGACCTATTTGAACAGATCTATAATATATTTGTTGGGGTTGAAATTGTTTTTGCTTTGAAAATTTCCAAACCAGCTTGATATTTTTTTTTGTTCTCCCGGATTATGATAAAGAATGTAACACTCAGAATGGTACTGCCATGACGTCCATTTTCACTGAGTAAAAACTCAAACCAGTTAGGAAATCTTCAAACCACAACATCTCCATTGAGGAGTGTGTAACTGATATAACATACCACCATCTGCTTCCATAATCCCAAATTAGAATAGCAATATAGTATTTACATGTAGTTGTGTTTCAGTGTTTATTTTTCTTTTTACTAGAGAATATTTGTCAAACACCAAATTAACTGTTGCATTCTGAACAACAACAACTGTTACTTACAACCTTTATCCAAACAATAAAAAGAAGCCATTAGTTCTGGATCTAATAGTGTCTAACAATGCTCTGACAAGTTATTCTTTTTGCTTAGCTAAAGTATGAATAACTGCAAGAAGTGCTGCATTTTGAGCTTGCATATGAAGCATCACTTGATCATGTTGCTTTTGCTGCTGTTTGAGACTTTCAGACAACATATCTTCATGTTTCTTTTTGATTTCTAGCTCAGCCTTTCTAACTTGTAATTCTTCTCTTTTCAGCTGGGCGGCCTGTTCGGCCTTTTCTTTGAGATATGTCATAGTTTCGCTAGCACTTTTTTTTTCTGCTCTTTTTGTCTGGTTCACCGCCATCACTCTTTCTTTTTTTACCTGTTTTAAAAGTCTCCATCGCCTTCGCTCTCATTTCTTCTGCTTTAGCAGTTTCTGCATCAGCTTTTCCTTTCCTTTCATCTGCTTGAAGCTTATCTTCTTCGTCTTTGTTCCGAAATCTTTCTATGACATCTTCTATGGATTTATCAAAATCGCTTTCTTCAGGACTAATTCCATTGCTTTTTTCTTCGAATCTTATTTTTTTCTTGTGTTCTTTTTCAAGGTGATTGTAGTGGGCTCGAACTGATTTTTGATTCACATTAAATTTTGGATGTTGAAGAGCGTTTAGAGAGTCACTGATACGATCCCAAACTTGTCCTTTTTGCTTTGATCCATGTTTGTATTGCCAGGGTTCAAAAAGAAACATTTATCTTATAAGGCACTCATTGTGTTCGTCTTCCCAAACCATAGGTTTTTTGCTATAAGTTAAAACAACAATAACAACAAGTCAGGTTTTGATGAGGTTCGATAGCCTGTAGGTTAAAATTTACCTGGCAAAAGTCGCTTTTTATAAGTTTTTGTATACTTTAGATTCATAATAAGGGAAAATTTGAGATTAAAAGTACGTTCTTACCTTTTGTTAGATGAATTTTCCGACATGATTCAATCTAGTTCTGCGACACCGTCAAAACTGCGAAAATGGCGGCGTCGACGGATCACGACGCCGTGAAAGTTGTGGCTACGCATGCTCAATGTTGTCTATTCACGACGGCGTCGTGGAAATTTCTCAATCGTAAAGTCCCAAACGTCACAGTTTAGTTCCATGGGATACAAATGTGTACCGCTCTTTCCAAAATTCCGTTTGAAGTCTTCACACTCGCAGCTCGCACGACACCATCTTTGCCTGGGTTGGTTTCTTTAACGATGGCCAACGGCCACTTTCCTCGATTCTTATTGTCGGTTTGCACTATGACGACATCGCCAGGTTTGGGCTGGAACCTGTTTTTCTTCTTAGCCAGATTGTGCCTTTCGCGCAAAGCTACGAGGTATTCCCTTTTCCAACTACGCCACAGCTCGTTCTTACACTGTGTTAGGTACTTCGCCCGCTTTCTAAGATCTGGTTCTTCGATACTCCACGGCTCTTCCTCAGGCAATTGACTTGTACGTTGATGCAAGAATGTTGCCGGCGTAAGAATTGGCAACTCGACGTCGTCTTCAAGGTAAGTCAGTGGGCGGCGGTTGATTTGTATTTCGATGTCAAGCAATATCTGACTGAGTTCGTTCCAGGTCTGATGTCCTCCCCAATCACCTTGTGCATTGCTGACTTAACCACCCCGATGAGGCGCTCAAATTGACCGCCCCACCGAAGCGCGTGACTAAGATTGAATTTCCACTTTATTTCGTACTCCTCAAGGAGACCACGTAACCGTTCGTCTCTCCGCAGTTGCCCGAGCCACTTGCTTGCCTTAATAAAGGTGCCACCGTTATCGGAGTAAACCACTCGAGTTCGTCTACGACGTGCAATGAACTTCTTCAGACACACAATGAAATTTGTTGTCTCGAGGTTACGTAGTAGCTCTAAATGAACAGCTCTCGACAAACTAAACACAAATATGATCAGGTAAGCCTTTCCTTCTATTTTGGAAGATCTTCTATATCTGATTGGCCCAGCGAAATCTACGCCTATCAACTCGAATGCGGTACCTGGATTAGTTCTGTCCTCTGGTAACGGTCCTGGGACTGGTGGAGTTGCTGCTTTTATGCGAAACCTCTTGCACCCCCAGCATTCCTTCAACGTCGTCCACAACAAAGTTCGGAGTCGAGGAATCCAGTACCTTTCTCGCACCGCTGCCATGGTAAGCCCGACTCCACCATGTAACGTTTCACAATGGATCCGTTAAACAAGTTTTCTAGTAAATACTGCTTTGTGTGACATGTAAGTAGGATGGCTCCGTTGAATTCTCCCTCTGCATACCATTATCCCACGGTCGTTTAGTTGAAGATTGAGACGGACACTGGTCTCTTTGTAGTCAGGCTCCATAGTGTCTCGGTGTTGAACCCGTCTGATCCACCAATCTCTCGCTACTTCGACCTCTTCGGTACCCAAAGGCCCATTTCTCTTTTGTCGATGCCTTTTGTCGATCCACACGGAAATTCGGAGCGTGCGACGTAACTTGTTGTGTTCGAGGAGATCATCCATTTCGTCTGAGGCTGGCTCGGTCGACTTCGCCACACATAGTACCTCTCGAATTACCTTCGCTTCTGCTTCTGCTGCAGGCGATGTCTGTGTCACTGGGTTCTCTGGCCATTTAGACGGATCCTGAAGCCAAACTGGTCCGTGCTACCAGAGTGCTGACGACGAGATCGGTCCTCCTCTGCTTGCGATATCGTCGGGGTTGTCTTTAGTTGGTACATGTCGCCACTGGATGGAGGGGTGTTCCCGTATCTTTGCAACACGGTTAGCAACAAACTGCTTATATACTTCATTCCCGCCAATCCAATGCAATGCAATTGTGCTATCCAGCCACGCTACCGTTGATGGCGTAAGTTCCTTCGGAAGAGGGGCCTATACGTTCACAACCAGATTCGTTGCCATGTGTGCTGCAACCAATTCCAACCGCGGAACCGACAAACTTCGCATTGCTAATAGACTCTTGGCTACTACCAACTGTTGTGTTGTTCCAGAGGGCTGTCTAACAACTGCGTAGACTTGTCCCTACATCTTGCGTGGACGCATCGCCAAATGCGTGCAATTCAATTTGTTGAACTGGTTTCATGTGTATAACAATCGATCTAGGAACTTCCTTTTCGGACGGCAGTGAACGTTCCCATCTCTTCCACCGTTCCTGGAGTGTGTCACTGAGGTCAACATCCCACGGTATTTTTTCATCACACACGTCTCGGGAAATAAGTTTACCCTCCAGGGTTAGTGGTGATACTAAGCCCAGAGGATCGTAGATCTTTGCAAGCTTACTCAATATACCTCGCTTCGTAGCCGGGGGACTATTGATTGGGAATGTCACTTTCAGGGTGTCTCTTTGTTTGTCCCGTTTGAGACCAAGAACATTTGACTCCTGTGGTTTGGCCATGAGCTGTTGTTTAGCGTAAGATTGTTCCTCCAACTCTTCTGGCAGTTGTAGACGATCTTCAGCTTCCATCAGTGGTATGTTCGAATTCCATTTATGGAATCTGAATTTGGCATCTTGCAGAATTTCTTGAGCTGTTTTCTTACGTGCCCCTGCCTGCTCTACGGTTGAACCTCCTGTGAACAAATCATCCACATACATGCTCCGACGCAGTTGCTCAACTTCATCAGAATAGCTTCTCGACCAAGTGTCTAGGTGAGTCTCGATGACTCCTTGGAGGAGATACGGAGACGGTGCCAACCCAAATAAAACTCTCGTAAAACGTAGCGTTTCCGCAGGAAAAAGTCTGTCCTTACGCCAATGAAACCGTAGGGCATCTCTCTCGGCCTCTCCTATTCGTATTTGCAAGACTTCCTGACGTATGTCACCTGAAACCATGACGGGATACACTCTCTGCTGCACCAATACATCCCAGAGTTTATTTTGCAAGGGCGGACCTGCATATAGACACTCGTTAAGCGACGGTGCCATGGGATTTGCTTTTGCCAAAGCGTCGTATACGATGCGTAATTTTGTCGTCTCTGACGACTCTTTTACCACTCACTTATGTGGAATGTAAAACTCTGGATTGCTGGCCGTTTGTGGGGCCTGTTCGATAATACCCTCTTGTAGTTGTGCTCGGATTACGGCATCATAATCTTCCGTATGACTATCTCGTTGCAACTTCTTTGTTAAACTGTCTAGGTGGCGCAGACTTCCGACTTCGTTTGAAGGAAGATATGGATGATTGCTTCGGCACGGCAGCCCGGTTTCATACCATCCTGAAGGTGAACGCTGTAGTTGCTCCTTGAACTCTGCGTGGACTATTTGCTGATCGTGTTCAGTCGAATCTCGAAGCCCTAGTATGTCAAGTCGGCACAGTTCCTCGTAGTCCACCTGACTGATTTGTATCAGGAACATTGCTTGTCTGTCGAATTCATTACCTGGCGAGATAATGATCCATCCCAGTTTGGTATATTCGGCGACTGGTTCTCCAGCTTGACCAATCAGCGGCGATTTGTTGGTCTTTATCCTGTCATAGTCTCCCACACTTAGAATCACGTGAATTGGTAGTTGGTCGTTCGTGTCTTTGTCGGCTATGTTGACTCGCCCCAAGTGACGATACTTGGCTTTCACCTTCTCATAATGTGGATTGTCTATCGACAGCAACTCGCTCTTGTTTACCTTTGTCAACTTTACATCCATCCGAAATGAGTTGTCAAGCGACTCAACCACTATTTCGTTGGTCTCCATCTTGGTCCAGTGAGAGCCCATCAGCATCTCCAATTGCTTGGTCGACGTCTCAGTTGGTTTCTTGTTCAGCATATCTCCAAGCTTAGCAGAGACATAAGAGCTGCCAGCTCCTGTATCGATGAGCGCTCGTGCTATTATCCCGTCTACTTTGAGCAAAACCACGGGAAATACTCCCTCACCAACTCCACTGGGTGTCAACACAACTTTCTTGGCATGTTCACTTGGTGGTCTATCACATATCTAAGTATGATGCCTTTTATGACAATTTTGACAGGATGATTTACTTTGGCATTGAACTGCACGATGACTTCCAAGGACACAGTTGAAACATTTGGATTTGTTTGCGGTCAGAAACTGTGGTAACCTTCCGACAGTCGTTAGCCTTGTGATCATTGCTATCACAATTTACACACCCCCGTATTTGGCGAGTCTGGAGTATCTTCGAATGGTTTTGCCGACTTTGTTTGTTTTGTTCATCTTCCGGTCGTGATGTATCTACAGGATTTCTTCACACCGAAAGTCGAAACGCTTCTGCAAGCTTATCAAGATCCCACAACTCCCATAGATTGTCTGATTTCACAAGGTCCCCTCGGATCGCCGGTAATTTGTCGAGAGTAAGCGCGGTGAGGCCCATCACATCGTCTTACTTTTTCAATGTCTGCAAGGACTCAACACAATACGTTAACTTTTCGCTGAACTCGCTGATCTTTTTTGGGCTACTTGATGAAACGTGCGGTTGATCCAATATTTTTTTGCTGTATGCCTTTACTATATTGGATTCCTTGCCGTATTTCTCTCTTAGTATTGCCTTAGCGTGATTATAACCTTCAGGGGTGAACGGAAGTGATTCAATGTCTCGTCTAATCTTGTTGCCAAGGAGCTCTTTCAGATACGAAAATTTCGCGACACTTGGTAGTCCAGATTTCTCGATCGATTCGCCAAATTGCCCCCAAAAGCGTGTCCAATCCATGTAAGTGCCATCGAACTTTGATATTACTAGCTTCGGTAGTTTTGCGCGAACTTCCTTCCCTGATTCGATTGATTGTTTCCCCGCCATTTGCTCTTCTCGATCTGACTCAAGTTTTAATTTAGTCTGATGAAGCCTTATCTCAAATTTCATCTGCTCCTCCCGTGCCATAGATTCTTTTCCTTGTTGGTAATCGTCTTCCCATATCTTCTGTCGTTTAACGTCGTCGTCTGGCTTTGCCAGTTCGGTTTCAATCTGGGTGTTCCACTGGTCGAATTCATCGTCTTTCTCACTGTTTGCGATCTTCAATGCTTCGAGCGCTCGTCTCGAAATCTCCACATCTCTCGATAATACTTTAAGTGCTCCCAAATGACGTTATTATTATTATCATTATTATTATAATTATTATTTTACAATATTTTTACGCTGTACAATTTCACTGTTATAAAAAGGAAAAGAAAAGAGTGATCTTCCAACTGGCCGTGCTCATTTACAAGATTTAACAAACTATTCTTAATAGATAAACAAATCACAACAAAAACAAATACAAATTATATTGAACTACAATTATATACACACACGTGTATCGTGCATGCAGACAAACGTGCGCACACACACCTTACTATCCCATGCCACGTCTCAGCAAAGATTTGAAAATGGTAACGCTTTCTGATTTTTTAAGGCTATTGTGTAATGTATTCCAATTTTCTGCGCCTCTCTAGCTAAAAGAGTTGTATAAGTTGTTGTTAAGAGTTGTTGTATAAGTTGTTGTATAAGAGTTCTATTATAGTTGTATAAGTTGTAAAAAAGTTACATAGTGATATCCTTGTTCGATTGTAACACAGCGTCGGTTCTCCCGCAAGTGATGAGTAATTGTTTCAGTTCAGTGGCCAGGGCTGTTTTCGATTCGTCGTTCGTCATTCTCAAAACACGGATTCGTATTTATTCGGGACGGAAGTTCACTTAAATCCCGATCCCGTCGGAGGTGCCACGTTTCGTAAATTACCTGCCTCCAAGGTATGGATCTACGAAAAGTCACGATTTTGATTCAAACTAACACTGTCTTTATTGCTCTTATATCCGACGATTTAATTTTTCAAGTATCTTTTTTTCCAAAAACCCTCTGCACTTGCTCTCACTCTTCACAACACTGACCTCAAAACTTAACTCCCATTGGCTACCATACCGATTAATTAGCGTCTCACTGCATTACGTATTTCCGTCACATGATCGCACGTGTTCGTCACACCCAATTCTCAACATACCCTGAAAATTTTGAATTTTTTTGTGCGCCAAAAGTAAATTTTCGGGAATTTCAGCGAGAAAATTTTTAAAATTTATCGGTAAAGCGAAAATGATAGTTGGACTTTTTTCAAAGTGAGACTGAAGATGATATCAGTCTTAAGAAAACTTGTCAACCTGTGGATGGTGCTTGTAACCCTTTATTTGATGATCATGCATATTTATGAAGTGAATGTATATACAGTCAACTCTCGCGTTACGGACACCCCGCTATTACGGATACCCCGTTATTACGGACAGATAGTAAATCCCCGGCCGAAACTACTATGAAATGTATTGAAATAACTCTCGCTATTACGGACTCTCGCTATTACGGAATTGCGGACACTTCTTGCGGTCCCAAACTAACATTTATATTGTTTTACTCTCGTTACAACGAACACCTGCTGTTTGTCAGCGGAAGTTCTTTTAATATTCTGTTCGTCATTACTTCTGTCGACAAAAATGACAGACAAAATATAAACATGTCTTTCAATACAACCAACATGTATGTTGCGATCTTCAAAGTTCTTCCGCTCGGTTTACATTACTTTCGAGGCTTTTTACTTTGTTATGCTATTTCAATGCTCTTGACAGACTTGCGCTTTTGTGTAGATTATGTAGTGGCTATTCCTTCGTGTTTGTCTCGCAAGGACTGCCTGGCTATATCACTGCCAATAATGAGTTTGTCAAGTCTTGTCAAATATCTATGTTCACCATAAAACTTGTAAAGAACGGGAATCTCTAAACCCAGGCCAGCT
This sequence comes from Heliopora coerulea, assembly GCA_030142905.1. Classification (NCBI taxonomy): domain Eukaryota; kingdom Metazoa; phylum Cnidaria; class Anthozoa; order Scleralcyonacea; family Helioporidae; genus Heliopora; species Heliopora coerulea. Next base: position 204,816 of record JASJOG010000352.1, on the reverse strand, counting down.
CATCTGTTTACCCTCTTTCCACATATGACAGCTTCTCCTCTGTGATTTACTCTTTTCAAAAATGAAGAAACAATTTTGGACAGTCCTAAAGGGGTATGCCCCACACCTCGTCCATTATTTTCTGTTATGGCCACATGTGCATCTTTGGCATTTTCCGGTTCACGTTGAAGCACGAGAGTCATGTCAATTTCAGGCTGAAATTCGTCTTTGTAAGCATGGTGGCCTCTCAACCAAGAATAAGACTTTTATTCTTCACACTTTTCTTGACTTGCCATGAATTTGTTAGTATTTGTCAGTATTTGTCTAAAACAGGATTACTAACTTCGCATAAGTCCACTGAGTTTTGTTACGTTATTGTAGCTTTACAGTGAAGGAAAAGACAATTGACACTGATTCATGTTACAATTTGATTTTTGGTTTGGGTATATAATATTTTTTTCTCAATACAAATTTTTGATTTGTATTTTAATTTGTATTTTGTATTTATATATCACAGCAAATGTTAACTAGAAACTGAAAGAAGCTGGACATTTTAAAATGAAAAAGCAGTAATACATAATAAAGATATTTTACAGGCTGACTATGGGTCATTTTTCTCGCACCCCGCTGTTGCGGACACTCGCTATTACGGACACCAAATGACAGTCCCCAGGGTGTCCGCAATAACGAGAGTTGACTGTATCGGGTAAAAATCTTTCATGTAAACTCTTTAGCGATACTTTCAGATGCACATGACATAAATAGTTTATAATAAAAAGTAATTGACCAATTGGACTCTTACAGATAATGATAACGGAGTGTGTAGTGAAATTACCACACGCCACTAGTTGTGGAAAAAGCTCTGCAAACTTGCCAGTCTGTAGATTCACCATAAACCTATGGTAAACAGTAAAACGGTTGTGGAGATTCTTTTTTTGCGCCAAACTGTCAGATTCTTACGCAAGGCTTCTTCTTGAAACGTTCGTCGGTCTTCATCTTGTTTCAATTTCACATGCTGTATTCTTTTCCCAAATTGTATTTGAACTATGCATAGTTTGGATGTTAATAAATGTTAATTTGTTCACGACTTCGAACGAACTTTCTTATTCCCGGCTTACGACAATTATATCGGTGAATAGCTTAGCCAAGTCTTTTGGTTAGTTTTTTCAACAACAAATCATGAAACAAACAAGCAGCCATAGCTGAGTGGCGTCAAAGAATAATTTTCGGTTAAGTCTTTCCGGATTGAGCTTTCGACATTTCGATTTCCTTTCCACACATAGACCCGATTAAAGAATACCAACATATGATGGCTTCCCTCAAGGTTGCACATATATTGATATTGCACCAGAGCTCACTGTCTGAGTCTAGGTAGCTTAATGGTTAGAGGGTCTTATCGGTCATCAGAAGGATGCGTGTTCAATCCCGGTCTGGGGCTCAGAAATCGTTTTTCTGAGGATAAAGCTGGACGAATGTTTATCTATCATCCAAGATATCTCCAAGCTCTCACATTTCCAAAATATATACCTCATCAATACCAACAAAAGTGCAAATTTATTACAACTTTGAAAAAAGAGTGTCTTTTAACATTCACTTTAAATAAATTACCTTTCACATAAAATTCCACGATAAACAGATAAACGTAAATTAGTATAGCCTCATGTCCTGATGAACGAACTTGTAGACCTTAATTGTAGTTAATCAATAGTTCCATAAGTGTTATGATTTGGCTGTGATTACTGCTGCCATTCTTGTTGAACACAATTAGCGACACCTTATATGTTTATCTCCTTAAGCAATAGAACAACCCTTTGAAACTATGAAGATCAATATAAATGAATAACAAAATCAAGGAACAGCTCTAAAATGGCGGAATGGGAATGGGTAAATGTCATAAAATCGTTATTGTGACCAACATCCAGAATCTCCTAACCATTTTGTTACTTTTTAATTTCTCTAGTTGCACATACTTTCACATCTGAAGAAGAAATAGGAGGTATGTAAAGTTAAATATAATGACCAAGAAGACTATTACCGTATGTTCTGTGTAAAACTTATTCTAAACTGTGACTGCGGCGGTCAGCCATGGTTCACTTGACAATCTGAGAGTAACAACTCAATTATTGAGAAATGTATCGAACATGGCATACACAGGGACATTCAGGGCAAGCTACACAGTACTTTGCCAAATAATAAGCAACGGTGGTATAAACAAATAAAATGAAATCGGTGGGAGTGGTTGGAGTGGTTGGAGTGGTTGGAGTGGTTAGTTTATATAATGATTGTTTTCCTGTAAGTAATTGTCTTTTAAGAAAGAAAATTGCTAATTGTCAAATTAGGAATTTTCTTTCTTGAAAGACAAGCAGTCGTTCACTGATCGTTAAAAGAATAATGATGAGCGTATTAAAGCAACACATCAAAGCTATTATAGCATTAATATAATATTATAGTCAGCGGTAGTAATATAGAAAGTATCGTTGATCTCTAAAGCAGCTTCTGAAGATCACCAGAGCACGGGTTGCTTGTGGCTCGTTGGAAACAAAGCAAAGGGTGTTGAATCTGTAGTCAGCAGGCAGTGGTGTAAAGGAACTACTAGGGGCCCTTAGGAGATTTTCGTTCAGAGGGCTCCCGTTATCCCAGTTAGTATAAATATGTATTTCAAAACTTTAATCTCAATTGTTTTTACAGAGTCATCAAGGGGCCAGTTAGCAGTTGGGAGCCCTTAGCAGTTGCTCTAACCGTGACCATAGTCCGTTACACCACTGCCAGCAAGTGTCCAAGTCTGGGTGTTTTTTGTCCCTGAATTCTTCCTGGGAATCTGATCATAATCGGCCATATTACTTTTCATCATTGTCAAGCTTTATTTACCCACGGTATCTCATCATTACGAAACAATACTCTTCCAGAGAGCCGTGCAATGAATAAAATTTTACAATACAATCATAAATGCCCTATTATATATAAATTACACATATTAACAATACTAATTATTACCACATATTAAGCCAATGAATAAATTTCAAAAAAATATCAAAAGCAAGTAAGTGATAATGGAACAGAAATCTAAAGAGCATTTTTAAACAAAGGAACTGAGTGCTTACTTTAAACTTCATTTGGCAGGCTATTCCACAGAACTGCTCCTCGATAGCTAAAACTCTTCTTTGGAGCATCAGTTTGAAGTCTTTGGATGAAAATGTTGTTTGATCTGCCTCTCAGGTTATATGAATGAATTGGAGAGGTGGATTCAAATAAAGATTTCAGGCCTGTAGGAAACAAATTATTTATAGTCTTGTAAACGCAAACCGCCAGTTGTTTAGTGAGTCTTTGATCAAAAATTTCCCAAAAAAAGTCATTCACAATGTCCGAAGATCGATGTTCATAACATGAATAAGTAATTATTCTACCTGCCCTGTTTTGCAGTTTCTGGAGTCCGTCAGAATTGCATTTTCCCAAACGTCCCCACACTTCGCTACAATAGTCAAGATACCGTAGTATCAGTGCTTCATATATTGTCAATAAAGTTTGCCGGGGTACAAAGTGCAAACTCGTTTTAATGCACCAAGAGCTGCGGAAATCTTCTTGAATATTGTACCAACTTGAGTTTGCCAACTTAGGGTCTCATCTACATCAATCCCTAAATATCTATAGGAGTTTATCCTTAACAGTAGCTGATCCTTAACTTCAATATCAAAATCATGTTCCAATTGATTGAGTCTATGGTTACTAGCTATTATAAGGTACTTCGTCCTTTTGACATTTAAAGTAAGTTTGTTGGCTTGTAGCCACGTCTGCACCATTTTTAAATCGCTATTTAACCTAAGTTGTGATGTTTCAATATCATTTCCAAAAGCTGTAAAACATGTATCATCTGCATACATCCTAACAGAGGATGAGAAAGGGCAGGCTTTAAGATCATTAATATAGATTAAAAGTAATAAGGGCCCAAGCACAGATCCTTGGGGCACTCACAGGTAAGTGGAAGGCAACTAGAAAGAGAACCGTTTACGTACGTACATTGTTTACGATCCGAGAGGTCGTGAACTGTGAAGACGAAAAATTTTTCTCTTGTGGGTAAATGCCCTTCCCTTGCGCCATCACTGGATATATCCTGCCGGAAAAGAGTTACAGCTATCTCAATTAAAACTGTCTCAATTCATGACCATCTCAATTCTTTCCCGACACCATCAGTCTTCTTTCATTTCACTCTAGTTAACGCCAGATTATTTTACTTGTCAAAGGGTGACATCCCTTGGGGAAAGGGTACAATTTTTTTCCTGAAGTCGGCACATTGTAATGCTTAGAGCCTGATTATTAGTAACATCGATTTACAAACGGCACTTCTTCGATTCTGGGCGCATCTTGCCATGTCATACTTTTAAATTCTTTCTGTTTTCTTTACTTTAGGCTTTGTAACGAGATAGGATTAGGGGTTAGGTTTAGAGTTAGGGTTTGGTTTGGGGTCAGGATTAGGGACTGGATTATCAATGGTAAAAGATCAAAAATTTTCACTAAGATTACGGTTTATCGCATTGCTTGTGCTTGTAAATTGAAAGTCATCTAAGGCCTCAGAAGATCGTGAATTAAAGAGGAAATGAGAGCTTTCTTCGTTGGAAAATTTTGAGATCTAGGTCTATTAGATCTGTTATTACTGGTACTGCCGTTTGGTTTTAATGCCTTCAAGATGTTCATTGCAAGATATGCACTACCTTTCCTATTTAGGTGCAGTTTACTACCATTTAGACAGGAATCATGAAGCCTAAAAGTCTGGGGGTAAAAGACGGGCAATAGAATTCCTGAGGGGGATAACCCCCATGTGAATAATTTTGATAAATTTACTATGAAATCTATATATACTGCAAATATAAGGAATATTCAATTTCTATGACTCCTATAAAACATCATAGCACTATCATAATATCCCTCATTTTTCATTCAAAATGAGTTTACAATGCGTAAATAGTGACCAAGATATACAAACCTTAAACTTCGTAAAAGAGTTAAAGGGGGGCAATGTGAAGACGGAAAATTTTTCTCTTGCGGGAAAATGCCTCCTCTGACCGCCCTTGCGCCATCACTGGATATATCCTGCCGGAAAAGAGTTACAGCTATCTCAGAACTGTCTCAATTCATGACCTTCTCAATTAATTCTTTTCAGACAGCATCGATCTTCTATCACTTCACTCTACTTAACGCCAGATTATTTTACTTATCAAAGGGAGACATCCCGCCGGGAAAGGGTACAATTTTTTTCCTGAAGTCGGCACATTGCAATGCTTAGAGCTTATTGATTAGTGGCATCGATTTACGAACGGCACTTCTTGGGTTCTGGGCTCCCCTTGCCATGTCATACTTTTAAATTCTTTCTTTTTTAATTACTTTAGGCTTTGTAAGGGGATAGGATTAGGGGTTAGGTTTAGAGTCAGGGTTTGAGTTGGAGGTCAGGATTGGGGATTGCATTAGGATTAAAATAAGGATCACAATTGTGATAAGGATTACGGTTATGAGTGGAGTAGAGATTACCTCAAACTTTAAAAGAGCCAGTCATTAGCCCTTTCACCATGCGACCTTTCCCGTTGACGAAAAATCGTCTGGCCGCTGTCCAGGGTAAAATTGTCGAAGTGTTATCCCGAGGGGAAGGAGTTAAGTGTTTTAGGAATCATGATCCGCCGCCGGTCAAATAACCACACGCCACTATTTGTGGAAAAAGCTCCCGCAAACTTACCAGTCTGTAGTTGCACCATAAACCTATGCTAATCAGTAAAACGGTTATGAAGACTTTTTTTTCTCGTTAAACTGTGAGATTCTTACGCAAGGCTTCTTCTTGTCACGTTCGTCTGTCTTGATCTTGTTTCAGTTTGACATGTTGTATTCTTTTCCCAATTTATATTTGAACTATGCGTAGTTTGGATGTTAATATTGTTAATTTGTTCCGGACCTCAAACAAACTTTCTTATTCTTGGCTTACGACAATCATATTTGTGAATAACTTAGCCAAGTCTTTTGGTTAGTTTTCCCAACAACAAATCATGAAACAAACAAGCAGCCATTACTCAGTGGCGTCAAAGAACAATTTTCGGTTAATTCTTTCCGGATTGAGCTTTCGACATTTCGATTTCCTTTCCACACATTGATCCAATTAAAGGATAGTAACATATAATGGCTTCTGCTAAGGTCGCACATATGTCCAATGTCCACCAGAACTCACCATCTGAGTCTTGTTAGCTCAATGGTTAGATCGTCTCACTGGTAATCAGAAGGTTGAGTGTTCGATCCCCGTCTGGGGCTCAGAAATCATTTTTCTGAGGACAGCGCCTGACGAACGTTCATGTATTATTTGAGAAATCTCCAACCCTTCACATTTCCAAAATATATATCTCATCAATAGCAACAAAAATGCAAAGTTAAATTACAGCTTTGAAAACAGAGTGTCTTTTAACAGTAACTTTAAATAAATTTCTTTTCACATAAAATTCCACGATAAACAGATAAACTTAAACTAGTATGGCCTCATGTCCTGATGAACGAACGTTGTCAAAGCGACATCAGATTTCAAAGTGAAGGTAAAGATCCTTTCTACCCACAACTATGAAATGAAAAAAGTTCAGTGACGCCTCAAATCTCATCAATCCGTCATTACCTGAATTGCGAGTGTCACGCTCCCCTGATCGTCTACTGTGACTTGTGGACCTGTGAATTGTAGTTGATCAAATAGTTCCATAAGTGTAATAATTTGGCTGTGATCACTGCTGTCACTCTTGTGGAACACAGTCAGCTACAGCTTATCTGTTTTCTCCTAAAGCAATAAAACAACGCCTTCAAACTATGAAAATCAATATGAATGAAAAACAAAATCAACGAACAGCATAAAAATGGCGGAAAAAGAAGGAGCAAATGTCATAAATCGGTATTGTGACCAACAACCAGAATCTCCTAACCATTTTGTTACTTTTTACTTTTTCTAGATTTAGAGACAAGCATGGAAGTTCCGGATCAACATATTGACATGCCATTAGTAGCATTCAAACGTTACTGGCATCGACATATTGCCCGAATATTTGGTAACGGTAAGTTCTGTGTAAAACTTGTTCTAAACTGTGACTGGGGCGGTCAGCCATGGTTCACTAGACAATCTGGGAGTAACAAGTCGATTATTGAGAAATGTATCAAGTATGCCACGCATAGTAACATTCAGTGCACGCTACAAAGACTTTCCTAAATAATAAGCAGGTGTGGTATAAGCAAATAAAACGAAATCGGTTGGTGTGGTTTATAAGCTGGTTGGTGTGCTGGTTAGTAATTTTTGCCATAATTGGGAATTTTCTTTCTTGAAAGACAAGCAATTGTCCACTCATGGTTAACAGAATAATGATGAGCGTATTAAAGCAATACATCAAAGCTATTATAGCATTAATATAATGTTATAGTCAGCGGTAGTAATATAGAAAGTATCGTTGATCTCTAAAGAAACTTCTGAAGATCACCAGGCCACGAGTTATTTGTGGCTCGTTGGAAACAAAGCAGAGGGTGTTGAATCCGTAGCCAGCAAGCAGTGGTGGAACAGAACTACTAGCGGCCCTTAGGAGATTTTCGTTCATTGGCCTCCGTCACCCCCCTTAGTATAAACATATATTTCAAAACTTTAATCTCAATTATCTTTACAGAGTCATCAGGGTCCAGTTAGAGGTCGGGGGCCCTTAGGAGTGGCTCTAACCCTCATCATCACTGTCAGTAAGTGTCCAAGTCTGGTCCATTTTTGTTCCTGAATTCTTCCTGGGAATCTTATCATAATCGTCCATGTTACTTTTCATCATCATCAAGCTTTATTTACCCACGGTATATCATCATTACAAAACAATGATCTTCCAGAGAGCCGGACAATAATTAAAATTTTACAATACAATCATCAATACCCTATTTTATATAAATTACACATATTAACAATACTAATTAAAACAACATATTAATCCTATGAATAAATTTCAAAGAATAATCAAAGCAATTAAGTGATAATCGAACAGAAATCTAAAGAGCACTTTTAAACAAAGCAGCTGACGGCTTTGTTTTAAATTAATTTGACAGGCTATTCCACAGAACTGCACCTCGATAGCTACAACTCTTCTTTGGAGCATCATTTTGAGGTCTTTGGATAAAAATGTTGTTAGAGCTGCCTCTCAGGTTGTATGAATGAATTTGAGAGGTGGGTTCAAATAAAGATTTCAGGCCTGTAGGAAACAAATTATTTATGTTCTTGTAAACGCAAACCGGCAATTGCTTAGTGCGTCTTTGATCAAGAGTTTCCCAACTACGTTTATTTAAGATGTGCGATGATCAATGTTCATAACATGAATAAGTAATTGTTTTACATGCCCCGTTTTGCAGTTTCTGGAGTCCGTCAGATAGGCATTTTCCCAAACATCTCCACACTTCACTACAATAGTCAAGATACGGTAGTATCAGGGCTTCATATATTCTCAATAAAGTTTGGCGGGGTACAAGGTTACGAACTCGTTTTAATGCACCAAGACCTGCGGAAATCTTCTTGAATATTGTGCCAACTTAAGTTTACCAACTTAGGGTCTTATCTACATCAATACCTAAATATCTATAGGAGTTTACTATAAATAGTGGCTGATCCATGACTTTAATATCAAAATCATGTTCCAATTGATTGAGTCTATAGTTGCTTGCTATTATTTACAGTCTTTATCGTCGGTAAAGACCATACGTATATCCTGAAATTGGGAAAATCGTGAAACTTAAACCTGTTGTTGGGTAACTTGTTCGTGTTTTCCGATGATTTTAAAAATTCACACTTCGGAAATTAGACTTTATTGAAAATCGAAAGTATTCTAGACATTCCTGGGCTGGAAAAAAAGTTAAATTTAGCCGGCAATTAAGCCATTTGATTTGGTCGAGAGCTGAAACTGGAAAATACCAAGAAAATGAGAATAAACGATCTTTCCTTCGGGTTTACACATTGGTTAAATGCGTAAAAACGTTTTCCCACGATAAAATATTTTGTTATCTTATATGTTCTCCGTCACACCAACATCTTTCCCACGGATTGTTTAAAGTTCGTGATATCAGTTTCCGAAATTTTTCACGATCTGATAGTTTGATTCCGCATTTAAACGGAAAGTAATCCAGCCGACAAAATGCCTCCAAAAGAGCGTACAAACCGCGAGAAGATTCGCTATATTAGTTGTTGTTTAAGAGAAACACACGACCAGAATATAAATAGGAATTCGTAAATTGGACATAATGACTGTATTATAAGATAAAACAGACTCTGAATATCAAGATCATCTTGAAAATTCAAGATTTGAGTAAAATCAAGACAATTATGGTATTAGTGTGATATTTCATCAGTCTGTCTGACGATGTCTTTGAAAAAAAGACGAAATATCACACTAATACCATAATTGTCTTGATTTTACTCAAATCTTGAGTTTTCAAGATGACCTTGATATTCGGAGTCTGTTTTATCTTATATTTTTTCAAATTGTCGGCTGGCGCTGGATTTTGACTGTTTTATGCAAGTGAACATTTAACAACAGTATTGAATGTTTAAACATGCTGCATGCATGATTATGTTCAAACATGCAATGTAAGTTTTGCAAAATATGTTTATTGCTACTGTAAACTGGTAGTTCGGTTGACTTCCAGAACAGAACTTTTTACAAACGTTCGAAAATGAAAAACTGCCATCTTTTTTACAAATTTGTAACAGCTGTTTTGTCTTGACCACTAATCAGTATGTCCAGTGGCCGACCCAAGGAGAGGGGGGAGGGGTTTAGGGGGCTTAAGCCCCTCCATTAGTAGCCACATAAAGATGTCTATTTGCGTTAACGAAACAAATAAATTAAAAATGTAAAGTAAAATCAAAAGGAAACAGCGTACGTGGTACGATGCCTCTAACAGAGGACCGTGAAATTTTATAATTTCTCTGTCACCTTACTGTTGTGTTGTGTATAAAGACTGTCAAGTCTTAATCAGACAGTTCAACCATCCCAATCTCGTTGGGATTATCCCGATTTCCCGTTGGGATTGTCCCGATATCAAATTCTATTGCTAGTTTAGCAATATATTTATCGGATACCCAGTTAAAAATGTCGCTAACAGTAGACAAGTGGTCGAAATGAACAGGATATAAACTAGACTGGTTGGCTTTTAATAGTTTAGTAATATCCGGTTCTTCGAACTTCGTCTCGATGAATATATCTCGGTCTGAGGAATTACGATACTTTGTCTTTCAGTACTGTAGTATTTTTTAATCAAAGAACAAGTCCAAAATAACGATAAATGTACTAAGCATTTTTCACAGAAATTATTGTCTGGGATTGCTAGAAGTGGTGTTTAAAGGCATCAATATATCAAAATTTTCTTGGAGGAGCAAACGCCCAGACCCCCCTTGTCAAATATGGTTTTGTCTCGGACCTTTCATTGGACAGTCCCCTCAATGCCGCAATTGGCCTCGTAAAGACTTTGAAATGTAAAATATTTCTGGGAGAGCATGACGCCAAAGCTTCCAAGTGGAAGCTGATTTAACTTTTCTAGCCCTTCCTAACAAAAATTGTGGGTGTGCCGTTGAGTATATCACTTTTTTACGCACTCCTAAATCCTGACCACTGGGAATAAACGCATCGATGATCCCTTTGACTCTGGGATTTGAATTTATTTCTGTTGGTAAAAGGAGGACTGGACAGTACACGCACCCCCCCCCCCCTCCCTCCTCACTCAAAATGGGCACGATACTATTTCACTTGAGGAAGCACAAGTTACATCCGCAACACTAATATTATCTATCTCTGTGTAATAGGGATTTTTCCCCATAATCATGTTCACCCTTTTCTAAGAGTCCCTGGTATTACCTAAGGTTTCTTTGAAATAATTATTGTAATACGAATCTTTGCGCATTTAATGCTTCGGTTAACTTTGTTTCGAGTAAGTTTATACTTCTGCCAATTATCACTTGTCTTATTATTAGTTGCTGTTTTCTTAAGATTATCCGTGTAATACACTAATTTCTTTAGTTCAGGCGTCAATCAATGAGAATAGTTAATTCGGATTTTCCTTTTACGGACTGGCGCATGAGCATCTGAGATGTTTTGGAAAGTACTTTTTCAAATTTCCCGGGCAGAATTTGGATTACTTTCGTATTGAATAATATGCAAAGCTAAGGTGATACCTAAAGGCATCCCCATTAAAATTTCTTAATTGCCTTCTCGTACTAACCCTAGCACTCCTTTTTGAGATAGAGAATTTTCGAATCGCATATATGAGAGAATGATAATTTATTCCCTCCTGACAGACTCTAGAATGAGCGTACATATTGGGATTATTAGTTATAAATAAATCTATTGTATAATGATTGGAGACGTTCTCTGACCAAGATTATATTTTATTTCGACGAGCTTTCGGCCACTATAATATATAATTTTGATCAGAGAATGTTTCCAATCTTTATGCCTCTACCTGACCGCGCATCATCCATATTTGCAAATCTATTGTAGTTGCAGTATTTTTAGTTACACAAGTAGATTCAACAATAGTCTGATGACATTGCTATAAATTACATATTCCATTAAACATTTATTGTGTGGTTCAAGGGAAGAGGCACCTACATCACAATTTAAAATCCCCAATAATGGTTGTTTCAAGACCAAGCAACTCTGATCTTTCATTAAGAGATCGAAAAGCTGTCATAGTATCTGAGGTGCAGGCAGGAGGCCTATAGCAGGTACCAACAATAAAAGGCTTAGTTTTGGGTTTTGTTACCTTGATACAAAGCCATTCTAGTTGGTCAACAACAAGCTCACAAATAAGCTCATAATTTATGGTAGTTCTGATGTGAAGTGTCACACCTCCACCGTGCTTATTACGATCTTTTCTGTCTAGGGTGTAAGCAGGAATAGAATCTTCCCAGTCAAAAATGGTTTCATCTAAGCGAATTTCATTTATCGCAAGAATATCGATACTTTTCGTATTCATGTAAACGCGTAATTCGTCGCTATGTACAGGCTGACTACTGATATTTAAGGCTACAGTTTTAAATCCTTAAGAGTTGGGAATTTCTTGCAAAAATGTTCTGTTCAGAGTTTCATTGATCACTTATAATTTATTAAAACTTTGTAAATTACTTTTATTGTCAGAATAGGTATTTAAAAAACATGAACTAGAATGAGAATGATCAATCGTTAAGATAAAATATTTTCCACTAAGCTTACGGTTTATGGCATTACTTGGGCTTTTAAATTGAAAGTTATCTAAGCCCTCAGAAGATCATGAATTAAAGAGAAAATAAGAGCTTTCTTTCTTGGAAAATTTTGAGATTTAGGTCTATTAGATCTATTGTTACTGGTACTGCTGTTTGGCTTTAATGCCTTCAAGATATTGCTTGCGAGATATTCACTACCTTTCCCATTTAGGTGCAGTTTACTACCATTTAGGCAGGAATCATGCAGCCTAAAATTGAGAAATTATCATCCCATACTGCAATGCTATGATCATTGTCGTTAATTCCGTGAACTACTGATAACGATGCACGTAATCTTTTGAGACTAGGTTTTAGCCATTGTGGAGCATATCGTGACCTGGCCATAAAATTTAATAATACAATATTTAAAGCTCTATCCACACTTAAGCCCAACAGTGCTACTCATGAGTAAGGCTTTCTTTACATCGCGAGTAGTATAAACGAAAGCTTGTTCTGACTTGCTAATTACGAGTACTCGCAAGTCTAGTAAATTTAATTATTACATACGTACATTGATATATTCCTCACCAAGCGCAAAGATAAAAGTCGTCTCTTACAAGTGAAGTTCGATCCCGATTGGTCAGTCGATTTTTCCTACAGGTGACTACAATCTTCTGACCAATAAGACAGCCAAGGCGATTGTTCGCCACTAGTGAGAAAAGCTTATCGACTTTTCCCGCCACAGCTCATGCAAACCTTTTCAGCTCGAACTTTTTGTTTGCTCTCAAGTATTATTTTTATTACGTTGTGTTCATACTTATCTTGCTGTTAAACATGTGAACTCTTAAAAAATATCGTTAAAAATAGATACATTTTCTAACTTTTATGTTGTCTTTATACGACTTCGTCGACTTGTCGCAGAGAGGAACTAGAAGTAGCGTTTGTTCCATCACTTGTCATAAAAGAAGTGTTAATCACAGTACGCATATAATCAACAAATGACCTCATGGTTGGCTCGCTTGTCCGATTTTTATTCACTTCTGAATAAAAATCGTACGCGCTCACCCACCATGAAGTAATCTGTATTTATATTCGCAGTGCTCGTGTATTCATACATCACCAGTATTATAAGAGTGAAAAGATATCAGGTATGGGTGTCGGAAAACGTTACCCCTGTGAATCAGCAATTACACAGTTGTAGTCTAATACATGTCTTAATAGACTTACTCACAATCACTTTCGATAGACTTCTGTGTATCATTATCTAAAATACTATCTTATGTTCCTTATCTTTAATTAAGCTGTTGGTACTAAATTGATTTTCCACATGTTCATGTTATTTGAACCCCCTTCTTTTCCACATATAATAATACGATAGACACGGTAGTCTCCGACACAGGTAAATGAATAACGAAAAACTACTTGACGGCATGCATAGTTTTTGTAACTGCGTACAAAGGATTGTCATTCGATGAAGTAGTTTCAATCATTTTGGTTGCTGTCCATCAACATTACGCAAGGCCCACGCAAGTACAAGGGGCTGGGGGCTTTAGCCCTTTAGCTTCCTTCCCTGCCACCACTTTTCAGTGGAGTTAAAAGACAAGAAAGTTTGGAAAAGTAGCTCTCACTGGCACACCTTTTCTGAACTAGAGGAATCTTCAGAGTACTCGGGATATCGTATTCAATTTTAATATTCGCTCAATAGGAACGTAGCCAGTTGCAAGCTATATTAAGCTAGCACCTCATCTATACTAGGATATTACATAATAACCTGTCTTACTGAATATATTTCCGGAATGTGATGATAGTTTACAGTAGGTTTCAACTGCAAGATTCGTTTTCCACGCTGAGATTCTCCAGTTAGATAAATTCTCGTTGGCAAACCTGTCAGTCTAGGGTTCTACAATTTTTTAAAGTGTTGAAATCAGGCTTGGTTTACTTTGGCAGTGTAAGAAATTCGTGAAATTTTCTCTGTTGGATAGAAAGCCAGAATGGCCAACTATTGCACATGTATAAAACATAAATTTTTGCAGTTCATCGTTCGATCGTGGTTAACAATCAGAAAAACGGTTAAAAGTCCTTTTTGAATTGTTATGTATAAAATTGAGACGGAGTAAAAATCAAGATTTGAGCCTGCTTATGATCTTCATGGTTTTTATTAAAATGTGTCTCAAAATCCAGGATATAGAATTTCGTAACTTTGAAAAATAAAAGATTTATCTGGGAAGTGCCTGGGACACCGGCCCTTGAAGTTTCAAATTTCTTTAGAATTGCAGGATTAACAGATAAACGTAAATTAGTATAGCCTTATGTCCTGATGAACGAACGTTGTCAAAACGACATTAGATTTTAAAGTGAACGTAAAAATCCTTCCTATCCTCAAATTTCGAATGACAAAACATCAGTGACACCTCAAATCTCATCAATCCTTCTTTACCTGAATCGCGAGTATCACGCTTTCGTGATAGCCTACTGTGACTTGTAGACCTGAATTGAAGTAGCTCAAATAGTTCCATAAACGTAATGATTTGGCCGTGATCACTGGCTGCCACTCTTGTTGAATACAATCACCTACACCTTATGTTTTTCTCCTAAAGCAATAAAACAACATCTTGAAACTATGGAAATCAATATAAATAAAAAACAAAATCAAGGAACAGCCTTGAAATGGTGGAAATGTAAGGGGTAAATGTCATTAAATCGGTATTGTGACCAACAAACCAAATCTCCAAACCATTTTGTTGCTTTTTACCTTTTTTAGACGAACAGACTTACAGACCAGAACAACCAGCCATGAAGCGTGAGAAAGGTATGTTAAGTTGACTATAATGACCAACAAGACTATTACGGTACGTTCTGTGTAAAACGTATTCTAAACTGCGACTGTGGTGGTCAGCCATGGTTCACTGGACAATCTTGGAGTAACAACTCATTTATTGAAGCATTTACCGAACATGGCATGCACAGGGACATTCAGTGCAAGCTATACAGTACTTTGTCAAATAATAAACAACGGTGGTATATGCAAATAAAACGAAACGGTTGGTGTGGTTGGTGTGGTTGGAGTGGTTGGTGTGGTTGGAGTTGTTGGTGTGGTTGGAGTTGTTGGTGTGGTTGGAGTTGTTGGTGTGGTTGGTGTGCTGGTTGATATAATGATTGTGTTATTGTTAGTAACTGTTGCCATAATTAGGACTTTTCTTTCTTAAAAGGCAACCAGTCGTCCATTGATGGTTAACAGAATAATGATGAGCGTATTAAAGCAATAAATAAAATCTGTTATAGCATTAATATAATATTATACTCAGCGGTGGTAATATAGAAAGTATCGTTGATCTCTAAAGCAGCCTCTGAAGATCACCAGGCTGCGGGTTACTTGTGGCTCGTTGGAAACAAAAAAAAAGGTGTTGAATCTGTTAATACGCACGTGTAACGAAGCACTCTCTGATTCTCTTTTTAATTTCAACTCGCTTTATATCTGAATCCTACAGATCACAACTCACTATCTATGTATATTGCCATACCTCTAGTTCCATGCTTTTCTCATCAATTACGTCATATCTTCACACACGCTCTGAAGCAGTTCTCTCAAAAAAACTTTCTGAGTCCCTGACGGGAATCGAACCCGTAACCTTCTGATAACCTTCTGAGAGAACAGCTTGAGAGCGTGCGTATTAACAACATAATTACCAAGCTACACAATCACATCATTAGTGTTGAATCTGTTGCGAACAAACAGTGGCGTAACGGAACTACTAGGGGTCCTTAGGAGATTTTCATTCCGGGGCCCGCGCCACCTCACTTAGTATGAACATATATTTCAAAACTTTACTCCCAATTGTCTTTACATAGTCCTCAGGGGCCGGTTAGAGGTTGAGGGCCCTTTGAAGTTGCTCTAACCCTGACTTAAGTCCTTTACGTCACTGCCTGCAAGTGTCCAAGTCTGCGCCTTTTTTGTTCCTGAATTCTTCCTGGGAATCTTATCATAATCGGCCATATTACTTTTCATCATCATCAAGCTTTATTCACCCACGTTATCTCATCATTACAAAACAATGCTCTTCCAGAGACCCGTACAATAATTAAAATTTACATTACAATCATGAATACCCTATTATATATAAATTACACATATTAACAATACTAATTATTACAACATGTTAATCCTATGCATAAATTTCAAAAAATAATCCAAGCAAGTAAGTGACAATGTAACAGAAATCTAAAGAGCACTTTTAAACAAAGCAGCTGACGGCTTAGTTTTAACTTCATTTGGCAGGCTATTCCACAGAACTGCACCTCGATAGCTAAAACTCTTCTTTGGAGCATCATTTTGAGGTCTTTGGATAAAAATGTTGTTTGAGCTGCCTCTCAGGTTATATGAATGAATTTGAGAGGTGGGTTCAAATAAAGATTTCAGGCCTGTAGGAAACAAATTATTTATGGTCTTGTAAACGCAAACCACCAGTTGCTTAGTGCGTCTTTGATCAAGAGTTTCCCAACCATGTTCATTTAAGATGTCCAAAGATCGATGTTCATAACATGAATAAGTAATTATTCTCCCTGCCCCGTTTTGCAGTTTCTGGAGTCCGTCAGATACACATTTTCCCAGAAATCCCCACTCTTCACTACAATAGTCAACATACGGCATTATCAAGTCTTTATATATTCTCAATAAAGTTCAACAGTTAATTTTTGATTAATTCCAATTCTAAGACTTGAGATATTGAACTTGATTCCTTGAGACGAACTATTTCTATTTTTGAACACAGACTATAGTCGTCACGATGAGGATGGTGTTTATATATCGAAGAGAAAAGTCAAGATCGAGGAAACACTACCAGCTGCCGGTCAATATGAATACCTTGAAAACATTGACGTATATCATTAATTTAAACTGATATAGCTGATAAAAAAAGACGTGGTCATGGCGTCATGATTGAGCTAGGATAGTTTTAAGGGAAATCTGAAAATTTTTTTGAGCACGGACTCAGGTCGTCTGGATAAAGATGGTATTAGTAAATCAAAGAGAATCAAGCCCCATGAAATGCCACTCGCTACCGGTCAATATGAATACCTTGAAAACATTGACGTATAATAATAATTTAAATTGATATAATTGATAAAAATAGACGTGGTAATGACGGTATGATTGTGCGAGGTTAGTTTTAAGGGAAATCTGAAATTTTATATCTTAATATTGAATTATTAAATTTTAGTTACAATGCTAAAACTTGTGATATTAAACATGACTACGAGAGACAAAACTTTCGTATTTTTCTAAACACAGATTCAGGTCGCCAAGAAGAGGATGGTGTCGATAAATCGAAGGGAAAGGTCAAGATTAAAGAAACGAACCCCGCTACAGGTCAATATGAATACCTTGAAAACATTGACGTATGTTAATCATTTAAATTGATATAATTGATAAAAACAGAAATGGTGATGACGGTATGATTGTGCGAGGTTAGTTCCAAGGGAAATCTGAAATTTTATTTCTGAAAGTTCAATAGTTAATTTTTACTTACAATGCTAAAACTTGAGATATTAAACTCGACTCCATGAGATAAACTTTCCTATTTCTGAACACAGATTCAAGTCGTCAGGATGAGCATAGTGTTGGTAAATCAAAGGGAAAGGTCAATATTGAAGACATTCAAACGTCTGCAGGTCAATATAAATACCTTAAAAATATTTACCTTTATTAATGATTTAATTGATGTAATTGATAAAAACTGAAGTGGTTATGACGTCATGACTGTTCGAGGAGAGTTTACATGGAAATCGGAAATATTATGTCTGATAGTTCATTGGTAAATTTTTTTTAATACTGTTAAGATTTGTGATATCAAACTTCATTCCGTAAAATAAAACTTTCGTATTCTTGAACGCAGACTCAGGTCGTCAAGATGAGGATGGAGTTGGTAAATTGAAGGGAAAAGTCAAGATTGAAGTAATGTCACCAGCTACAGGTCAATATGAATACCTTGAAAACATTTACGTGCATTAATGATTTGAATTGATATAATTAACAAAAACAGACAGGATTTTGACGGTATGATTGTATGAGGTTAGTTTCAAGGGAAATCTGAAATTTTGTGTCAGAAAGTTCACAGTTTTGTGATGAAACAATCTCGTCGCAATGAACAGTGACTTCGAAATGAAAAGAACATAAAAAAAAAATGATAAAAAGGAAAATTTGAAGATCTTTTCTGCAACAGCCGATGTAAAAACCTTAGCAAATGGTTTTCTGGGTGGAAAACATATTTAAAAAAAAAAAAAGGAAAGGTCGCTAAATTAAGTTTGCATGGTGTGATTCGTACATGCGTCCATATTATTGAACTCAGTTATTAAAATATCGTAATTTGTAAATGTTAGGAAGATGAGTAATTAATTTTCTGACAACTTTTGGTTAAATTTTTAGTCTAGCTTTATTAAGGTGGGACAAGAGGAGGACAATAGTTTCTAGTGGGCGCTCGTGACCTACTGGCTCGTGCCAGTTACGCCATTGACAAGGACATTAGCTGCGAAATACAGTCGGAGTATTTTATGAGAAATTCATTTGACTCTGGGAAAATCATTGAAATGTGATCCTGCCGTGAAAGACTTCAATGCTGAACTCTTTCATGGCGGGATCAGACTTTTGTAACTTTCCTCTGGCTAACGCCACACGATATTACGGGTAAATGGAAACATACAGCCAGGAAAGGAAAAAGACTTATTTTACATAATTTGTAGATACTTACGTGTATTTTTGTTTTTATTTGCTGAGGTTTCGTCCTGTTTGTCCAGGACGTCTTCAGAGCATAACTGATATTATTTGACTACGTGAACCAATTTTACTAACGATAAGCGCATGTGGTACGTGATTATTTGACTACGTTATACAAAGCTGTAATTGATTGTTCCCAAGATGTTAATTTGAGTAAAAGGATTTGACTTTAAACAATAAAAAATTTTATCGTGACTATATATGACTTATTTACGAGAATTGTGATTTTCGAAATACAGAAGTCGAAAATTGCCTCAGAGGATAACATTCTTGTGCAACGGTATTGTGTTTCAACACTTCAATGAACTCTCTTACTCGACGAGGAAGAGTTTGTTTAATACTCGCGATCAACGACCATTGATCCTATTTGATGATGTGATTCTGTTCCCATGGATATTTGCGTAGTTTGGACGTCTGTAATTCAAAAATCATATTTCTTGTAAGTAAACCATATACAGTCACAATTAAGGTATTTGAACTGTTTAAAATGAAATTCTGTTTGTTAAATTAATATCTTGGGACAATCAATCACAGCTTTGTATAACGCAGTCACATAATCACGTATCACATGCGCTTATCGTCAGCAAAATCAGTGTCAAATAATATCAAAGGTTGGTAACTGCCGTGATTGATCGCAAATAATTCTAAGGCCCTTCATCGGAGAGTGAAAACGTTTCACACTCTGATGAAGGGCATTTGCTCAAAACGCCAGAATTCTTTGCGATCAATCACGGCAGTTACCAACCTTTCAATTATTTACGTTATTTAACACTGTCTACGCAGCAATCTATTTTATATCAAATAATATCAGTTATGCTCTGGAGATGTCCTGCGCAAACCGCAAACGGAACGAAAGCTCAGCAATTAAAAATAAAAATACATGGCTGTATCTGAAAATGAAGTAAAATAAATCTATGATTACTCCATGCAAAGTTTCAAAGAACACTACGAAAATAACTGATGACTTCTCTTTGCCTTAATTCGTATTGAATTTCGGCCCGTTAGAGAGAGGATCCCTTTTCGCAGCATTATAGGATTTCTTATGGGTTAATGAACCGAGATAAGACGCAGTGTGACTCATATCCTATATCATAACTCATATCTTTTAATATTACTTGTAGTTGGAGATAGTTTACTGTCGAAAATTACGACAAACTCACGATTGAATGGAAATTAGCCTTATGAATCTCGGTCATTTAATTTTCGATCAGTTATTTGTGCATTTAATATCAGAATGGCATTGTTCTATTAGTACTAGATAATAGTGTTTTAATTTCTCATTTTATTTGTGGATGAAAACGTTGCTCAAACCTCCGCTCAGGTTAGCAACAAACAGGCAGGAACAGGTACGAAAACTACTTGTTTATAAGTGCTTTGATAAAAGAATTGTGCAGAAATTTTGAGTTCGTAAGGTAGTTGCACGAGTAATATTTTACCGGGAATTAGTAAGTAAATATAGTTTGAAGCTCATTTATGTTAGGTGAATTTGCCGAGTATTCTGCCATGACAGCAACCGTCTGTGTCAGTGCCGGTATTACATTTACGGGTGTTCATTTCAGTAAATTTTATTGGCACGTAAAATGTTTTATAAAACAAAGTTTTTTTAAAGCAACTTTCTTGCCCAAAATCCCGCTAGAGAACCTTGTCTCATATTCTGCTATTGCTGGGCCAGTATGGAGACATTAGAGCACAACATGACTTGAATGACAAACATGTAAATGAACGTTGTAATGATTTATAAAGAGAACTTTGTACAAAAACTAAGACAAGTGGCGTAACGCGGGGGTCGGAGGCAACGCGGCTTATAACGTAATGGGTCTTATGAGTTGGGGCCACATGGCACCCTGGTAGGTCTTCAGAAGGTAAAACCGAAGATGGGGTCCAGGTCGCGAATCCCCCGGCACCAGAGCAATTTTAGCATTTTAAAATCTCTAAGGCCCAATTCAGACGCCAAACGTCTCATGAACCGAACCTAATACATTTAATTAAATTCATGAGAAGTTTGGTGTCTGAATCAATTAAGTTCGAGAGATTGTATTAAGATCGGCTCAGCCGTACTTCCCGACTGCGTTAGCCGTAATTACGGCTTTGGAGCGACGTTGATTAAAACGTAAGAATGGATTTCAGAGTAGCATTGATATCATCATTAGATCAAATGTGACAGCAACAAATCGAACTTTCTATGTCATCTTTTGTGAGAGTTTAATACTTTCTATGATCTACTACTAACACGTTTTGTAAAACAAATACTGTAGTGAAACATAGCATTACCACAACACAAACGCTCTTTATGTTTGTTTAACGTGGCTAATGAGGTGATTTTGCCAATAAACCTATTTACTACAATCAAACTTTTAGAATATTGAAATCAACAGATTTAAAACCTAAACTCGATACTGGCAAGGCGGAGTGCTCCTTTCTAGATAAAAAAATTGTTTGAAAACTGTGTTAACGATAGTCAACTTACTGTCTACGCGATTACGGTTACAATCTGATTAGGGATAAAAAATACTTGTTTGGTAGATTTTCCTGATGATACGACGAATAGTTGTGTTTCTTATGAAAGAAATGTCTTACAAATACAAAGTTAAAAGTAAAGGACCCTTTGGGGTTCCCGTTTATAGTTTAGTATTTATTTTCGATTATTTCGAAAGGCTTAAAGTTGGGCCCATTGGGTTTCTCTGACTCAGGGGTCCCCACGAATGGATTTCGCACCCCGCTCCATTGGGTGGGAGCGTATAGGAGTTGCGCCACTGTAAAGATGTATTCATTAGTTTTTTTAGAGGGCGGGGATTGACTGGTTGTTTGACAGCTGGTTATGTCCGTCTGGGCATTGGACAATCTCCTAGCCAAATTAACTGTGGCAACTTTATTGACTGTTTCAGTTAGGTCAATCGAGACAGTTTGGTATTTGTTATTTTAGTATTAAATGTAATTTTATGATTTTCAACCTTGGTCTTTTTACAATACGTGCTAAAAGACTTGCTTTTACCTACAGTAATAAGGCCAGGGGGAATGCCAATGTACACATATTCCTGCCAACCTTGGTATTTATCTTTAAATATGCACTATTGAGATTTACTTAGAATAGGCCCTGGTTTTTGAAGTCCAGTTCATAAGTGCTGGAATAATCTGAACTGGACACGGAATTTAAAGCTATATTTTATAGACTGGGCTTTTTTGAGCCGCCTGGGACTAGCGGAATTTTAGAGGCCCGCGACCTGAAACTTTAACACGCTTACGCTATGGCCAGCAAATTTATTTAGGATAATGTACACATGAATTGCAATAACTACTAGTACACTACTGTGGTGTCATTATAAGTCAAATAAATATGATCTCAATATGACGTTACATATTTGATGTTAGTGCAATAAACCATTCCTCATCAATATTTCCATCATGTTTGAATGCCTAACCACAAAGCTTTGTACCTGCAACTGTTTTCATGGGAACGCCAAAGTTCGTGAACACGACACTCTATAAAGTCAAAATGTTCACAGATAAATTTTGGAAAAGGAAATAAAATCTGGGGGTTATAGCATGAATGGACTTTAAATTGTACATCTTCAAAGTTGGAGTGAGTTTAAAAAGTCTTCTTGCTCCATATAGGGTTAAACTATTCTCCTAATTCCAAATCAAAATAATATTATTTGCGAGAACCCCTCGCATGAAGACTTTAATAATTCAATCTAATATTTCACTTCGTAAGAAAATAGGATAGTAAAAAGGTCAGAAAAACTAAATCACAAAAACACACAAAATAATAGCAACTAAAGGGTGCAAAGAGGCATGGCAGGGTTGGCGCTAAAGAATAAGCTAATTACTGCGGTCTGTGATAACTGTGAAACAGAGGAAATGATGGTTGGATTATCCATTCTTCTTAACTAAAACCAGCAACCAAGAGGTCGCGCTAGGCTTCGGACTCAGTTGCATTTTGAACATATGGATCTGAACGACCTAGAGTCTTCTCAGTCTAAAAGCTCACACACCACTGTTTGATTAATGTGCTTCTCTTTAGTCGAATCATTGATCGCAGAACATGAAATGTTCTGCACTTTTTCGAAATGAAAGGGCCCTGGAAGGTCTGTGTTATGCATTTTAAGGAGCAAATTGAAGTAGATTTAGAGTCGAGCATGATTTAGTGGATTGGTAGGATATAATAACCAATTTTAGCCGAACAGGGTTTTGTTTTAAGGAAGAGATATTCTTGCCAGTAACAGGGTCTATTCTAAGAAAATTTCAATAGTGTATACTTAAGGGTGGGTATCATGGTTAACAAGTATGTGTACATTGGCATTCCCACCTGACCTGATTACTGGAGGAGGGCAAGTTTTTACGCATGTGTTATAAAAAGTCTTAGGTTTAAAATATGATAAAACATTCAATACTAAAATAATAGGGCTTGCTAAACTGTCTTGTTCGACTAAATTGATGCAGCCTCTGACCCTATAAAGTTGATACAGTTAATTTAGCTAGACGTTTGTCCAGTGTCCAAATCAACATAAGTAGCCGTCAAACATCTGTTTATCTCCCTGACCGCTGAAAAAAGTGACGATCACATCTTAAGGTCTCTAAATTTCTGGAAAATCGTAGAATTCGAATACTGCACAGCATTAGATTCAATACTGCACATTTTCTAATCAATACTGCAAAAAGTGTTCAATACTACACATTAAAATTAGGCATCACCAGAAAAAAGTTCATTGAAATCAGACACTGAAATTATTCATATGTGGGATTGAACATTTAAGAATACCTTTGCTGCACGACTTTGAATCAGCTCAGTGCGCCGGATCAATTCTACTGACCCCGGAGACCATACTTGGATCAACAGTCGAGTTGTGAGCGTACGATGAAAAGGTGATGGTGCGACGAACGCAAGGATTGATAAACTCTCTCAAAGACAGACGTAGTTATCCAAGCACCCTGTTAGCCACGCTAGCGAACAGAGTAACAACTTGTTTTGCTAAGTTAGGTCATTTGTTATCCAGATGCCAAGATATCGTAATCTACCTTGGACTTTTCAATCGGTTTGTGGTTAAGATGGTATCGGTATAGAACTTTTTTCCGAAAGATAGTTTCCCATTTCGTCTTTAATTCGTTGTAGAAACTACCAGAACATGACGACCGTTTTTCCAGGTGGTCAAAGTCTTTTGAAGAATATTTGCATCCAGGCAACAGTCCACTATTTAAAAAACGTTTTATCTTAAGCAAAACAAACGAGATTTGAGTTGTTCGCGGAGTCTTGTAGATCGCAAACGTACAAGAGGAAGAGCACTGGTTCAAGTATTGATTATTATTTAACTCTTAATGCTCCTGGGGTGATAGACTGGTAAAGTAAAGAGGTATAGACCATAAACTTTGAGATGAAGTCCCCATATATAAACGTCCAACGACCTACTCATATGTGAAAAATGCAGATAGTTTGTTTCCCCACAAAAGTGTTTACTTCCGCTGTTGGTAAACATTGGCTACAAAGAATGCTTGTTTATCACTTTCAGGTAACAAATCGGTAATTATCGTTACAGTTCGCAAAAATTTGTTTTTTGTGTTGCTGGTGTTTCAAATGTTTGAATTCGACCTAAATTCTTTTAAATATTTTTCAAAACGCTTGGAAAGTCACTTGCATTTTCACTAATAATTTCATTTCTGTGCATTGTCAACCTAAAGATCCTTACTCTTGCAAACACTTTTTCAACCGTAATTCATATCGAATTGCTATTTCTCCGGTCAAATGCAAGAATACATCGGCTAGTATAGCAAAAACAGCATCTTATTTCATTTTACCCAAATTCCCCAATTTTACTGAATTTTCAACTTTTGAATTTCCAAAAATGCCACAGAATGTTTTGAGACAATTGTGTCAAGATTTGATTTTTTAGTTTTTAGGCTACAAAATTGGGAATCATTTCTAGCGACAATTGTGATGTTTTCTGTTTTTCTTGTTTGTGGAGGGGACTCCTTGTTCAGGTCTTGGGGGGGGTTTAGCTTTTTCCCACCAACCCATGCAGTAAGCCTGACGACTGTTGATACTATTTGTGCCATCCTTGTTTAAACGATTAAAGTTGGTCGAAATAAAAACAAACTTCTAAAAATGGTTATAAATTTGATGAGGACGTCTGTGTAGGTATGGTAGGAAAGCAATGTCAGTGATCAGTATGGAACAAGAATTGAGACGGCGTTAGGAAGAGTTCGACCTCATAGCCTTTGACTGGAAGAGTTTACTGTACTTGCTATATCCTTAACTTTTGATATCTTTTTTCGAAATAGGAGGTTCATGGCTTGATCGTAACATCGACATCGATGGTACGTTGAAAAATGACTATGAAAACATCCTGAGGAGGTAATTTGCTAGGATTATAAATGTACAGTTTGAGTTAGTTACACCATACTAAACTCATGTCCTTTTTCTTCAAAATATAGTTTCGATTGGTTAGATGACTTTAAGATTGAAGTGGCTGACGAACCATCTAAAACAAGGCGTTTAGTTATCACTTGCAAAAACGGAGCTGTGCCCTCAGTGGGTGATCTGAGGACGAAGATATCGGAGAATGTTCTTTTCTATGTAGAATTTGCTAAAAGTAAGTGTTGTAAAGCTGTCAATTACACAGCACACCATTGGATTGCAATACACTTTACCGCAATGTATTGCACTGCACTACATTGTGCTGCACTGTAGCGCAATACACTGTACTGTACGGCGCTGCTGTGTACTGCGCTGTAATGCTCTATACTGCGTTATAATGCTCTGGGTTGCCCTACACTGCTCTGCACTTGATCGTAATGTTGTGTACCGCACTGTTTAGCATGGGAGGATAAGAACAATTGCTTGTATTCTTTATTTCCTTTACTTTTAGTTTCTGTCGTTTATACTTTTACAAGTAAATTATTTTATCTTGTATAGGCAGATAAAAACATTGGCTTGAAGTCAATATTCCCTTAGATCTTTTCCCTTTATTTTCACTTTTACGCATTGATATTCTCTTGGATCCTTTGTCTGATCCTCCCCTTCTCGGTTTGTTGACGGACGTCTAAGGCAGCAAACCACTTCCCATCATTTACACCCCATCACTTTGGTTGAAATCGACTTTTTAATACTGTTGGTGTAGTAGGTCATTTTGTCATCGCAAGTATTTTTGACCTATCAAAATATCGCCCAGTTTTAATATCATTTCACGTTTCACGCCAGGCCAGGTCTTTCTCTTGAAACGTTGTTATTTTCACTTGTAAGTTTCGGTAGTTTCTTGTCATCTGTACAGCAAAATGGAGAAAACTGAGAGGATGACGAATAGATTAAATTTCGATCTTCGCTAAAAATACTACGTATGTAGAGCATAGACAAGAGACCAAAAGCTATTTAGTTGACAGAAATAAGGGGGTTCACATAACAACTGAATTGGTAAAATGGTAGAAAAACTTTATGTAGCATTGGAAACAGTTTTTTATGTGTTCTAAACAAGTTTTCCGCGTAATGGTATACTTGTGGAAAGTAATTGTATAAGTTAACGAAAATGGACGCGAAAGGTTTTTGGACCAATGTAGATACTGATTTCTTACAATTTTACGTAAAAAGCATTTTTATGTCCCCCATGCACTCTTAATCTCCAAGTGTTGCCCCATAACCAAAATTGCTGTAAATCGTTGCGCCCTTGGGGACACCGTCATAAGGGTAAAGTTACACCGCTATAATTGTAAATTTAGATAGCAAGGTATTTCTTAAACCATTTTCCTTTAAACTAAAAACTGTGGACAAGTTTTCTTACATGAATTCTTAAGTTACTTGTAAGTAGATTTCTTGGGTGATAATCAAAGCTGACGTAATTATCTTTGCAATTTCTAAAATCAGTGTAAAAATGGCTGTGACGAAGCTTTAATCATTAATGTAAGCAATAAAGACGGTAATAATATTTGAATCAAAATCAAATTTTAATGTTTCGACACATTTTTTCAAAACCTGGGAGTTTATTATACTTTTCATGTTAAACCGAAAGCTTATGGACGATTTTCCTAAATAGTCTTAGTTTTCAGTAAGTTTGCAGGACAATCACAGTAGGTATACATGTAATTATTTTGCAGAGTCAGAAATCGGAGGGGAAAGTGAAGCTGACAAAGAAGTAAAAGTTCTCATTAGTGATGAGGGTAATAATTTTTGTATCCTAGTCAAAATTTAGTGTTTGATAAGAATTGTGTTCGCGAAGTTGAAAACCTTTGACATCATTGTTTATCAATGATGGTGTTTGTTTTAATCAGCGCATTGGGTGGCTGTTATGAACCTTGTAGCGGACAGTGTTTGTCCTTGAGGTAATGGAAATCGAACTTTTGTGTTTATGATGGCTAGTTCCGTTAAACTGAAAGACTGTCAACAGGTTTTCTTAAATGAAATCTTAAGTTATGTGCAAGAATACAGGTAAGTAGGTTTCTGGGCTGATAATCAAATCTAACATAATTATCTTTGCATTTCTCAAATCGGATGGAAAAATGACAGTGACGAAGCTTTGATCGGTAATGTAACTGGTGATGATGGTTAGTTTTAAGTTAGTAGTAAGTTAGTTTTAAGTAAGTTCCTTGAACAATAATCACAGCTGATATAATTATTTTGCAGGCTTAGAAATCAAAAGGGAAAGTGAAGATGACCAAGAAATAAAATTTGTCGGTCGTGATGATGGTAATACATCCTTGAGTCTAAGTCAAATTTTAGGTGTTTTACTAAACGTGATTTACCACTCGTTGCTTTAGAACAGGGGTTCCCAACGTGGGCCACTCTTACCCCCAAGGGTAAGCGACTTGGTTCTGAGGGCGTATGCAAGAAATCCGCTTGGCAACCGACTTTTTTCACACATTCTCGAGAACCGAGAAATTTACTCAAAGGACGTTTTGTGGTTTCTCTCTTACTATGGTTATCTGACCAATGAAACACAAATCTTCTCTTTTGGGAGAGAGCATTTGAACAGGGTAACCGTATGAGCACCCGGTGGTTGAACTACCAGATACTTACTAGTCACTACCTGCTTATATAAAGTAGAAAATTTTATTACCTGTTTACCTCGAACTAATATCGGGACAGAGCAGTGGGATACACAAAGATTTTGTTGAAGATGCAAGGGGTACGGGTGAAAAAGTCGAGAACCCCTGCTTTTGAAGGAAACAACGTTAACACTTTTGCGAATAACAATGGGTGGGTGCCCCAGTATTTTACTCTGGATAACAACAGACGATTTTACTCACAAAGGGAGATCTCCATTTGCCAAAGTGTAAAAAATTTAACGGGTTGTTGGGAGCGAGGTGAAGAGAGAAAGAGAAATTATAGGAAATATACGATTTATTACCATTTCTGATTTAAAATATTGGTTGTAAGGTTGTTAAATTACAAAACATAAACGTAATTCGATTATGCTCTCTCTCTTGAAGTTGATTTGTCATGGTTTAAAGCCAGTCTTCTTAATGATGATTTTACCTTGAAAGACGAGCATGAAAATTTCTTGGCCAGGTAAAAATAATAATGATAGTAATGATGTTAACAAAAACAATACCATTACCCCTATTAATGCACTATTTGGTGTTCATTACCAGAAAATTTACAAATCAGTAATGCCAACGTCAAACTCATTAACGCACAAATACATTCATTTTATTGAATCAACACTCATTTACGCTTTTGTCACATCCATTTAAAATTTTTGTATAGAAAGTGACATTCATCATCACAGATATGCAGTCATTTACATCATAAGCAATAATGCTCTGTCAATCCGTGCTCCTGTGGAAAACCTACGTCACTCATCTAGCTATTTTTTGGCTGACCAATTTTTTGTGAAGTCATCATACAAAGCTATTAATAAATTGCTTAACAGGAGCATTGCTGAAATTGTTAAGTTTCTGAGAGCTTTTTTCCGAACTCTCTGGTTAATACTGAAATTACGTTTTAAAATCTATATTTACGTTTGCTACCACGAGAAGTTTGTTTTTGTTGAATTACTAATATAATTTTTATCAATATGTGTGATTTCTTTTTTTGACATGGTAGTTTAACTTGGGTTCAAGATTTCGGTATTGAAGTGCCAAATGAAGAGTGCAAAACTTTGCACTTATCCATAACTTGCAAGGTCGGTGAAGTGCCTTGTATGAGTGAACTAAAGAAAGGACTTAAAGCAGGCATTTGTTACTTCGTGGCATTCGCTTCCGGAACAGACGAAGAAATTTTTCAATACCTGGTAAATGAAGGCAACAGTAATAACCTTACGTCAACAGCTACTGAACCGGATCAAGCAAGCCTCCCAGCATCTGGGGATGCAATTTGTAGTAAGGCAGACAATCGGAATGTTTGTGGGACTTTAGGTATTTTTGCTGTAAAAGACGATCACAGTTTTAAAAACCATTTAGCCATAACGTGTTATCACGTGTGCTACAATGTTGATAACCCAATTCCGGAAAATCATAGTCCCCCAAATTGGCACGAAATATATGCACAAGATAGCGAAAATGATGAATCCCTTACTCGGAAAACCGTGTACAGGTACAGACATAAAATAACACATGAAAAAAATGACGAGCAAAGCGAAGAAAAAGAAGGAGGTGAAAAATTCGGTATTCTGGGGAAATTTCATTGGGGTGTAAAAGATAAATCCCACGATATAGGCTTCATAGAAGTAGAACAAGATTTAAAATGTAAGTGTACCATCGATGATACAGGTGACAAAGTCGCGACACGCGAGGAGATTGGTAAAGAACTGGAGAAGGGTGAGTTGATTGTTGAAAAAACTGGTTTTCGTACCAAAACCACCAGAGGAATTCTTACTAAATCATATTCACACCTTCCTATATTTAAGAATGGCTATTTGATCAAAAGTGAAAATCTTGATAAACCTTTTGCTGATCCAGGAGATTCAGGCTCTTTAGTGAAGTGGGTAGTAAACAACAACAAAAAAATTCCGTTTGCTTACTTTTTTATGTGTACATCGCCAAAATATAACCGTCAAGAAGGGTTTAAAAAATATATTTGTTTTAATTTAGACGACAGTTTGAAAGAATATACAAATGCAGGTAAAGGTACCGTAAACCCTTGTTTGAAATTATGTGATGTTCCATCATGATCTTCCGAGCTCTTCTTTCCTCAGTATCACTGTGAAAATGTGTAGAAGACAGGTCTTGAATTTTCGCTACATTCTAAGTGGAATGCAAGACCGAAGCTTTAACAAATTATTTAGAAAAAAAATAAAAAAGAACTTAAAAAAAGGAAAATAGAGTTGATCATGAACATTCAGCTTCAGCTTTAAGGAAGATGTCTATTTGTCGGCTTCCCAATAAACGTAAGGTTTTTTAAATACTTGCAATCGTATTATACCAATAGACTATACAAGACTACCAGCAGAATGAAGTATGGGTCTGTTTTGCTAAACATCCACTAGTTCATCCGTTTTTCTCGTCATGGCAAGAAATATTTGGATTATTTTATGTGATAATCGAAATAGAAAGAACAAAATTCCCGTTTTCTCTTATGTTTTTAAAAATTGTTTCACAGCATTTCTGTTAATTTCATACTCCCACAAACATTAAAAGGACAACAGCATTTTTCTCAAGAAATTAGAAAACACTGTTAATGAGTATTTCAATCACATTTGCAATGTAGTGCCTAATCTTAGCTTCTGGGTATTATTTTCTATTCAAATACAAAATATGTAAAGCTAATATCTAAAGCTGAAATATGTACAGCTGACTCAGACTACTGAGGAGCTACAAAGGTTGCAAAAAATTCGAGAATTGCGAAGCAAACGCATCACAATCATCACTAAGAGCATAATCTTACTGGCACAGATAAATTATAAAACTCCTCCATTTAATGATATTAGAGCCGTCAGCTGTTTTTCTGATGATTTTTGGAATATCAAACGAATTGGAATATTTTAAGAAATCGCTGTAACAGTTAATAATTAGTTATATCCTCCAAATCGTAGTAGTTAGAGGTAAAAGTGTTTGCATGTAACATTCTGAAAATGTAATAGTATTAAACTACTGTGTTGTGTGTAAAAGTCATAGCATTGTAAGTATGTTGTTGTAGCCTTGTTTCCCGACGAATTTATGCGTAGCCCCGTCGGCACACTGAGGCAGACTGAGTCATATGCTTATTCCCCCAAGCCAGATTTCCTACGAGTGAAAACGACTAACCAATACCGTAAATTTCATTGAATTGGACTCTACGTGATTTGAACTGAGGTCCTTCCATAATTAGAACAGGGTTTGTTCTTCTACGGCGGATGCTTTGCCCGAATTCAAAATTTAGCTCCTGAAGGCGAAATTCAATTTTGTTTGAATTTACTACTTTGACCAGATCTTTACTAAAAACGAAGTACTTTAGTTCGAAACTAAAAAACAAATCCCCGTGTTGAAATGTAGATTAAAACACAAGGGATGAGCCTTTATTCAATTGTGTAGACCGAATACGTTACGTGAAATATTTAAATTTGATTGAATATTCTTGAAGACGAACAGGAATTTGCGGAAATTCCTAGGTCGTAGGCTTGAAGAAACAATCACCAATATCCTTCTTTTCACAGCACCAGTTTGCAATATCATGATCACCGACATATTTTGATTTGTATTTCGCAAAATTCCTTTCTTTTTAAATGTTCGGTCGTACATGTTAATTAGGGAAAATTTTGAAATTTTCCTTATTTTTGAGGAAATTTATGGGAATTAAATCTCCCTTTGAGAACAATATAAACGGTGGTAATTATGGCATTATGATGAGATACTAATAGTCCAATTGAGTTTTTTTGTAAATTTATTCCAAACGAAAGAAATGCCTTTTCAGAAATCTTAAATTTTCAAAGCCTTCTATGGAAGCAAACCCCCTGTTGACCTTTTTAGTGGTTAGGCTTCTCGATCACCTAACCATCTCCATTTTGAAGTCACAATTACCTCGCCTAAAGTTTGCCAACGGGGCTGACATTTCCTTAATTTTGTAAACGCCACTCAGAGAGAGTAGCTTATTGATTAGTTTACTATAATACGTAAACATAGCACTTTATATAGTTATGTACAAGACTTCGACATAACATAGTACAATTAGTGGGAGATTTTAATTTGAGACTGCCTATTGCTACTTTAGCGACTAATCATGCACTTACAGATGGATCAATCAAACCGATTCGAGCGATTATGGCTCTTAGTAACAGAACACGATTTGACTAGGCTTTCATATAGCATCATTTAATATACTGTAGCACGATATGGTTATGCTAGTTAATCAATGACTTCAAAAGAGGGCAGCGAGACTAACTTTAGATTAAAGTATGACAAGTTCCGTCAATCCAATCATTCCGAAACACAAAATGGATGCCAGCCAACAATTCACCATAACGGAAAAAACTGCGAATGGTGTTTGATGGTTTGCTTTCTTACTCACCAATTGAAGTTCTCACCTCTTTACGCTTTTTCAATATGATCATAAACTAAATGCCTGGGCATCTCTAATTGACCTTTGCCACCTTCTGTCGAATCAGAATTGGCAAAATCCAAACTTCCTTGCAGGACGATCCTGCTTTTTAACTCGTTACCTACCGATCTAAAGTTAATCAATAACTGCAGTTGCTCCTCCAACAAGTCCAAATTCAGAATGTTTTTCAGGAACGTTAACAACGAAGTTGACCTCCGAGTCAAATATTTAAATATTTTTTGTCAAGTCTTATTGCAATAAAAGAAAAAAAAGTAACCAGGTTTTGTAATTGCGACACTAGATTTATGTTGTCTTATCATCTTGTTTAAATAATGCCCGCTGTCAGAGAGTGTGGTGTGAGCCTAGGCCAGTTCAAGTATTTTTCAGAAATTAGTTAGATATTGGAAGAAGATATACGAAATACTATAAACTGAAAATCGTAAAATCTTACTGCTGGAATTACATTCCCCAGATTTTTCTTTCTATTGTTTTCCAAGCCTGTCGTAGCACTGTTTTCCCCGCGGAAGCAGTGAAAACGGCATACATCTTCCTCTGCATTCTGTAGAATGCACAAATTTCATTGGAAAACCACTCACCGGAGTGGCCAGAGGAAAATACGTGGGCTTAGGGGGTCCATGTTGGTCAAAGACAGAGATACTGTAAGGTCTCGAAAAACTCTTAGTCTCACACTCTTTAATTTACTTCTAAAGTATTTCCAGAGCTTTCTAGCCCTCTCCAGACGGTTGTATAGGACTGTACAATTCAATTCAAGATCGCAATCACCCCTGTCTGGACGTATTCTCTTCATATTTGAGCGAATCTAGTGGATCACACTTCTGAGTTCTAAAAACAGAAAGGTCCAGACCCCCATTAACCCTTCTGGCCTCGCCACTGAAACCACTTGAAGGTAGTTCTATCTCTTTAACCAGCATGATCAATCTATCATTTTCATTGGGCTAATGCCGGGCAATTTGCTATGCAGTGATTTGGCGTCATATGATTTTTTTTATCCATAAAAATACCACCTAGATTTTATACCATTATACATTTCACTCGGACGAAGGTTCTTCGCTCAAAACGTCAGTACCTCCTTTCGTCAGCTTCGGCAGCTTGATTATTTTACTTTGGTTAATGCTGGACGATTATATACATGTGCCTAATTCGGGAATTTTGTTGTTCGTCAGTATTTATTAAGTTTTTGCAAAGGTCAAGGATGTAGTCTATGTATAGGTTACACTTCAATTCTCGTGTAATTTGGTCCTTGTTGGAAATTTCGAGAAAACGGCCACGAGCGTGTTGTCATATGATATTTTCACCACTTTTAACTCAAAACATAGAATTATTTTTAATGAATGAAGTTATGAAATATCTAAAAACAAAAGAGATCAATTTCCTATTTCTCTGTTCGCATGTAGGTCATGATTTCTTGAGTAACGAATACTGATACAGAATCACAATATTGTAATATGGAAATCGATTTTGCAAATGTCCTGGGCAAGCCGGATGGACATCGAAACGTCTTCTTCGCGAATTTTAACTTTCCATAGATCGTAATATTAACAGCAAGCCAAAAATGGAAATTGTGTGGAGCCACCTACAGAAAATTTAGGAATGGCTTGGCAGAATATAGTCAGACTTGTATTAAGCGGTCCTTTTTAAGGCGGACACGATGTGTTAAGCAGACACTTATCAAACGCACTAATTGAATCCCAAATAAATGTTATAAATACAGCCTCTATTTAGACATCTCGACTAAGTTGAGGTGGTAACCTATTTTCAAGACCACTGGTATTTAACGGATTTGCCTAAATCGAACTACCGATAACCAGATCATAGAGATAACAACAGACAAACAAACCAAGGTATTTCTTGCTTTTTCAATGTAATCCCATTTTGTAAGAACTGTTTGTAGACTTTTCATTACTGTAGAGTACTCTATATGGTCACAGAATAAAGAATTAACCAGAAGTCCCACTCAGTGTTGGTACCTCTGATGTACATGTCCTCGCGCATGCCGCCTCGCGTACACAGGAAGTCGAACGGCCGCAATGTTCTTGGAGAGTATAACTGAGTCATTTTCAGAAGAAAACAATATGGGGTAGTTCAGTTTTAAGGAGTCTGGCAAATTTTGGACGTCGGATGGTGATTCTACGATCGAGACCGGTTAAAGCGAAGGCAAACTGACTGTTTTTGTCAAAAAAATTCCGAATGCTACGCTAAAACCGATCACAATTACGCAATTTAACAATCGTTGTCTCTCGGTAATTCACCACCACAGAATAAGAAACGGAACAAGTCTCACTCGCGTCGGAACCTCTGAAGTTTTTGTCCTCACGCATTTCGTGCCGCGAATCTTGGCCGCCATGTTGGTTATCAGATAACTGAGGACAGGTCAACAACAAAAATAATAGCGACTTTAAGAATCGAGGACGGCTTTGAGAGGACGGTAATGAAGGTCGAGAGTTTGGACTGGGGAAAGACTATCGCCGTCGCGCGAAAATCAAAACATTAAGTAACCACAGTTTTATAGTGGGACGGCGACGTATGCTTGTTGAGCAATGACTTCCTTTATAAATGCCAGAGATCTTCTCCTGGAAAGCGATGATGAGGGTGCTATTGATGGAGATGAATTTTTGCTGCTATATGAAACAAACTTTTCAAAAAACCCCGAATATCCGCATAAACAGTTGAAGTTTAACTTAGAAGAGATGACTGAGGCTGAATGCTTTGCAGAATTTCGCTGTCGAAAGACTGATATAAAAATGCTTGGTGATATGCTCGGTCTTCCATCAAGATTCGTATGCCATCAGGGTACAGTATGTGATGGTACTGAAGGGTTGTGCATAGCTTCGAAGAGATTTGCCTACCCTTGTCGTTACTCTGACCTGATACATGGCACACGGCAACTAACCCCAAACAAATAACCAAAGTTTAGCTTACTTGTGTAACTACATTTGTGTGTCGCCATAAAGTCACATTTATTGTAAAAATTGACTTATATGACGATAAAAAACACGATAATTACTTACGTTTTCAAGAGGACGGCGAACTACTAACTAGTGCTGGGCGATACCGAGTACTTGGTATTCGATACCAGCGATACCACGAGCAGCGGTATCGGTATCGACTACTGACCTGGTATCGCTCGATACTTGCTTCCGGTTTTTTGGCTATGTGTGTTACTTTACTTTTTCTTATGATCAATTTTTTCGTTAAACAGTTAGAGGTTCAACAAACTATTAAAATAACTATAAAAAGAAAGTACGCCAACTTAAGTATCGTTGGGCCGTTGGCTTTGTCGCAGCTTCATTTAGTAATGTTAAAGTCTTAGCATAAAATATAAGTACGAAAACCTACCTTGTTCGAGACTACATTTTCACAATCGCGCGAAGTATCGGAAGTGAACGATACCAGCATTATAAGTACTCACTTATGGTATCGAAAATTAAAACTTCGCAGTCATTTTGGTATCGAAATAGGTATCGGTATCGACCGATACCAATTTTCAAGTAATCGGTATCGGTATCGAAATAAAAATCCTGGTATCGCCCAGCACTACTACCAATCCAAACGTATTCGACCCCACAGGACGGGAGAGTGGGCATGCGTAGTGTCAACAATCCTGACTATTTACTTCCGAAAACTCGTCTTCCCTGTCTCCCGTCCTACATCTTAAGGTCGCTAATGGCGAAAAGCGGGTTCGGATCATTTGAACTGCTGTATCACAAACGTTTTGCAGCCGATTATTGTTTTACGGTTTGCATGTCCAGAAGAAAGGTATCTTAGCAATATCATTGTACTTTTAAGGTAATTTACTCAATAGAAAACGGATAATTCTTCATTATCTTTGACGGATCACCGCGTCAGCCACTTGCATGATACTCGTCGGACGACCGACGTTTGCTTGATTATTCTCGCTGTTAACGATGAAATGTCGAAGGCAGATTTCACATTTATAACAACTGTGATGGGATAAAGTCTTTTCCTTAATCATAATAAGACTATTTTAATTCTTTAAATTAGAACTCCAATTTGCTTTAACAATTGGTCTCTGTCGACACTCATCTGTATTGAATGTTTCGAATAATTCCACTGTTTGATTCAGTGCAAAGGTTTATGTATTTTGTATTCCTAAATTTCCAAGCAGCTTTTTCATAATAAACAAAAACATTGCTCAGTTTCATGTAAAGTGTTCTCACGATTATCTGTCTAGCAATGGTGCAACCACGAAGGCTTTTCTGAACATGCTCCCAAATTGCTTGTCTTAATTTATGCCCTGAAAAAATTGTACCTTATATCCCATGCGCATTAACTTACATTTATGCCCGTAATCTATGTATTGGTTAACACCAGGGCTGGAATACTTTGCAAGTAGTGCAACTCCAACTGAAATATTACTGAATTCAATGGCCAGAAATGGATGTTGGTCATGTTTGTGCTGACATTTTTCTCTTTTATCACTAGGTTTCATAAGAGGGATTGATAGTAGAAAGAAATCGCTGCCGAGTAGAAATGTCTGTTCCCAAATTAGGGCAGGAGGTTTTCTTCCATCTGCAAAGTTTATTTATTGTTATATATTTTGTTAAACAAAAAAGCTGACTTAAGAAACAATATACTGTGGCTACTGTGAATTAATCTGAATCTCTTCCTTTATACTTTTCCCTTTAATATGTAAATTTTTCCTCCATTATGCTAATTACATGTCGCACTTGTTACCAATGATGTCCTGCCTGAGTTCTTGTGCCTGTCCTTTCTTATGAAGAAAGTGTCAATCTTTAATAAAATGAGCAGTTATTTCTGTGCAGAAACTGCTGGAGAAATATTGTACATCCAGGGGATGTAGCTACAGTACAGTGGGTCATTTTTTCATTTATTCTAATGACCAACCCAATTTTTCATTCCTTTTTACTGTCTAGCTTTATTTCTGTAGAATTTTACATATAAATCTACTTGAAGGCATAATCACAAAAAGATGTGAAAACAAACTCACAGGTTAGCTTCACATGAAAAGCTGATAGGCCACTTTCAAATTAATTTTTCTTATACTGATTCAGATCCTGCATATAACATGTTTTGCATGCACAGCAATGACAGAGAAGTGGATACCTATCTAAGTTCACAATTTCTATGCAACATTGAAATCACTCAAGTCTCTGCCATGCTACAGGAAGGCATACACAATTTATCTTTAAGGATTATTAGAATCACATTGGGATGCATGCAGTAGATCACTACAGATGCCTTTAATAATGCACATTCAAGTTTGTTACAATCTACTGAAAATCAACATGGAGTTACACAATTATGGAATTTCGTGTTTAAAGAACTGTGACAAGTTTTTTTATTAAATATTGCAATATGTAATTTGTATTGTCATCCCTTTCTTCAATGCAAAAACCTTGCTTCTTCCAAGGAGCCTCCTCATGAAGAGGTTCAAAATACCAGACCAGATTTATCCACTTAAAATTACAATAAAAACAAATCTTCAAATTTATCCATGAATCCTTATCAGCGTGGAAATCATGTAAAACTCCACTAACGAAACAAGGAAACCGACGCAAAATTGTTCCAATCAGACGTCAATATGTAGTCACTTCACTTGCCAGTGTAGATGGTTAGGTGCAGACATGGATGGCTGTCGAGCTTTCAGCCCGTTTTTGTTATCCAGATTCGAGTGTACGCCATCAAAATTATAACAACGGCGCACCCAGGGTTTTTGTAAAAGAGGGGCTAACATGCTAGATAGCCTTTTGCTTGGGAGCTCTGTAGGAATGCTCCCCCAAGGAATATTTTATATCTTACAGTCTTTACAAGGCCAATTTCGTCATTATGAGTTGACAGTCCTTGTACACAACACACTGGAAAGGTGACGGATAAATTATTGTATTGCACACGTCGTTTGTGAGGGGTATCATACCCTCTACGATATACACGTTTAATTTTACGGATTTTTTTCCAATATTTTTCTTTCGTAGACAAAAATTGAAATCATTTTTGAGGCTGCAAAGGGATCGGCTTCAGCCGCATAAGATCACCCCATTGGGTGCGCTATTGCCACGTAATCCCCAGTCAAGAGCTGTCTACCACTGTCTGCACCATTCACAACGAGGATTTTTGTGGAAAATTATTACAACTGAGGTTTGACGGGTGTTATAGGGTGTGGAGATTTCTTTGTTGAATACAAAGATGCAATTACTATTTTAAGTGACACGTCATTAGTGTTTAATTGCTTAGGCACATTACTTCTAAACAGTTAAAACTCTTTGCCTAGGCTCGTCAGGTCATGTAGCTCGTTGACTTCTAGCACTGCGTAGGGTTAAGGCAAGCGAGAATGAAGTAAATTTACTTGGTTGCCAGTTTCACATGGATATTTTAAAAGAAAAAAGCTAGATTTCCAATAAAAAATGAAATATGATAAAACTGCAGAAGATTCAGTAACCCTGCTTTTAGTGCATGCTGTCGTTATGACAAATAAATTTTATCCGTTCTTTACGAGTTGATCTTATAATAATGTAAAATTGTGTATCTATTTCGTGACGTGGCATTTCGTTTTATTAACAGTTGCAGTATAAAACATGGATCAAGACATTTCTCTAATACCTGAAAAGGACATAGTGCGGAACCTTCCTGATGAGACGCGCAAGGATATTTGTGACGATTTAGACGTTGAAAAGCTCTTCGTAAAAGATTGCAGGGATTTGGCGGGACAACTGGGGATGTTAAGTGAAGTAAACGTAAGTTGGAAAGGAGGAGGAGCAGGAAAGCATTTAAGTCCAAGAGACAATGTTTTAAACTGGTGGCAAGTAAGGAATGACGCTACTGTCAGGCGATTAGTAGAGATCTTACGTAACTTGAAACGTGACGATGTTGTTGAGATTATTATGAAAATATGTTGACAAGGTACAGCAACTGTTACGGGGAATGTGTGTCAATTTAAGTGTTCAAACTTTTCTTTATTTTATTTTCCATTTTTAGCCAATTTACAAAGTACACAAAATGTGTGCAAGCAATGAAGTCATTTGTCTGTCCGGGTAAGGTTAATAACATACTAGAGTTACGTTTGAAAATGTTATTTGTCAACGCTTGGTTGCTCGAAATTTGATTAATTTAATCTTATAGTAGCACATGATTTGGTGACCATTTTAAGGTGGCTTGATACAGTTTCTCAAAAAAGTGAAAGAACATAAATTCTACCGTCTAAAGAGGTGAATGTTTTCTAGGGAAAGTGAAACATAAGCTGAAAGGTAGAAGAACATTTCTGGGCTAAGTAGTTACAATGGCAACAGTGGGCAGGTAAGAAATGTTTGGGATGACAGAACTTTTAAAATCTGGGTACTGATTTGCTATCCCTGAATTAAGAAAAACTAGTATTCATTAGAAAAGAGGAATTTCACGGTGCTCTTTGTCGTGTTAAATCATGTTAACCATTTCATTGAGGCAGTTCTCCCATTGACGAGAGAAACCCTTTGGAGCTAACCAGAGTAAAACAAGAGAAATCTTAGCCCGGGAAAGAGTTACAGGATAATTAAAAGCCACTTTGAAACTTTATTACTACCAGGGTAGCATGTGGAGCACCTTTTTGGTAAAACCATTTTGGTATTAGTGATATATTCTTCAATTTACATTATGTTTCATTCTCCTTAAAATATTAGCTAATTTTCAGAGTCTACCTTGTATCCGTTAACTTTCAAAAAACTGTATCCAGGAACATTAAAATTTCGTTTCACTGCCCTTTTTCTTAAAAGTTATGAGTATTGCTTCTTGGACACTCCCGCACTGTAACCTTTGCCGTTAGCCTTTGGTTGAGACGCTTAGAAATATCGCCAGAAACAGAAATTGAAGGAGACCGGTCAGATTAAAATATGCCTGTTGACAACGAAATTAACAGGAATACTGATAATCATACTACTAAAGAATTTGAAAGAAGTTTTGCTTTAAAACGCAATTTCTATGACTACACACAGTTGACATGATCTCTTAAGTTATTGTACAGATATTTCCAAAATACTAAAGTATTTGAATAAAAAATTTGGAAGTTATTCGAGAAAGTGTAAGTTCAAGATGTCCGCCATTTTTTTTGTGACGAGGGAGACTGTAAAACTATCCCGAGTTCAACAAGTTTCTGTGTCCTAACAATCACAAACAATACTGGAATCAATAGCGTAACCAGAGGTTTCTGTAAGGAAAGGGAGAATTAGGGCAAGGACATACGGTAGGATGGACAATCATATTAAGGGGTTGCACGTTGGTCACATTTTGAGGCCACGCTTCTGAGGGGCGCCACATGATTGTTGGATATCAAGTGACATCCTTGCTCTACTTTCGCAAGGAAAAAACCGAACGCACAAAGTGCTGCGATGGGCTGAAAGAAATCTTGAAAACACAGTTGCTTAGCTGCGGGAGATATTACTGAATGTTACTTCGAACGGTTGGACTGCGTAGATATTATCGGTAATTGTCTGACGTCATGAGTAAAGTGAGCGATCTACTATCTAGTACCGCCTGGAATTTAAGAAATTCGTAATTTCTTTAATTTGAAGGGTTCAACGTCATTATTCAAAAGGTTTTTGCAACATTAGATTAGCCATCAGTTTAGCGAAATGCTTATTTTACATTTGGTTTGTGGACAGTAAATTAAATAAAAAAAATACAGGATATGATGGGAGTCTGACGTGTCAAGCTAACAATCTGTTGCTGCACCATGCTCCAAATGTTGGTTGGTTTGTTTTGCTTCATTTCTCTGTCTGTTTCTGTCTCTTTTTCTATCTCTCTCGGTCTGTCTGTGTCTCTGTCTATCTGTCTTTCCAGGGCCGGCGGAACGCCTTTGCAAGTGGGGCGGCTATAAGAAGCACATGAAAGAAAACGAGTCGAAT
Organism: Heliopora coerulea; assembly: GCA_030142905.1. Taxonomy (NCBI): domain Eukaryota; kingdom Metazoa; phylum Cnidaria; class Anthozoa; order Scleralcyonacea; family Helioporidae; genus Heliopora; species Heliopora coerulea. Next base: position 163,564 of record JASJOG010000352.1, on the reverse strand, counting down.
AGCATAGCGTTTTGTATGAAATATTTTTTGTATGAAACTACTCTGTACACCGCTGGATTGCTTGTTCAAATTCAAGTTTTCGTTTTCGTTTACTGAGAAACATGCGTAAGTTATATACAAAGATCTATTTACAATTACCATCAATAACCAAATTTGTTCCCAGCAAACAAACGTTACGATGTATTAAAACATACTAAAGTATCGCTAAGGCAAACGTAGTAAATTGGCGCAAATGTGAAAATTAGAATATTTTGTACCGACATTTTCCCTAATCAACAAAAAACAATTGCATAACATAATATATAAGCAGGCAAACGATGATACAACTTAGATATTGCAGTAAAAATCGTACGAGCAGTATAATTAAGTCTAGATCTTGAAGTACAATTATCTACATAATTACGAAAGATCAGATGGCCTAAACTTTGCGCCAAATATGTTCTTTCTATGTTCGCTACTGAAAATAAAGTCATTGGCAACATTCACCAGGTCGAGGTCATCGGTGCGCTCCTTGTGCACATGTAACAACATCAAGTGGTTCAGTCGTCCTTGTTTCATCGTCGATCTGAGGTAAGACTTTGTTCTTCGTAAAGCACTAAAGCACCTCTCACTTCCAGCATTAGTAGCGGGCATCACGAGCAATAATCTCACCAACTTACTGACCTGAGATTGCAGCTGCAATCGAGCATCAGAGCACTTCTGAAAGTAGCGGACGATTTCACGTACGGTAACTTTGCCATCAGCTTGGAAATCTTGTGAGAAAATCTCCAGCTGCGTTGGAAGAAGTAGCGCATCGAAACCAGATGTGGGAAAAGGAGTTCGATCCTTTTAGTAAGCCTCACACGTTCACAAACGCCAATTGAAATAACACAGAACACAAGGAAATAAGATGTATATTTAAAAGTCTCTTCCTCACAACCAAACTCGAACTCCGCACTTCGCTACGGTAACACCACACACTAACTAAAAAAACTACGCACGTGCTAATAAATGTCAATTAATTGTCAATTATAATGTTCCCAATAATAATAATAATCCCAAATGTTCATTCTAAATTAACCATTAATTAATGTGCTAAAATAATAACAGTTTCCGACACAGAGCCATAAAAAGAGAGCACAGAACGCAGTTCGTCGTCGTATGGTTCTCCAGCTGCAGCCTTCATGAGAAGCTCTTGCACATTTCGAAAGGTTTTGTAGCCAGCCTGGTTAAAACGATCCTCGATGCAGGATACGATGAGGTCGAGCGCTTTAAAGTAGATGCTTCGGTAGTGTTCCTCTACTGAGTCAGGGAACGTAGGCGCACAACCGTCATCCAGGCGGCGGGGGATCTTGCGACGCCGAGGTAGCGAGGGCTTTTCAACGTCGACGTCTTCAGCAGCGGAATTGGTCTTCTGCCAAAACAAGTCGAAACTGGTGTCATTTCGTATGGACGCCAGCGTGGCTACCGTCATCTGCATCAACTTCTACCCTTCTGCGGCAGACACATCTGCTCCTTGCATAGCCTTGCTCAGATTATCAGTGTGCTTCAAAATGAGCAAACCCAAAGAAACACCAAAGAAAAAAAACGAATTTTGTCATCTGAGCAGCAACCCCTTGAATTCTTGCCTTTATTTCCGTGTCTTTGACGCATTCTAAAGATTCGTCCCAAAGTTTCAGGAGCACTTCGAAGTTGTCAAGGGTGCTTTTCAAAGCTCCAGCACGGACAGTCCATCTGGTTGGGCAAAGAACACGGATACCGGGAGTATCACTAGCCATTTCGTCCTTTAATCGCTTGAAAATGGCATCACGTGCCGGTGACTTCTTGATCAACTTGGTTATCTCATGTGTCGTGTCCAGTGCGTCGCACATAAGTTTGCATCGTTTGATCGTATCACCACAGGCCAAGTTTAGCGAGTGTCTATAACAATGGGTGAAAACAGCTCTTGGCTCATCTCTTTGCAATCTCGTTGCCACACCGGAATTCTTGCCAGACATGGTGGCAGTACCGTCGTAGCACTGTCCCCGCACATTTGAGACGGCAAGATTCAATCGCTTGAAAACGTCGGTGATGACACCGTAAATCATCTCGGCCCCAGTTGATGCCACTTCGTACAAGCCAACTAACTCTTCAGCAACTTCAAACTTCTCACGGACCTATCGGAATAAGATGACCACTTGCTCAACGTTGGAGACGTCTGTTGTTTCGTCGACCATCACGGTGATGAATGGCACATTTTGAATACTTGCTGCGATGTCACGCAAAACGTGCAAGGCCATGACTTTTATCATTTCGTTCTGCATGTCATGCGAACTGTATTTGTTTGTCTTCTTCTTAATCCAGTCAGTGAGGCTGGGGTTATCTTCTGATCTAAGGTGAATTAGTCTCACAAAATTTGAATCAGACTCGTCTCCGTCGCCGCGAAATGCAAGGGCTTGTCTGCAAAGAAAACGCGCATTCGACAGCAACTTAAGAAACGCTTTCCTTCGCTCTTCACGCTCCTTTGCAAGTTCTGACGATAAAATTTCACTCACATCTATAGTAGTTGCGGGAATCGTGTTCGTCTTTAGAAGAGCATCTTTGTGGCAACAACTTCCTTCATGTTTGTTGAACTTCAGCGCAGCATCCTTCCAGTCACAGAAGCCAGTAGAAATAAATGTTGGTTCAAGGCATCGATCTGGTACAAGGTGGTTGTTTTCGTACGCAACGATACATGTGAAACAAAACGCGAAATCTTTCTCTTCACTGTAGTGAAGCCATTGCCATCTGTCAAACCACTGCGGCTGAAACGAGCGCTTCACAACTGACATTTTGCCAAAATCACGCTTGGGAAACTTGAAGGAACGTGGCTGGTGCGCTTTATTGCCTATTACTGGAGTTGGAAGCTTTTTATGTTCATCACTAGTAACTAGTTGAAGCCATCACGTTTTGAACGCATCTACTGAGTACTGACAAAAAGGCCCCAAGCAAAAACGTTGTAGTTTCGAATTTCAGCGCAATGCATTTTTGAATAAATTAGCAATCGTGGGATATTGCGAGGTTTCAAATTACTGAAATTAGCAACATTATATCGCGTGTTTCAAACAATCACGCCGATTTCGCTGTTAACTTCCGTAATTAAAGAATGAGCGGTAGCACCTTAACAGTTAGTGAACTCGAATAAAGTAAAACGTTGGTAATGTTGTTTTATTTTTAAAAATGCTTACGTCAGCATAAAATTGGCCGAAAAATGGAGCGGCCGTAGCCGCCCCAACCGCCCCAGCCGCCCCTGTTCAGCCGCCCCTCTATGGGATGAAATAGACTTTCCAAAGCTCTTTGCTCAGATAAAATCATTTGATGCTTGGTGTAACAATATCTAGATTGATTGTGGTGAAGACGATTGTGTTGGGCATTAAGCCAGACAATGTTGACACTTGACAGACAGTCACCTTACCTCATAATTGTAATTCTATATCTATATCGTATTACGACATATATATATTCTTTGTATCATGACTCGGTCCTGTGGGCTATAATAGCACGGTACAAACAACAAATATATTCTTTAACTAAGGGCGTACATTCGTCTTGTCTTTACACTTGGTAGGGAGGAATCAGTAAATTAAACATACAAATTCTTATCAAAATATTTCCCCAGTCAGCCCTACCTTTTAACAGGGGGCAACAGAGGCGTATCTACAATTTTATTCGAACATTTTTGCCCAAAAAGGGGGGTGTTTGCAAACCCAGGGTCACCACACTGGATTAGCTAGTACAAGCCAAATTTGGTTATAGGCTCACCAGTGTTACAGAACGCAACAGAGAACACTTTCCTCTTCTGAATCCCTAGGAATGTTCATGAACCAATGAAATTTAGTTCTGATAACAGAACCGAGAGTGTCATGTTGAAAGCCACAGGGCTCACAACAATTGGTAATCAGCGTTTGTAGAATTATGCAAATGGATCATGAGTCCATTAGTTATGCAACCAACTTCACCCGTAATAAACCTTTCTTCAAATGGTTGAATAACTGAAGTTTGGGCAACGCTTATGTTGTTGCACTTAGATAAGTAAAAAACGTTTGTTCACTCCTGTTGTGCACGCACGTGGGTACCACGCATAGCTGAGAACATTTCTCTTCGCATATTGAGAATTCCATTTTTAATGTCATCAGCAACAAAAAAGTCAACAGACCAATGTTCTTCCTTACCGTGGGAGTGGCTTAAGCGATCTTCAGGCAATTTAGGCCTGTTCCGTTCACCAGTTTAACTCGCTTTTGTCATAGCCACTGGATAAGTTTCCATGCAGTAGTTTCTTCCATGGCTGTCGAAAGGACTTTCAACTTGAAATAACCCATTTCCGTTCTATACCTCTGAGCTTAAAGCTCTCGAGACTTGAGAGAAAATTTTTATTAAATTAATAATTTCCCTCTAAACGTATCACTCACAGAACCACACATACGTCATGTCAATGACGTTTGTAAGTTCCTCCTAGTCTTAAATTAGCAAACGTAAGCACTTCTCGAAGCGCAGAGTAGCACGGTTTTCAGCTTGGGTGAGAAGTCGGCGAGTTGAAGAAATCTTTTTGAGAACCTTTTCCTTGCTTAGTAGATTTATTGGCAGTGGTAAAAACGTAAAGGTAATACACCGAGTGTTCAATATCTTAAGAAGACTTTAAATAAGTTGCCGTATGAAAGAGTAATCTCGTTGCGACTTGCGAATTTATTATAAGTGCTAACTAATGGTGGTCAAGCGAATGTTCTTGTAAAGCATTCGTTTTAAACTATTGAGCGCAGACGGTCGTAAATTCTGTTGACTTGCGCTACTTTTACAGTTACTTCGAATATGTTTTATGGAAATAAGTTCTGTCGACTCGAAGTAATTTATAGGTAAATTGATGACCGACATTCTTAGTGAGATAGCATAGATATACCCTCGTACAAATGTCATACTTTGTTCTACGCTTTAAAAGACAGTTGAAATTAAGCTGCGAGGCTAATACAAATATATCTCAACTCAAACGGTTTAAATGACTTGGAGATCTGTGTGTTTATGAATACCAGAGAATTGATTAACTGAAGCATGTCTATATTGCCGTTAGAGAGGAGAGCTCGTACAAATGAGAATATATCTATGCCATGAGTAAACATATACAGTAAGACCAGAGATTTTACGAGTTGGTCAGTTTACGAGTTGGCGAGCTCGTAGGGCGAATCTAAACACGTATGACCAGTGAAATACCCAGCAGTACTTTACACTAAATTGTCTGTTATTTATTATGCAGCAACATCACTCTTTGCACTGTTTTCTTTAAATTCCTAAAATAATAAAGGTTCTGGAAGTTGAATAAAACTCAGGATTAAGTAACGTCTTTAATTAATCTTATTCATTAAGTCAGGAAAAAACTCGCCAAAATGGATTTTTTTCTTTTTTTGAAATACAAATATTCTTTTGACTAAATATCCAAATATAATTTTACTCATTAATCGCGTTATTCAGACTCGTCAAAAAAACTTTAACAATTAAAACCGAAGTTACTTAACTTACATGGGCATCGGAAGCGGGAGTCCTTAGTTCCCACTTTTTTTTTGGGGGGGGGGGGGGCAAAGTATTTGTGGAAACCCACACTTTTTAACTGGCTAGTAATATTAAACTACAAACTTGTGACTGCTAAATGAGGTCGCTGCTGAATTAAATGCTATTTTTCTTCAGAACCTTTAGAAAATCACAAATTCGACTTTGAACGACATTCAGGTTATCGTTTTTGGCACTTGCATAATGAGTTGAATTTAAATTATTTTTTTCATCACTCCCATTTCTGGCTAAGGTTTTCATCGAACTGCAGTTCCTTGGGTGGATTTAACTTGTTCATCCTGCTTTCTTTTTGCGCCTTAATTAAACTATCCCGCGCCTGACACCATGTTATGATCTGTGGTAATTATTGGTCCATTGCTCTAGGAACTTAACAGCCAACTGACACTTCTGTCTCATGTTACAGCTCGTTAGTTATGTATCATTAATTAATTAGCCTGTTATTAACAACCTCAATGTATTAAGTGTCGGATATTATTACAACAACTGCTGAGCAAAATTTAATTCTGATCATTCAATTTTTGTTAATTCAATTCAGTGAGTTTACTGCTTGAGGAGCCTTGGCATCTCTGCCGCTCAGAAACCCTGGGCCACCCCAAGGCTCCCTCAACTGGCACTGTAAGAACTCCCAAATTGCACATTTTTTCTATTTCATTTGTTCAAGATGAAATATTTCACATTTTGAGGCTCCACCTTCAAATCTTCCAAAATGTTGGCCCCCAAAACTTTACTGACGCCCCATTAAGCTCACCAATCGGAAATTTCGCAGTTAAGCTGCTCACATCGCCCATGTTACGACTGTAAGGTTGATTTGACTTGTGATAATTTGGATCGCATGGAATGCTGTGAATGTTCTCGCCACAGTCATGTGCGAATAACAGGCTCCGGCAAGGTTAATGCTGTTTCAGATTTAGGGTCTAAGTTTAGCGGAATTTAAATACAGTATTCAGGTGTAAGTATATTGCTCCCCATTAAGGGTGTTGGATCGTAGTGTAGAAGTTTCGAATCAACGTAAATACCCATAGGGCTGTACTGATTTCAGAACCAACCACGACAACCTGTATATGGCATATCATACAGTATGCCTGAAGTTTACTGCTATTGATGATGTGCTAATGTGCCGTCTTCATGACGTTACGTAAAACGTTTGAATCCTATAATTTTCGCATATTCCTGTGTTGAACGATTTTTTAAAGAGTTATTCGAATCTGGACAGTGTTTCCCCAAAAGCGTGCATTGGTTTGATTAATATTTAAAAAGTGGCTGAGATACCGACCTTTTCACTGCGAAAAATACAGTAAAATTGTTGCAACTTCGTTAAAATTTGATTGATGAACAATCGTATGCGTTTTTTTCTTCTTTTTTATAGTTAGTAGCTTTGGTTCAAATCACTTACAAAAAATAAATGTAGCATAGCGTTTATACGGGGGTGGTGCCAGGAATTCCACGACACGCAGGGGCTAAGATCCCCGACAGGGGGGCTAAGGTGCTGGAAAATGCATTTTTTTTTGGAAATGAATGCATATGCATGGATAAATGAACAATTTGTTTTTGTAAATGAACAATTTTTGTTGTTGTTGATAACCGTCGTTTCCGTTCGTCCTTTCTTACACGGAATTAAACTTTAGAGTTTAGAACGTACCAGTTATAACAGTAACGTAGACACAAAGTGAAGTCTCAAGTCGCGTTTGAATAGTCCGCAGTATTCTAAACTCGCAAAGCCTCAAAACTATAAAGATGATACCGATAATTATGGCTTTAGGCCAGCTTGCCCAGCCACATCAGTGTCAGTTTGCTTTTTCGTTCGTTTTCACATTATTCTCCCCCGATTTTCTCGTAAAAATTCTTCCGCGCTTTTATTATTCACATTTAAGGCAGATAATTTGTTTTTCCTATTACCAGTTTGAGAAACAAACACGAATATTCAAAGTTTGCCCCACTGACGTTGTTCCTCGACGAATTGTTCAATTTTCCCCGACCGGGGAGATTGTATCCCCCTGAACCCCTTTGGCGCCACCCCCGTGTTTGTAATGGCGAAAATTACAGAATTTTTAAGTTTTAGGATTACGTTGGTGTGCCGTCAGCATATCACGCCGCAAGACTTTGCTTACATATTCCACAAGTACAATATCTTGGTTGTTCCTAAAATCAGTATTAAATCTATTCCTGAAGTACTATATCAGACTGTAGGGCTTAGCAACTGTTGTAGACAACGGAATGCGTCAATACTCAGTATGTCCGTTAACCCCTATGAACATCAACGTTAACACCTCAAAATGTATCGTGAATGGGGAATGTGGGTACGCATGCGTGTAACAAGACAAAACGTCATTGAAAATGGCTAACCATGAAAGAAGTTTAGTTGTGCTTTTGTCGTGCTTAATCCTAGATAAACTAGTGTTCCCGTCATGACTGCACCCAAGCAAGGTCATCTATTGAGACAAATTAATCCTACAATTCTCATGAGTCTGCCTTTGGCCCTTGGGTTACATGCAAAGGGGAATTTCCTTCGAACCTCCAGAAGATGACGCAACGGTTTTCCATAAATGGTGCCTTATGATGAAAGTTTTCCCATTTATAGTTTTAAAAGGATAGAAATGCAGATCAAGTGACGTTCTGTTGACATTGTCGTTGTATATAAATGATTGACAAAGAAGAAAACACTGCTTCAAGTGAGAACTGTAGCATGAAATTCAATGTGGAGGACCTGGAGAGGAGGTTTTAATTGGTACATTGTGGTAAGTATACATGCAATATCAAGCTTTGTAGAAACACTGTGTTGTAAAGTTTTAGATGTCACTTGTGCATAATATATTGTATCAGTATCGAGGAACATGTGAACTCAAAAGAAAGTCACTCGATCGCGCTTTGTTTATATCAAGTTTACAGTCCTACTAAATTATTTGTAGACTGCTCGTTCGATTATAGGCAGCTAAAAGGCCTAAGGTTCGTCGGCTGAAATGATGTATAAAATGTTTACGATACTCGTAATATCCATTGTTTTGTGTTTTACAGTCCATATTAGTCAATAGTTTTAGACGAATGTAGAGGGTTACCCTTTCAGCACAAGGTAATACTGCATTTCAGATACAAGTCGGTTGCTCATATCGTAGTGATAATTATTCAGTATTATTTCAACCTCTGGTAACTTTTTCATTGGTTATAAGAAGGTCTGTATGCTACTAAAAACATTTATTTTAAGGATTTATTCAAAAATTTCGCTTATGAAAGTGATTTTACTAAGATTTGTTATCAAAAATACAGGTAACATTGAATGAGTGACCCGTGATTTATATATAGAGAGAAAATGCCAAGTCTGCCACAACTTTGGGATCATCTCTGCAAAAACATTGAGATTTAAATCTTGAAGTTTGATTATAAACTTCATGGATTCTTTATTCCAATTTTAATAGATATTTATCTTTCTAAGTTACATAGTGTTACTCTACTCATGTGTAATTGAAAGCAATGAGGAAAATTTTGAAATTATAACCCAGTGACTATACAATAACCCACGTCTCTGTGCTATAGACTGACAGTTAATTCATCACCTCTCGTGTACCTTGAAGCAGAACTGTGTTCTATCAAAGTAGCTATATGCTAAGACTCACAAATCTGAAATGCCCTCCCAGACAAGCGATAAAAACAGACATTTTCCCTAATAACTTTAAGTGGCATATTTTTGACATGAACTGGCAAAGACTTTAGTCAGTGTGTCTGAAATGCTGTCAGGCAAGACAGTTAACTTCTAAATTAAATGAAATACTGTTTGTTTTTTGGGATTTTTTTATCACCATTATTAGTATTTGAACCTCACATGTATATAATTATTGGTAAAGCAGTACTTCCAAGTGAAGTCACTTAATTTAATAAGTCACCATGGAAATTGGCTCATCCTTTGTTGGTATTCCTGAGCTATAGGCTCATTCTGTTCTGCTAAATTACTGTTCAATTACCAACAGCCAAAGTTAAATAAATAAATTGATAAATAATCAATGAGTTTTTTAGATTACCGTGCAGTAGATTAGAACAGCATAATTGTGAATGAAAATGAAGATGTTGTTGGTTTTTTGAACTTACTGTATCTTATGAAGTAAACTGAGCCTACATCACAATTTTAGCCAGGTATCTGTCAGAATAATTGTATCAGTTCACAGGACATTAACAGGCTTGTAAAAATATCAAAACTTTTTAGAAAACAATGTATTAAATTTGTTTAAAAATTGTCTCATATCTTGTAAAACCATTTATGAGATCAGAAAGAAAAACTGGTGTTTCTAATGATTTGACAGTTGTATACTTTTATCTAATATTTTACAAGTTGTTTTTTGATTTGATTTGTAAATTTATCTCTTTAACATGCAGGGTATACAGTACCCTTCCATGATGTAAATCATTATCACAACATCAACCCATTTAATCCTTTTTGGTCTTGTACTGGTCATTGTAAGTTTACTCTGGGTAACACCAAATGATTTTACTCATCAAGAAGGCATACCTCAAACCAGTACCCCTTTCATTGAATATCTGTGTAATTATCCCATACTACTTGATGCAAGTATTACTTAAGCAGTATAATATGAGAGATGGGAAACACTGTAGTCAGTTGCTTGCTCTTGGATGAGAGAACAGCCAATTACACTTTGATAAGGGACTACCTGTATTCAGTTCCCTCTTCATACCAAGATGATTAAAATTACAAATTCAAATGCATTTGGGAGGTTTGTGACTTAATATGACCAATAATGATGATCAGATGATGATAATAATTTATTTACTAGTTTTATTTAACAAAGGTAGTCCCTTCAGGAATATATCAAGAATACAACTTGGAGAATAAGCAGTTATCCAATAAATACAAAAGAAATAGCAAAATAAAATTTATGTTGATTAAATGTTGTTGATGTTGTGGTTTATTGTAAAGTTTTTATTAATATTTCATTCATGTTCATGAGCTATGATCAAAGATTTAACTTAAACTAGCCCAATGTTTCCAATAAATTGAGTAGATCCTATGTCATATTTTATGGTTTTAATTTCTTGAAAGAGCCTTATGCCACAGCCATCCTTACAATGTTGTTATAATCAAAGTTTTGTTAAAGTAGAGAACAGTGGATACATCCAGGCTGTTTGCACAAAGAGCAAAGTTTTGTATTTGATTTTTGGCATTCATTTTGCATATAGTCTTGCCAAGTATGTTATTGAAATGAGCATGCTACCTGAGGGTCTGATGTAGAGTACTCTTTGCTACACCTATGCACTGAACTTTAGCAATGAGAAAAGATATTTTAAAAACATGAAAATTAACAGGGAAATGCCTAAATGATATGGAAGCTTTCAAAATGATCTTAATGATTTTGTGACTGATTTGACCAACATGGAAATTGACTCAATCTGTTTTAGTCCATCTACAGTAGCAGTGTTACAAACTGAATTACTTGTGAAAACAGTGGGATATTAAATGGCTCAAAAGGGAAGGTGGGAGAGGGTAGGCCTGTAGGGTCCCTTTCCTAGTTCCACCACACCATACACATAAATCCATAATAACTTTAATTTGCTCTGTTTTATTTTTTATAGGTTGCCATTGCTGCCAACTCATTTGTATTGAGCTTGCAAGAGAGTTTCAATTGTCAAAAAGGCTATCTTGAAGTATTGGTGGATTCAGGATTTCAATGTATAAAATGCAGCAAATTTGACACATGCCCTCCTGGTCAGGGTTGGTCTGTGAGCTGTAATAGCATCATATCCAAGCATACTGACATCGAATGCAAACCATGCATTTCAGGGGAGTCTTTCTCAACAATAGATGATCGAATGCAATGCATACCATGCGTCAGCACAACATGTTTAACGAATGAGAAAGTTAGTGGAAATTGCACTACAGAAAGTGATACCACAACTTGTACTGGTGTTTGCAAAGAGGGCTACTGTATGAATGAAAACAAGACAAGTTGCCAGCCATGTTCATTAATTTCTCACCTTGGGAAAAACAACACAATCATCAACAAAACCAATGATGATGGTACTCCAAATGAAGACTCATCAATGAATATGGTCATTGGTGTATTGGTTGGCATACTAATAGCTGTTTTAATTATAGCATTTTGCATTTTAATTTGGATTTGTTCATGCAAGGGTTGCCAACATGTGATAAATATTTTTGGTGGTGGCTCACGAAGTAATGGTAAGTTTTTAATAAGCAATATTGAACCTATTAATAATTGTTAAGATGAAGGCAAAGCAAATCAGTGGCAAGGTGGAAGATTGGATATGTTATATGAATTAGCATAAAATTTCAACAACTTTATATTATCTGATATTCTCCTTACTCTAATGTCAGGTTTGATGAGATCTGATATCCTAAAACCGCGAAGGTGGTAAAAGATAACTGGGGCTTTCATGTTGTTCTTGAACCCACTTCTTGGTGTTTGGGAATCCAACCAAGCACTCTTTTTTTATGACTTGTTGCAGAAAAAATAAAACAAAATATCTGGTTGCTTACACGTTAGCCAATATTCCAATGTCAATTCAATAAATAAGCAGCCTTGAAGTAGTAAACAAACATTAATTTTAACAAAGTGGTCTGTGCAAGACCAATTACAAAAGTCTGTGATCACCCAGGACTTTACTTTGTACACAACTGTTAAGCTTTTGACTGAAAAGATTAATCAGCAAATGAGTACACTAAAAGATTGGCAACTGGGTATCAACAGTACATGTATGATTGTTAATGCCAATTGATATGGAATTACCATCTAAAGAACATAATTTTCATACACATAGCTGATCACTTAGTCAAAATATTGATGCAGAGCAAAAATGAATGGCTACTGGGAATATTTAATGGAGAAATGGCTGATTATCAACAGTTACAGTGTATACATTGTTACACTGAATGCAGCATGTCTGCAAAATATTGCTTTTTAAACCTGTTGGAAAAAATCAAATGTTCAGGCATTAAATCATGTGTATTATTTAGTACTATCATGTAGACAAGGTAAATCAGGTATTTGACCTTTCTGCAGCATATGCAACTGTATATATAATTAAAATACATGTTATTAATTCACTCATAAAGAAAACTCCAAAGAAATTTGCCCCTAATTACTGGTAGTACCATATACTGAATTGTTAGTTTATCAGATGTTGATTCTTACAGTAGTTGATTAAGTTTTAATTTTTATTTTTTTTTCTTGGAGGAAAGTTGATTGCAAGGACTGCTTGTTGAGTGAAGCTACCCCCTGCCTCCCCACTAGATGATAAAATGTCCAACTACTTGCCTACAATAAGGAAAATATACCAACTTACCCATTTTCTACATATTTACCAAATTTCTTTTAGTAGCATGATAAAGTCTGTGCCACTTTTTTCCAAAATACTGTTTTATAAACATGTTGTCGCAAAAATGAATTCCTCAGACATCAAAGGAACAGTGCACAAAGTAAATGGCAGTATTTACTGTAATTTTTGTACAACATTCAAATATTATAACAAGAAATAATTATATATTATGTTATAATGTGATTTTTGTTGCCACACCAAAATAGTAAACATGGTTTACATGTAGCATAGAGGTGAAGTAAAACTGTTTCTCTGAAGAGTACAGTAGTTGGGTGTCATAGTTGTAGCAAATAAATATATTCAACATTCTTTGAAAAGCTTTGGGAAGTTGAGCAAATCTAAACCCAAGCCAAATAAATGACTTTTTAAATTTGGTTTTTTGATTGCTGAATTGTTCACACTCAAGGTAATCTTGCTTGGCAAAGTACTTAGGCAACACTGATCTTTTAAATCTATGTCAAGTCGATGTCATAACAATATTTATGCCATTATCTTTAACTTTCAAGCTACGTCATCAGTCGATGTGGAGAGTCAATGTAACATGTTGGATGATTCAGGTACAAGTGGAGAAGAGAATGAAAAAATATCTTACCCAAACTCCAATAGCAATGGTGAGTTCTTTGGTCACTAACCTTTTTATTCATGAAAATTTGTCTGACAAGCTATCCTCTCCTATATCCATTCACTAATCTACCAGCTTGTCCATGCTTGTTAGTCTTTCTGCCTATTCTTTGATCTGTTTGTCCATCCGTCCGTCCGTCCGTCCGTCCGTCCGTCCGTCCGTCCGTCCGTCCGTCCGTTCGTCCGTCTCTCCGTCCATCCATCCGTCCGTCCATCCATCCATCCATCCGTCCATCCATCTATCCATCCGTCCATCCATCTATCCATCCATCCATTTATCTATCTGACTGTTTCTCAAAATCTGTGTCTGTCTGTCTGTCCTGTCCACATTTTGGTGTTTCTTTTGTGTTTTTATATACCATACTTCCATCCGTCCACCTGTCCACCCATCCATTCATTCGTTCGTTCATTCATTTATTCAATCCATCCATTAGTCAGTCAATCAACCAACCAGTCAATTGTTCAGTCAGTTTATTGAAGGTGCACTATCTTAAAAGATAATGCACAAATTGAGGTTCCTTCCAGAAAATCGTGAAGTTAGCCCGAGGTGATATTGCCTAAATTAAACCCCATCCCGCAGACTTTTGATAAATTAATTAAAATGGTAAATTGAACGTAATGGAAAATAGATAGGTATGATAAAATGGTTACAAAATATAAAATTGATGAAATGATAAGATAAAATCCAAACTACTTGTACCGTAATCAGTATATTAAATCATGCACTGTTTATAAAGATGGGCTGGGAAGTGGTATGAAAGGTTCCATTGATCCTTGGATTTTTGGTAACTGAGGAACACCATGTTGCCCAATTCACTGCTGCAAGTCATTCTATTCGGTAGTGACACCACAAAACACATTCAAAAACATTAAATCTTCCACTTGCAAGTGACAATGTAATTTTATTCGTCAGTTCGTTCGTTTGCTCAAAAGTAGTTCTTCATACTGAGGAGCTGTATCCAGGAACAACTTACCCTAATGATCTAATCCTTCAAGTCATTGGAGGAAAAATGTCCCTGACCTCTTTTACATCTTCTCTTACTAATATTAACATTAGCAGTTAAGAAATGTAATATAAGTGGTTTGTGTAGTAATGTTATTAGAATTACTTTGTAAAAGGAAGTAATTATAGTGAAATGTAAACTACATTTAAGGATATGATATTTATCCCTGTAAACTACATTTTTATGACTTTTACTCGTGTGTTCATTCGTTCGTTCGTTGTTTCATTCCTTCGTTTGTTCTTTACTGAGTTTGTTCGTTCCTTCGACTATTCTTTCAGTCCTTTAACAAACGAACGAGCGAACTTGCCAAACAAAGGCACGGTCGGTCGTTCGTTCGTTCGTTCGTACATTCAAATGACCTATGTTTGCTACAGCAGCTCCATCAGAAATGTTATATTTTGATTTCTAAATAGAGTGTGACTCTTCTTTTTACTATCTAGATGTCATCATACCTTTGATGCCAAATAACAACCACGAAAACAATCCTGACCATGAAGAGGCAAGCGAATTTGCAGGTAATGCGAGCAAATTCCTACATAAAACCACGAAATGAATGAACAAATTTCCAGAATTTTTTTAATCAGAAGCGTCTAGGTTTGGGGAAGGAGGCATGTCCCTTCCTAGCGTACTAAATTGACAGGAAAATCGCAAGTTTGTCTTGCTGTCGGGATTTTTGGAAGTTTAAATCATTAGCTAGAAACACGCCGAACTTTTCTGAAAAAATGATGAAACAGACCATATTAAAATAATTGCGTCAGATTGCGTCCATGTCAATGCCGTGTCAAGGATTTTATGTTTTGGTAGGGGGAGTGAAAAGAGGAATAACGAAGGGGGTTGGGGGACAATTTTTCAGGAGAATTAAATCATACGCTTCTATCGTGTGTGGAAACGCTACCACGAAAGCGTTTCCATTCTTGCCTGTGAAATTGAAGGTGGTCAGACTGACTTTGGATTCCAGATAGACAGGTTTTCGTAGAGAGGTGGTCGGCCAAAGTCTGTATGGTCGTCGGTAGGGTGAGGCAAGAGTGTACATCCCCCCCTTTGGATTCAACTTCATCATCAGACGTCAGTGCGCTTTTCATTTGGGCAGGTAAATAATTTCCATGTGTTGACACTTGGCATCAGGCGTTATAAGTTTTTCTCTTCCCAAACTAACATTGAATAATTGATTTGGTCTTGTGGATCCCATGAAACGAAACTTTTAAAAGCCGATAAACCAGCGGCGTGATTGGGACATTACTAGTAATTGGGGGGGGGGATGATTGGATATAAGTGAATTTTGAGGGGGGCGAGATTTAGTATAGATATATAGTATTTAGTACAGATATTGTACTATTTAGTATAGATATTGTACACCACAATTACGTAAACGTCTAATGTGAAGGTGGTTAAAGACCACATTACGTTACCAGTTGAAGTGGGGGGGGGGGGCGGGTTTTCTTGGGGTAGGCCTCCAACCCCTCTGGCAGTTGCACCATTGTGATGCAACGGTAGAGTGGTATCCTTTTACTGCTCTACCGATACAGAATATTTCCAATGTTGCCCATCGTTATCTGCAGCTCTGAGTTTCGTCTTGCAAGGCGTTCGGAATAAATCCTTTTTTCTTTAGGGACATTGCCCTCGCTTAGTGGAAGAAGTACACCTTCCATTGAATCGACGGAAATGGCGCAGGGTTGCCCCGGTAAGTATGGACAGCGGCGGAAACTTATCTTCTTAGTTAAAAGGGGCGAGAGAGAGAGATGGCAGGAACTGCGATAATGGTAGAATGTGATTAAGTGTAAATGAAATGAAAATTGCTGTTTCTTTTTGTGTGGAAAAAACCCCTTGGCTTGTTATAAAGAACGAGGTTAGCCGCTTGGCAAGAGCAAACCGATAAAATAGCAAAAAAGGTTTCAAAAGGATTAGAGTTGTGTGATGTGTCAAACCTTTTCTACCAACGTATTCACAATCGGTAATACATAACTGTTTTGCCCTGTCGTGTTTTGACTACAGTTCTGCTATTTGGGGAAATCATTCTGCGTCGTTACAAGAGAAATGTACAGCGAGGGTAGTAACAACTGATGATTAAGATGTTCGGCCTAGTGATGTCTTTGATAAATTAAATTGGTAGTCTTTAGGACAACAGAGGGGTAAGGAACTCATCACCCTTGTTCAGAAGTTGTTTATTAGAGACATGACAAATTTTCATGCTAGCCAATAGAAATTATTAAACAATTCTAGGTATCAATTGCGCAATGTTTAAAACAAGAACAGCATCAGTTTAAATTTACTACATGATCGTAAAGAAAACAACACGTCTGTACAAGCTTTTTGAAACTGTATAAATAATTTGGGATTGAATTAGCATCATAGATGTTGATGGTAATTATTTGTAATTAGATGGTACTGCATTTGTAACATACTGTAGATTTTACATAGTGTTTACTGGTATTTTAAATTTTGTATATTTAACAATTATTCACCGAAGTGAAGGTAAATATCTTCACTCTTCACCGACACTGAGGTGAATAATTGCTTCAGCACACACCTCGCATAACTGTTTTTGCACATATTTTTTTTAAATTTTTAAAACAATTTTACCGAGCTCAGTCGGTAAAAGCATCATTTGTAAACAAAACATTTTGAACTCATCCTGAGCGCATTTATCGCTAAAAGGTAAAAGATATACAAATCTTTTAATACTTTCTTGCCAAATCTCATTGCTTTTATGGTATTTTCTGGCACGGCGACTTCATTTATTAAAAAATTAGTTCTTCCGTAACTTAAACAAAACTGAACGCTACCTCATTTTGCTTGCATCAAATACATCATTCTAAATGTCTACTGTATATTTACTCAGTTTAACAATCAAGTCAGTGGATTCAACCTTATGAGCCCAACACACTGAGAGCTGGGTGTCATAGCTTTAGTAAATTCAACTACTGTTTTTGAAAAACTGTTGTAAGTTGAGCAAATCCAAATCCAAGCCACATAAATGCTTATTCATATTTGTGTTATTAGTTGCCAAGTTGTTCAGGTAGTCTTGCTAGGCAGAATAGTCAACACTGATCCTTTAAATCTACTTCAGGTTGATGTTATAATTCATGCCATTACCTTTGTTTAACTTTCAAGGTACATCATCTGTTAATGATGTGGAGAATCAAAGTAAATGTGACATACCACAAGGTTCAAGTGACAATGGAAAAGAGATTAAGGAACAGTCTTCACCCAGCACCACTAGCGACAGTGAGTTCTTTGGTCACAGTCCTCTTTATTCATAAAAATTTTGTGACTTGTTACCAACAATCCTACTTTATATCTATGCACAAATCTGCCGACCTGTCCATACTTATGAGCCTTCCTGCCCATCCTTTTATCTGTTTGTCCACAATCAACTCATCTGTCTATGTGTTTCTGAATGACTTTATTAATGTCTGACTGACAATCTATGTCTGTATGTATGGTTATCTGCTTGTCATTCTTTCCACCTTTCTGTTGTTTTTATATAGCATTTGTTGCAAGGATGAATGGGTCCGTCCGTCGGTCCATCCATCCATCCATCCATCCAATTAGTCTGTCAATAATTCAGTCAGTATATCAATCAATAAATCAACCAGTCAATATATCAATCAATAAATCAACCAGTCAATATATCAATCAATAAATCAACCAGTCAATATATCAATCAATAAATCAACCAGTCAATTATTCTGTCAGTTTGTTCAAGGTACTTCATAAGATAATATACAAAGCGCAGTTCTTCCCGGAGAATCGTGAAGTTAACTCGAGGTGACACTCCCTAAATTAAACTCTATCCCGCAAATTTTTGATTAATTAATTAAAATGGCAAAATATAGTATAACAGAATATAGATAGGTACTGTATGATGAAATGTTTACAAGATATAAAATGGATGAAATGATAACATAAAATGCGAACTATGGTACTTGAACGACGTTCAGTGTAAATCATGCAGTATTTATAAAAGTGAGCTGGGAGTGGGAGTTGGTCTGACGGGTCCGATCGATCCTCGAGATTGTTGGTAGGTGAGGAACACCATGTTGAGTGATTCACTGCTGCGATTCGTTCTATTCACTCGTCACACCACAAAACAATTTCAGAAACGTTATATCTTTCACTTGCTAGGATGATGTGAAATTTATTGGTTAGTCCGTTTGTTCGGACGTTTACTCTTCCCTCGCTCGTTCATTCGTTTGTTTTAAAACAATTTTACCGAACTCAGTCGGCTTCTCACCCACTCATGCATCATTTGTAAACAAAACATTTTGAACTCATCCTGAGCGCGAGGGCGATGTCTTCCGTAACTTAAACAAAACTGAACGCTATCTCATTTTGCTTGGAGGTGAATAGCGCAGGATATTTTGAGATAGAGGAACCAATCAGATTGCGCGAAATCTATTCACTTGAGAGTTATATACTACAATATTTTATCCATGAAATAGGTGTTAAATATGTTTACCTAGTTAGCTTTGAAAGTAATATTAGGCATTACACCTACCAACAGCATACCCCCGGTATACAACACCCACACGTGACGTGACGAACCAGTTACGTAAATAGGGGAACATTGGGGAACCAGACTGTCACTTCTCACTCGACTCTGAAGATGATCGCTGCTGAGGCTGTCAAAACGTCAGTCCCACGAACTCCACAAACAGTCTTTCTCAAAACTGTTTAACTCAGGGTGATCTACCTTTCGCCGACACGTATTTTATTGTACAATTTAGCAGGATGAATAATACCGTGATCTATCTATAATTTTCAGAAATGTTACGAGAAAAAATCAAGTTGTTTCTCAACAATTTATTATCTTCGTATTTGCTCTTTAACATTTGTAATAGTGGATTCTGATTGGCTAATAGCAGTGCAATTTCAAGGTAACACATTGCAGAAAAAAAAGTAATTCAGTAATTTGTACTGAATTACTTTTTTTGACACTGTATGACTTTTTCATGTACATGTATAATATTAATTGGTAATAGCACAACTTCTCGTAAAATTTGAAAAAACACGCTCATGTGAATTTTTCAAAGATCTCAGATATCACTCATCCTTCGAATTCGTGATATTTTGACAGTCTTTGAAAAATTCGCTCGTGCGTGTTTTTCCTAAATTGCACTCGAAATCATGGTATGACTTGTACTATTTTTTACTCTTCTAAGTACTTCTTATCTCAATTCAGACACCACTTTGAAGTCGCCAAAGATTGGCAACCTTAATGCGGAAACTTATCTGGAGGTTTGTAGGAAGTTGGAACAGGATCTTCCAAGGAAGGACTGGAAAACTATGGCCGGGAAAATGGGATACAGCATTGACGAGGTGAATTCATTTTCCACGAATGACAACCCTGTAGATGCTGTGCTTAAAGACTGGAAAACAATAGCTGGAAATGATTTACATAAATTGATCGAAATTCTCACGAGCATGGGGAGAGATGACGTGGTAGGAATTATAAAAGGCACTGCGTGTAAGTACATCGCCCAATAACTAGCTCTGGGCAAAAGGCTTCACGTTTTGCACTTAATTTGAAAACTGTACTTCCCTAGTACTGTCAGGTTCCATATCTTGCGGGAGTCTAACACAAAAGGTAGTAAAAAGAAAAACAAAAAAACAAAAACAAAAACAAAAACAAAAAAAAACGAGGGCGCACGTGGTATAGGTCACGTACCACCAAATACTTTGCACCAGGTTTTCCTGTTATCCATCCCCGAATTAAGAAATTTTCCGCCCCGGAGCAACGTCTTGATGGTGTCAATAAGGTCCTGGCGGTTGCCGGTGATGTCATTAGAAGGAAAGCCGAGGGGACTTCGACGGTCAGTCGAATGGCTCGCACGGGCGAAGTAAATGTTTATTTCATGAGTTTCACGAATTAATTTGATCTGCACGCGAGAAATTTACGAATATAGAGACTTATACAAGTAAATCTACTTGGTCTTAGAACAAATATTAATGCCCAGCAAAGTACACGCAATAAGGCCATGATTTATAAAAGAAATAGTTTATTAACAGGACTAACGTTTCGTTGCGTCTCGCAACATCATCAGAGTATGAATGAATTAAACGGGTATCGTATTTACAAGGTTAAAGATATAAAGTAGGTGTTATATTACAAGCTGTATGAGAAACGGAAATGGATCGAATTGTTAAAAGAGACAGATGGACGGACAGACAGAGAGGGGAACAAAGCTTAGATTGGCATTCAAGGAAAGTTTAATTTTAGAAATAAGACTTTCTCTTACCAAAAGCTCAGAGACTGAAGAACAGGAGGATAGGGTTTTGAAGTCGTTGAGTGATGCAGTGTGGCCAGTCTCAGTGAGATGAGTTAAGATGCTGGAAGGTGATGGGTTAAGAAGCTTTTTACTTGTCAAGGCAGAGACTCCTAGATGATCAGAAGCTCGTGTATGTAAGTGGCGGGCCATTTGGCCCACATACAATGCGGAGCAGCATTGACATGTGTAAGCGTAAACAACACAAGACCTCAGAGCTTTAGGAATCCTGTCCTTAAAGTTGAAAAGATGAGCAAGTCGGTTGCCTGGTTGAAAAACAAAACGAATCCCAATGTCAGGGTAAGCCGAAGAGCAGAGTTTTAAAATTTGAGTGCGGATTTGAAGAGAGTGACAACCAGTGAAGGGAAGAGAAAAGTAT
Source organism: Heliopora coerulea (assembly GCA_030142905.1). Lineage (NCBI taxonomy): Eukaryota > Metazoa > Cnidaria > Anthozoa > Scleralcyonacea > Helioporidae > Heliopora > Heliopora coerulea. The sequence goes on along the minus strand of JASJOG010000352.1, from coordinate 142,403 downwards.
AAAACCTTTTTGGGGTATGTGTGAATGACTGATTTGGTTGTAAAGGTTTGTGTTCAAGAAAAGAGAAACGCATTTGTCAAATAAATGGGTAGAAAAGCCATTGGTTTTAAAGATATATTTTAACATTTCAAGTTCTTTGTGGAAATTTTCATAACTAGAGCAGATGTTGAAACAACGATGGAGTAGTGATAGAATTAGACCTTGTTTGTAAGTGAAAGGTATGAAGCTGTAAAAATTTGTGAAAAGACCAGTGAATGTGGGTTTACGATAAACAGAGGTGGTGAAAGTGCCGTTATGACGGGTGGTGTCGATGTCGAGAAAAGGTAATGAGCGGTTGGATTCAGTTTCAGAAGTAAAGTTTATATTTGGATGTTGACGGTTAAGGAAATTCAGAAAAAAGGGAATGTGATCAGGGGAACGGAAAAGTAAAAAACAATCGTCAACATATCTACGATAGTAACTGGACTTGAAATAGGAAGGACAATTATCAAGCCAAGATTTTTCATGGGAGGATAAAATGTCTGCAAAGAGAGGTCCAAGGGGAGAACCCATGGCGACTCCATCAATTTGCTCGTACACAGAGCCATTAGAAATTCATTCATACTTTGATGATGTTGCGAGACGCAACGAAACGTTAGTCCTGTAAATAAACTATTTCTTTTATAAATAATGGGCTTATAGCGTGTACTTTGCTGAGCATTAATATTTGTTCTAAGACTGAGATTCCCGCCTGGATCCTCGCTCGCGGCAATAAATCTACTTGGATATATTACATTTTCAGACAATCCCTGGAAATTACCATCCTCCAAAAGTGTGTTGCTCCTGCGCAATTACTCTCCTTCTCCTTCCCACATTTATCCAGCACTGCACTTACAGCACTTGCGGGCTGTGGGTGGCCTGTGACACAGTTTCAACTTTTGATACCAGTTCGATGACATTTTATACGACAATTTATAGAATCTTCAATTCAGTTCGGGAAGTACTGCGGAATTTCTCTGTTTTTATTACAGCAATTTCTGACTTCAGTAAAGTCCTGCCACGTTACCACAAACTTAAATGACTAGTTCAGAATGATCCCCTAGGTAACATGATAAGAAAATTTCATGCCTAACTTACACTACTAAAGTGAACTCGAAAAATTAATTCGACTTGAGCGTGATTCCAACTCTCGCATCTTCGAGTTTCCGGACCACTGCTCTACCAGTTGAGCTATCGATACAACTGGGAAAAATATGTTTGTTTTATCCATTTTAGGTGCGCGAGAGATTCGCGCGATAACTTACGCTTAATCCTTGAGGATGTGCAGTGTTCCGGTACACGTACTCCGCACAAGTCAATTCAGTTTTTCGGATAAAGATATAAAATTAGAGTAGTAGGCAGTGTTTAACAGTGTGTAAAAAAGCCAAATTGTACGAGGGAACTGCCGAAACTTACATGCAAAAGAGAAGGCACTGACATTTCGAACGAAGGACCTTCCGTTCTTCGAGTTGACTATAGCAGTGTAGGTTAATCATGAAACTTTCTCTTGAGCGACTGGATTTGGAAGAATTGTCATTTGCATTGCCCGCAGTGATGCCACCGGACTCACGTTTTTAAACTAAGTAATGTAGCACGTTGGAGACCACACTGTTGATGTTCGATCTAGTAAGGAATTAGCCGCCATGTTTACTTGTTTAAAACTTGCGCCACACTCGTGGTTTGTTGCTGAATACGGCTGACCGACTTTGTACTGTGTTCAGCCTCTTCACGATCAAGTTAATATCGCATTCAGAGCTCATTTGATCATCAATTATGGTATTGCTATAGTTGTTCTATTCATCGCCGTCGCCGTTCCTTAAAGTCCCTATAATCCTGGTCCGACCTAAGACCAGAATAAATTGTAAACTAAATACGCTAAGTCGATTATTGCTTATTCTCTGAATGACTATTTGGTACATGCACTTTATAACAACTCGCTGACTTGATAGGTTGACCATGTAATTTTAATTTTTATGACGCATTTTGAGAATATTTTATAAAATTCGACAAGTTAGATTTTGTAGTAGAAACGTCTGCCAATACTGTGACACAACTTTGAGTAAGTAACGAAAGAAGCAAAAGGTTTTTGGAACAGTTTTGATCGCAGTGTCGTTGCTAGGCTAATGGTTTATATTATACTGGAGTGTATTACTTTAAAGTACTTTAAAGCAGTGAACCTGTGAAGTTTTATTTATTTTATTTTTGCTATATTTACGATTTGCAGACATTATATAGAAATAAAAAGCAAAAAAATATTAAAGTGTTTATGAAACCAACTTTTATGTTTTCATTTTTTGTTTTAAATACGCAGTATAAACCTTAAAGAGCCTACAGTAAAAATTTTTTGGTCAATAAACCATTCTTTGTAGCGGAAAATTGCATCCTAAGAAGGCATTGTCCTCGTACAATCGTCAGCCATTTTGTGCGCGGCCAAATGGGCATGTGACGTCACTGGTTGTGTAGTTGTTTAGTTCTGTGTTCACTTACGTATTTATTTCTATATGCGTGAGCAATGGAGCGCAAAGGTGTCACGCAAATGCAAATGAAAAAAAAGAGAGTCTCAGGTAAATATTGTGTAGGTGGAGGCCCTCAAAATGTCAGCTGTAACAACAGTTCGAAAACTCAGGGAATATCGATGCATATATTTCCTCAGAACAAGAGTTCTCGAGAGCAATGGACGCGCTTTGTCCGACGACATCGAGCTAATTGGAAACCATCTGCGACATCTGTGCTTTGTTCGGCTCATTTCGAACCCTCCTGTTTCGAGCAGCGACTTGACTTGAATTTAGGGCAAACAGAAAATGCTTCCCAATTTAAGTCAAGAAGATGGTTGAAAAAAGACGCGGTACCGACGATCGATTGTGCGGGTGTTTCGACACAGAACGTTGGTTTGTCATCGCGTGAGCGCCGTGTGGTGAGTAAAATGCTTATGAATATGTATGAATTGACAATAATGTGAATGATAAAAAAAGCATATAGATATTAAACCCTGACACGCCAAATAGACTAGGAAGTTTGCGTTTTAATTTCACAGCTTGCTCTTGAATTCATTTGAAATAATCAATATTGTTTTGGATTTGTACACTGTCACGCAATTCTGGATTAGAATTCTGTGAATTTAAATCGTTGCTCTAAGTCATATGGCAACAAGCCATCTTCGTCCTTTTCTTCCTCGTCGCCATGGCCATCGTCTCTTCTTTGGCGCTTAGCTAATGGCTCACCAGTATAAGGTGTGTACATTCCTCCGGCGACAAAATAACTCAGATTTTCATCAGAATCACTTCCCCAGCTAAAATTACTTTTTTCAAAGGAATCACTCGACGAATTCTCGCTATCAGACATGTTTTGATTTGTACAATTTGTACTACGTGTTCACGAACGACCTATGCGCTACACAACCACCGACGTCATCATCTTCTGCAACTTGGGTTCAGGCCCCGGACGTGTTTGGAGGAATTCTTTCGCAGTAAAACGAACTTTAGAGGAAGATATTTTCGGATTTATAGCATTTACGAAAAAAACTAAAATAACCATCGGACTCAGCTCATTTTAAATTTTTAAATGATACCAAAATGTCATATGCAAAAGATTGGTTTCATAAACACTTTAACAAAACAGGGGTGATGCAAATCATGGAAATCCTGGAAAATCATGAAGTTTCAAATTTCAAACTTAGGTCTTTGAAAACCTAGATAATTAGGCTTGGTCGTGGAAGTTCATGGAACAGCGAAACTTCTCGTCAACAAGATAGAGGTTATACTGATAAAGGATGTGATGGACGAACCAGGCGGAAATCGTAATCTAAGTATGAATATGTGAAAGCCCAGCAAAAGACTCGTAGAAGAGGCGTAATTCAGAAAAAAGGTTTATTGAAATCTGTTTCGTTGTATTTAACACAACATCATCAGAGAATGAAACAAAAAGTGACAAACACTAATAATAAGGTTACTATTACAGGTTAATTGGCATAATTTAGTGCTTAAGAATGAAAGGGAGGAAGTAAACAGAAATCAGAGGTGGTGAGGAGAGGTGAAGATGTCAAAAGAGAGAAAGTAGAATGGAGCTGATATTAGAATTAAGAGTGGGATTGAGTTTCTTAATAAGTAAGCTTTCTCTTACGAGAAGGCTACAGCTGGAGGAAGACGAAGAAGAAGAAAAGATAGTGAAATCGTCTGGAGAAATAAGGTGAGGAGTATCTTGGTGATGTGTGAGAATGTTGGTTGGTGCAGGGTTGACACGCTTTTTTCCTGTTAGAGCAGAAATTCCAAGATGGTCAGAGATCCGGGTGTGGAGATGTCGGCTAGTCTTGCCAACGTGGAATGGCCTACAGCGTTATCATTTAAAACGAATAATATCAGATCTATTCCACTTTCTCTCTTTTGACATCTTTATCTCACCTCATCACCTCTGACTTCTTTTTACCTCCCACTTCCTCTCAAACGTCAAATTATGCTAATTAACCTGAAATTGTAACCTTATGATTAGTGTTTGTCACATTTTCTTTCATTCTCTGATGATGTTGTGTTAAATGCAAAGAAACGTTAGATCCTAATAAACCTTTTTCCTAATTGTTCCTCTTCTACGAGTCTTTTCCTGGGCTTTGATATTCATACTTAGAGTTTATACTGATTTTGCCATACCCTTCGCCGGCATTAAACATTTTTAATCTTGGAAATTTTCTCTGCATGGCCAGATAGCTCTCTTTCATGGCATGACATTTTTGAATTTCCGGATCATGCATTCCCCTCTGTTGAATAAAATCGTCAGACGTTAGCGAGAACAAATCTCTGAATTGGATGTGTCATTCTCAAGACTTACAGGCTTGTTTCTTTCAATTTGTTTTCAACTCCCCAAAACACCGCAAAGTTTAAAGAATTTATTGTCGCGAACTTCCGAAAGCACGTTTAGCATGAAGCTCTGCCTGGGCGATTTCGTAGAGAAATAAGGAGGTAGGTTGAAGCATTAAGTTTTACGGATATCGAGTAGTCAATTTTTATAAAATTTCATTTAATTAGACAAACTCTGAGCTCCAGATGGGACCGGTCAGGAACTCTGAGTTCATCTAAGTATCGTAGACTTGACACAGCTTGAACTGCAAGAAACAACGCTTCAACAGTATTTAGCTGGAATTCCTAGAAAAAATAACGCGATCTAACTGGTAGGTTGCCAACATTTAATAAAGGTAAAGTACCTTTATTTATACTGGATAATCCTATCAGCTTCATGAGCTGTTCTCCCTAGAGGTCCAGAAAGGGCCACCCCTGATGGGTCCAATGTTACTGCAGGAGGAAACCGAAGTACCCGGAGAAAACCGGCGATGCTTGGTAGAGTCAAACTGGACAACACTCTTCTCACATGTGTCCAAGGTTATTTTAATCAGATAACTGCATGGAGCCGGAATCAAACTCTAGTCATAGTGATGAGAGATACGTGCACTACCACTGTGCCACCAGCACACCACCATACCACCACCACACCCGTCTAATGGCTTACAATCCAGTAAATCATTGCCGACAAACTCGTCCGAGGTTTGGAAACCGTAAGTAACCTTGACTTGCTATCTGAGGCACTCAGATTGTGATTTCTAGTGGCTCACGGTAGAGGCGTCTAGCTGACATTTTGAGAAGATGTAAAAGTAAATTGATGCGTAGGCTGTCTTCAATGTCATAGTGTTTTTGTCTCTCGTACGCTTTTTGCGTCGAACTTAGTGGCTCCAGTTGTGAGATGAGAAAGGCGAGTTTAACTGTGCGAAGACCTGTGACGTCCTAAGTAACACTAAGGTGAAAGAAAGGGATTACTATACGTCTGTAATGAACAATGAGTGGGCAACCTGTCGCCTTCAAATGCTGCCTGCTGATGTTTATAATACTGGTAGACGAAAGCTAGTGAATAACTGGTTTGGGAAAAGAACAGTTTTTGTTGTTATACTGCATGTTTTATTTTCATTTCACTTCTTTCTCCCTCTCCCTCTTTCCTTTTTGCAAAATTAATGTATCTATAAATAAGTAAATAAATAAATAATTCAGTGGGTGAAATAAATGGTTCAAATAAATCAACAAACAAGCAAGGGAACAAAAGGAAACAAACACCAGCAAGCAATTTTTTTGTTGATGGCTTAATTCTGCCTCTCGGAATTCTTTCGCCTACGGCGAAAACGTCAAATTTACGTGGACGTCAGTATTGACCATAACGTTTTGACGTTCTTAAGGCGACGTCGACCCCCAGTACGCTACCATCGGCGGGTTTAACGTGCCTTGGAAGTGCTGGAAGCTGTAGGAACAACAAAAGTTACATTTGTATTTGTTTATCATGCCAGTTGACTGTAGTTTGTTCCAAAAATGAAATTTAAGCTTTTAGATTTAAGCTGGACAGGGAAAGAGGAATTCCCTAAAAAACCTGCACCATCACACAATCCGGAAATACCCGTCAGCCCCCTGGGCAGAGCAAGTAAAGTTTAAAGGTATAGTGTACTGCCAAGAAAAATTCAATTTCAGCTGATTGTGTCTTGAATCTTTTGCATACTGCTTGACAGTAAACGAGATGGCCGAACATCGGAATTGGGTATCGATCCAAGATTCATCATTCGTCGTCATTTGACGCCAAGGGACACAGCTCTTCGAGAGCAACAGCTTGTTTCTCTCTGTGAGTATAGTAAAACTTCAATTAAATGCCGATGTCCTTTTCGTGGATCTGCATTCCTTCGTTGTTCAGGGTGAGTGCAACAGCTTTAATGTTAAGGTTGTTGAGGATTTAAGTGTCATGTTTGCTTATAAACCTCCGTCTATGAGTCATTTTGCAGAATAACCAACCGTTTTTGCAATTACCGCTAATTAAGGGTGCGTCATTCACTCAAGCTTACCCGAACAGAATGCCTGTATTGTTCAGTGTAATAAGGTACTCATAGTCCTTAATATTTAAGCCGTATTCTTAATATTTCAAGGGTTTTGTAGAGCTCGCATACTCTTATTGGTTTGCAAATGAAGATTAGAAAGAGGGCTGCTATTCTGAGATCGTTGCGTAGGACGAAACTTCCCTTCGTCGATGTTTACATTAAACAGGTTGTATGTTGCCTTTTTCCACCTTACACCATCAACACACCAGTCTGATTTTGAGATATGTGGAACATATTCATACTAACTTGATGCTGCATTGATATTACGTAATTTCCTGAACAAATTTTAACTGTGAGGGTGAAGTCGGAGCATTTTGACAAATTACGTCATTGGCGAGGCTTTCTGACATTTCATTAATCCTTTCCCACTGCCACAGCTGTTCACCAAAATTTTAAACACTTCAAGTACGGTAGGAAGCCAATGGGCTGGAAAATAATAAATAATAGCTGTTATAGGTTTAGTGTTTACAGTTATCACAATCCACTCTTTGAATCCAGTGCCATCAATGGGACTGAAAAACGAACAATGATGCCAGATACAGAACCAGATAAATTATCAGTCTTTGGAAAAAACGAACAGTGGGAATTTGGCCCAAAGAAAACAGTCAATGCTGTAAACATTTTTGAGGTGAATCAATGAAGCATGTCCTGATATGAACATTTTGGCAACAAAAAAATATTACTAAGAAAATGATACTTTGTTGATATTAAATTTTGTGATATTTTAGTGGTACCTAATTAACATTCAACCTTATTTAATTTGAAAATGAATTTTGCAACACTCTTTTTTTCAAGGAATCTTTTATTTGTATGTTCATAATTAGTATGCAGATTTTAAAAAGTTCTGCTACACCAAATTTTCTTTTGGAGGAAGTCATGCTTTGTTACTTTGAGAAATACATGGTTAAACAATTGCTTGCAGTTGAAGAATGGGCAGAGCCTAAAAATTTGCCGTTACAGTTGATTCATCTGACCTAAACGTTGAAATTAAAAATATTAAGAGGCAGGGCTCATCCTTTTAATGAATAGAATCATCTATGGTTAGCCAGAATAAAATGTTAAGGTGTTCCCTTGCCCCTTAATGGGTTGATGTTTTTTCAATCTTACATGTACTTGGAGTGGATTTTTTGATTTGGATCTTGCTGGTTTAAGAGAAGTGAAATGAATCTTTCCCACCATAACTTAAGTGTTTCTGAGATTTGAAAACAAAATTTGGCTTAAATTTGCCACAGTTCAGGTAAACCTTTGAAGCCTCTCATTAGGCATCAGTGATTGGAGAATCCTTTGGTTACTGAGCAAAGTTCTCCATTTACTTTTGCAGTTTAAGCCTATGTCATTGATGCCTTCTAACTGGCCAATTAACTTGCTTCTTCAGATTCTCTTAGGATGTCAAATAAATATTAATAAGAGCAATTTTTCCCAAATTTCAGGAAGAAAATTGGCTTATGATATTTTTAAATTTTTAGATATGTTTGAAATGAATGATATAAAATGCCATTTATAAACAGACTGAAAAGTCATTAATGATAATTTTACATATTTTACATATTTTGTATTACATTCTATCATTTTCATAACTGATTGCTATAAAGCATTTTCCATGAAAGCAGGAATTACTATAATCTAAATGCCAATGCAATTTTTTTCATCCTTCCCTCAATTTCACCAGCCATCACCTAATTTCAATTCCATTCAAGTGGCTAGGCTCATTAAGCTGAGGTACAGTCAACTTCCTGAAGCTGTGATGATGTCTCTTGTCTGACTAGGGTTAAACCAACCTCAGAGTATGAATTAGTGGCTTGCACTTTGGCATTTGCAAAGCACTTGTAGTCTTTTGCATAGCATAATTCATGTGAAAATGGAAAAATGTGAAGCATAAAAATTAAAAAAGAAAGAAAAAAAAACTCTACCATTTTAAATATTTTGTCTTTTTCATATTCATTCCAGTAAGGTGGTTTGTGACAGAGGCAAGCTGACAAGCTGACCCTGTAGCTGGATTTGACAAATTAAAAATGGTTTCACCTGTTAAATGACCTCTATAAGATATGGTACGGTATATTATAGAGGTCAGTGAGTAACATGTACGTGGGGAAATAGCAAGTGAGAGACTGGAACAGGAACTTTGCTATGCCCTTGGCACAATCACACATTGCATTTTGTGAATTGCAAAATGTTTCCAATTTTTTGAACTGAAAACTTAACAACAAAACCATAGCCAAACTCAACTGAAAAACACAGTAAAGAGCTTCAATCATGTGCACAAACTTGCAGTAATCTTGGAAAGAAACCTATTTGTAAGTGTAAATAACCTTTTAGTAACACTACAGAAACTAAACACTGCTTATAGTTAAGTAATAGGGTCAGTAAAACAACATAAAAAATTGTCTAAGCCACTGCTTGGGTCAAACTGCATCCCAACTTTTTTTGCAATGCTCTTTTGTCTCCATAATTTTGTACCCTGAACCTCAGTTGATGATTAGAAGAAAGGTGAGAGTGAGAACAAAAGTAAGACCACAATGCTTGCACTTAGGCTGAGACTGTGTGACTCAGTTTGAAAAAGTCCAATCCAGGAATGAGAAAGTTGGGGAAGGTTCAATTTTAAGACTAAATCATGTTGAGTGATTGGTGGTTGATGTGATAAAGTATATTACATGAATTTTTTCAATTGATGAGATAAAGCTTAATGTACATGTACTGTACCAACCAAAGACCTTTGTAGGACAAAAAGTGAAGAGAGTTAAGAGCCACCCCTGGCTATGCTTCTGTAATTGCATCACATCATGAAACACTCAGTCTCGTATACATTTCATGGGTCTAAGGTTTGATTTCTGCCTAAAAGTGCTAGGGGTGCACCGGATCTCGGTTCCGGCCGGAACCCCGATTTTTTAGAGCTCCGGTTCCGGCTGGAATTGTTGAAAAAAGCATGGCCGGAACCGGAACTCTCTCGTTTTCAGAGAGAAAGGACATCAAGTTTACTCAACTATTTTATTGAATAACATCGATCAAATAGACTGAACAGATCACATTTCATATTTCTACTTCGTTACTAAGAAGATAAATCATTAAAATGTAAACTAAACTACATAAATAATATGATACAACATGGTGTCCAGTGAAGGTATCGATTAGAAAGTTTGAAAATTGGTGTAAAAACAAGTAATGCTTTAAGTAAGTCAGGGAAGTACCAGTCAGGCATTGGTATCAGACAAAATCAAATATTACCATATATGGCCTAAATAACTCAGTTCCGGTTCCGGCCGGAAGTTCCGGCCGGATTTCTTGGTCAGTTCCGGTTGGTTCCGGTTCCGGCCGGAACCTGAAATACTGGTTCCGGCGCACTCTTGAAAAGTGCTGAAGTTGCATTTTGATGTTAATTTGGATGTTTTACAACCTAGTAACACTATGCTTAATGCAAATTACAACTGGCCTTGGTTGGGTTATAGCAATGATATTCTTATACATTGATAATTACAACAAAATGAACCATTACCGTATTTTCCGGGCGATTACCCGCACGGCGTATTACCCGCACTAGTCAAATTTATGGTCCAAAAAAGATTATGTCGACAGATTACAAAAAACGGAAGATTATCCGCACGTCAACCACGCCCTTGCAACGCCATTGAGGCTTTAAAACAATGAGATGAACCTGAAGGAGCAGCTCCAGGGACGGCATTTTTCACCAGGCATGATGAAAAGCGAGGGATTAATCGAATCGAAGTGGATTGCAGACGATTCTCAATTTTGAATCAACCAATCGAAATCGACATATAGAGTGGTAATATATTTTAAGCCGTGAGGAAATCTGTGTGAAATTCCAAGTGAATTCTCTCGTGACGTAACAACACACAGCATGGTAGGCAATACCGTGTCCCAGTCGCAACGGTTTTAAAATTTACGCTGTAACTCAAACTGATTGTTTTCTGTCTTTGAAATGTACTGTCAGCTTAAAGCTTGCTATTCGCTGGCGACGGAAGTACTGAAAGCGTGGTCAGAACAAGAAGCGAAAACTAGCTTTGCACAATACCTGACAGCCTGATTTGCTAATTTTTGCGTAAACCCGAAATTCTGTGGAGCAAACTGATAATTACTCTGAAGGAACTAAAAATTTCCTAAATTTCTTTATTATTTGGAAGACTTGCACGAGCATTTGGAATCATTAACCCGACGCTATTACTGTGCAGTACTTGTGATGATTTGATTACGAGATTTTTTCCAAATATAGATGTCAAAATAAATATTTGTCATCACATTACCCGCACCGCCGTATTACCCGCAGCAGCTTCAAAAACAGAAAAACGAACAGATAACCCGCGGGTAATCGCCCGGAAAATACGGTAAAACAAGAACATACAATATGTCATGAACAATTTTTATCTTTAGTCAACAACTACGCTGCATCCATTTCATTTTCTGGGATTATATGTAGACAGAATATCCAGACTCCTTGTGCAGCATTTTAGCTTAATTATTGGACCACTGGATTGGATTCCTAGTGTGGAATTGGTTCCCACTTAATGAGCCTGCAGACGCATTTTTAAATTTTTTTTTTAATTTATAGTACTCTCAGTTGCATCCAGTCTGTTGCTTATTCACATAATGACCATTGTACAAATTTCTCAATTCCCCATTTGATTTTGTGTTGCTCAATGTTTAAAGGACCTCGTATCAGCAATCAGAAGGTTACTACTTCAGTCTGGATTTTCTGAGCATACAAACACTGACCCTCAAGTAAAAATTATCATTATTTATAAATGGACCACGGAGCCTGGGGGCAGGGGAATGGAGACTTTAGCAGCCTGCGGAGCTCAGCTGCCACTTTGTCAAGTACATAGCGCAGAAGGACGATCTAAATCATTTGAAATTTTTCATGTTTTTAGTCATTCCAAAGTATATCGGACACATTTTTAATTAACTAAACGCAGTTAGGGGCAAAGGCACACTATAATTTTACTCTGCCTAAAGCCAGATGATTTTACTTATCAACGGAATGAGCCCTGCTCCTTAATTAGTGAGCAAATCATTATCTTGTACTACAGGTTATTTTGGCTGTGATCCTGATATGGAGTGAAGCTGCCAATGAACCCTGCCCTGAAGGGAACTATGGAGTTATTTCACGTGCTGGTTCAATTACATGTAAAAGTTGCTCCAAACTTCCCACATGCCCCCCTGGCTTGGGCATGTCAACCTTGGTGTTGTGCGGTGACATCATACGTGAAGACACAAATATACATTGTGTGGACTGTGTTCCTGGTAAAAGTTTTTCATCAACTTATGATGGAACCCAGTGTGAGCCATGCAAAACCTGTTCCCCACATGAAGCACAGGAAGGTGAATGTACCCGTGATGAGGACACCACTCAGTGTAAAGGGATTTGTGTAAAAGGGTTTTACCCCATGGATGGCCGTGTGGAAAATTGCACAGAATGCTCATCGTGCCATGGACCAAGAGCAAAAAGAGTCCAGAAGTGCATTGCTGATGGTATGCCTAGGGAAAGACAATGTGAGGTGATGTTGGTTCATGCTACCATTGAAACCAATAAAAAGGAGGATAACCCAGACAGAAAGGAGATCCAAGAAAAGAAAAACGAAGATGAGAAAACAGAAAGCAATGGTTATCCTTTCTATGGGCATCCAGCAATGTTCAGTTCATTTCTGGTGTTGATTGTCTTTCTAATCATTTGTTTGCTGGTCAGTGTATTTAGAAAGAAATGTAACAGGAAAAAACAAATTCAAAGACACTCTGAAGTTTCGATTCGTTTCAATAATTGCAATGGTAAGTAATTTACTTTGATTCTTGTTTTTACACAGTTAATACTTACTTGGAAGGATGGTTGCCTCTATAAGATAGTCAACTCTATATTTGACTTGTTCCATGCTAACATGAAAATTGACCTTCCAAGAACCTTAATATCTCTTTCCAGACATCGTAATTTAAAGGCGCGTTTACGCTATCGGCCTAGACCTGACCTGGGCCTGACCTAGGTCAGCTACCTTTGCTGGCCTGGTTTTGATAGCTTAGGTCAGGCCCAGGTCAGGCCTAAGCAGGGTAAAACCCGTTCACACTATCAAAAATGTTGGCCCACGTCAGGCTCAGGCCAAGCCTAGGACGCTAGTGTGAAGATTGAAATCGCCAGCATGTTATCAGCAAATGGGAAAACTAGCATTCAATTTTAACGATTACAAAAAAAAGCAATTCTTGCTAATGTAGCAACTAATTTCAATAACGAGTACATCGGCAAACAAAATGAAACTCACGCCAACAGTGGCAAGTGGAAGATCGAAAATCAAGCCAATGTTTCGATGCCAAATGCATTTGCAGTTTCTTGTACAAAGTACATCATGTGTATCATATAAAACAAAACAGCGCGAATTTCATATTATTTTACTTCACAGATTATCGTCACGATACTCATGAAAATGTTACTTACCCCCTTCGGCACGTCGTCGCGATCCCTTGTGGACGCTTTCCTCCCACAGGCCTGCTTGCAGGCACGAGTTTGTGGCTCTCGATTTTCATCTTAGTGCATGGGTTAAACTCATGAGAGCATTGAGGACTAGTTATGTAGTCAATAATGTAAATAATACTATGATATTTTATATGAAGAGAGGATTTGATACAATCATAATTATATATAACTATGATTTTATCAAATCCTCTCTTCATGTAAAATGTTATTTAAAGCCTCCTGTATACAAGAGCCGTGTATCACTCCGCTACTTGAGGAAGTCACCTGAGAGGCTCCACTCCACGTTGTGAAGATGAGATGTCTTCCGGTTAGAGAATTGAGAATGGTGGCCAATTCACTATATATGAAAATTTCTGACTGTCCTGGCCGTGTCTCAGTGGCTCAGAGGTCAGCGCACCGATCGGTTGTTGATATGGAGACCTTGGGTTCGATTCCCGGCTGGAGCAGCCAGAGTTTTCGTCTATATAATTATAAAAACTACGATGAGTCAACGATGTCAATGAGCATTACTAGGGGCTTGAAGATCTACGGCGACAACTTGAACGACGATATTCTTCAATATTTCGACATTTAAATAAACAACGGTTTATTGACCACGGTGCTTGATACTGGTGGCTTGTTTTCTGACTCCTAAAACCCTCCAGTTCTCGTGAAACGACTGTAGTCTCGCGTTGAACTCAATCTTAAGTTACAGCTGTTTTCACTCCGCGAACTCACGTCGTCCTTAGGATGTGAAAATGGTGTTGGTGGCGTTGTAAACAGAACGACGGAGGTGTTGAGAATGGTCTGGAGAATAAAAATTGTTCATTCTTTTTGTTTTGCACGAAGAGTTCTTTTGTTTCGAAGGACGCGTCGTGTAGGTCTTAAGGTCCCTACTGCGTAATGTGTTCTCACTGTACTTTGGATGAATACTTGAATACAACCATTATTAATACGAAGTGAAATAATGAGAAAGGTTTGAGTACTGCCGAAATGTGAGAGTAGTTATCTAACGTTTCGAGCGAAGGCCCTTCGTCAGAGTCCCATGTTTTTTTTCTCTCTGACGAAGGGCCTTCGCTCGAAACGTTAGATAACTACTCTCACGTTTCGGCAGTATTCAAACCTTTCTGATTATTTCACTTCGATTTCCACACTGCCTACACAGCACTCCATTTTTCTTTCATTATTAGTACGATGTGTTTACTCAGTTTGTCAAGAATATTGAATTAGTTGTTACCCCTAAAAATAACTACAGCATATCCAAGTACCAGGGAAAATGTTGACAGGAAAAATGTGCCTATTTGTATGGTATTTCTTGTCTACCTGTATAATTTGAAAATGCTCGTTTTGCGAGCAAACTTGACCCCAGTACAAATTTGTTAAACATGGGAGATTCCTGATTTTCAAGGAATATACAGTAGTGTACAGTATAACTCTGGATGTTTTGTTTACAGCAAACACGTTTGTCCCCATACTTACACTCTCTACTTAAAAATATATGCTCATACATTCTAGAAGGTGCTATTCCCAGTGATTCAGTTAGCATTGTCAATGAAACAGATCCTTCTGACGATATAGCAACGGATTTACCAGCTGCGTCATCGATAAGAAAGAGAACAAATTCAACTGGTCCTGGTAAGAATGTTTCGTACATCTATATCATATGACTATGCATTCTTTAGTGAGTTTACAAAAACATATGTGTTTGAACTATATTGAAAAGACCAACAATTCCGTGAAAAAAAATTATTTATTTATATGGAAAACTACAAGTTATAGCGGTGAACGTATTGATGACCACCTTTGATTTATACTTTAGGCAGAAGCGTTTCTTTCAGTCGGCAGGTTTCATATCCTGGATCAGGACAAAACGAAGAAAGTAGGTTGTAATTGAAGAAATTTACACTCTTTGGTGAGCGGAATAGGGTAGTTTTACAATGGCTGACTTGGCTCGAAATGTGTGCCAGGAAATGTTGTCCTGTTGGCCCACTTTAATCAAACTTATCAACGTCCAACGGTAGCAAGCTTGTTTGCTTCTCAAGTATATATTCATTCGAGTTGTTCTCTTTCTTCCTTCCTTCTTTCCTTCCTTCCTTTCTTCCTTCCTTCCTTCCTTCCTTCCTTCAGGTTTTCTTCCTTCCTTCCTTTTCTTCCTTTCTTTCTTCCTTCCTTCCTTCTTTCCTTCCTTCAAGCTTTCTTCCTTTCTTCCTTCCTTCCTTCCTTTCTTCCTTCCTTCCTTCCTTCCCTCCTTCCTTCCTTCCCTCCTTCCTTCCCTCCTTCCTTCCCTTCCTTCCCTTCCTTCCCTTCCTTCCCTTCCTTCCCTTCCTTCCCTTCCTTCCCTTCCTTCCCTTCCTTCCCTTCCTTCCCTTCCTTCCCTTCCTTCCCTTCCTTCCCTTCCTTCCCTTCCTTCCCTTCCTTCCCTTCCTTCCCTTCCTTCCCTTCCCTTCCTTCCCTTCCCTTCGTTCTTCCTTCCTCGATTCGTCCGTTCGTTCGTTCATCCATCCATCCATCCATTCATCCGTTTCGTCATTCATTCACGCATTCATTTTTTCATTCATTCTTTTATTCAACGTCTGTTTTCATTCCGAAGGCAATCGAACGTTTGTTGTTGAACAGTAGGTATGATTACTGGAAGGAAGAGTCGGAATGATAGGGACATTTAGAGATGCCAAAAATCGTGGACGTGGGGGCCTTTTGGCCCTGTGTTTCAAATTCCTTCGGGGTTAGTTCAAGTCAGTTTGTCGTTGATCAACGTCAAAATGACTTCCAAAGGATCACAGGGAGGCTGAAACTGCCAGCCAAAAACGCAGCCATTTTAGCCCTTATTGGTTTCACTTTTTAATTACAGTGGGCGTGTATATAACGGCAGTGTATTAAGCGGCCACCCTCTGTTAAGCGGCCAATTTTCAAATTCCCGAATTTTCGCCCATACAGACGCTGGAATTGTTACCTGAATTAAGCGACCACCTCTGTTAAGCGGTCGCGGCCAGCCTTTAGCTGCAGTGCCATGTTGGTCTTTCTTTGTTCTTTTTACCTGTATTAAGCGGCCACCCTGGAACGGAAACATAAAGCCACATGTCAGTTCACGCAGTATTTTATTGTGTTCGATTATGTTTAAAAAGCGACCAATGATCACTACATAAAATGACTAACCTAATGCTTATAATTAACCGTTCATTATGGTTGATCCTTTCCAGATATCTGCTGTCAGCTGTCAGCTGTCAGCTGTCAGCTGTCAGCTGTAGTACAAAGTCACTGGACGCAAAAAAATATCAATATTGTTTGTTTCGAATCTGATTTCCTGTAGCTCTACTTGAAATTCCTCTTTAGCTAGCTTGTTCTTGAGCCATGTGTTTGAGAAGGAATCGCCATTAAACGTATACTTGTACAAGATTTCCAGTCAATAATGTTCAACTCTGTTAACGCGCTTATCCTCTGCAGTGACTTTCCCGTTGTTTGTTGGTTTGAATTTTATTCCCTACAGTGTTACTTTAGCAAAATGTCCGTTTTAACTGCACGTTTATCGTAAGAACTATGAAATGACGGAATGAGATGTATTTCCATGTAAACTGTAAGTCATAAAAATGCTGTATAGTAGAGCAAAGGACAAACAATCGTACCTTTACGTAATTTTACGTTCATTGTTCCACTGCAGTTACAAGTTAGCAACTTTGTTGAAAGTAAAGATCGCTTGAAAGAGCGTTGGTGGTCTTATTGCTTGCTTGAATAAAGTGTTGTAGGATAAGTAAATAAAATTCACATTTCACCGCGGCCAGTGAGCATTGTTAGTGATCCTGTATTAAAGCGGCCAGTTTCTTAAGTCCTGAGGGTGGCCGTTATATACAGGTTCTACTGTAGCAGTCAGCAGTGCGCATGCACGTATTGATACCAAGAAGCAGATCACAATTTACTGTCATTGCTTTACTGCAGGAAACCTGAACTTGAGAGTTTACTGACTGCTCCGTCCGATGAAACTGATATTGTCGACGACAGGACAAACTGCAGCAACTTTGCAAGCCCCCGGAATAAGACAGAGGTCTCTTTCATCTAGTTCTGGTTAGTATACTTTGCAGTCTGACACACTGAAGTAGTCCAGTAGATAAAAAGTAGCTCATGGTTTGGTGTGCTGAAATGAGTGACAGATGTTTACTGGAAGTCAAAAGAACATGAAGGAAGTGGAAAGGCGTATTGACGTGGGATTTCGTGCGATTCTTTTTCCTTGTGGTTGTCATGCTGGCGTATACAATAACCCCAGCACAAACTGCGCAGGAGGACATCTGCATATGATTCGCTTCAGTCTGTCCTCAAAGCTCTCGTGAGTTTACATACATCAGGATGAGAACCGTGAGGTATAAAATTGCAGGTGTTAACGCGCTTTAAGAGCTTCTCGACTCGACAGCTGAAAGCAAGTGCGACCGTTACACTATCAAATTCAAGAAAAAGTGAACAAAGTCTTTTATAACAGTATTCATCACGAAATTACTGCTTACAAGTTTTTAATTGCTGACCGAAAAAAAATTTTCTGGTTCAGCACCTCCTAAAACCTCAAGGCCAATTTGCCCAGCAAAATTGTCTTGCACGGTTATTCGTTCTGATGTATGTGATTAACTGAGTAGAGTGTTGATGAGGGTATTGCTGCATCAGCAGATTGAACAGTTCTAGGCGGTTTTGGTTTCGCAGGGAAATAGAAGCAAGCAGTTTGATTAAATACAACGGAGGCTGGGCCAATTTTCACGTGAAATCATTTGTTTATTTACCAGGAAACAAGGTTCCAAGTATTCGTCGTCAGCACTCAAATCCTGCTCCTCATCGTGATGAAGAAAGTAAGTTTTGTACTGAGCAATTTTAATGACTTATTTATGGAATTATGGCGAAGACATTCCGTGTTCATCTTGTTTCGGCCGATAATTTTGCCGTGAGCAAATTACGTGTGCAAGCCCACATTTAATTTCTGGTCATAGGAAATAATGATGTCAGGGGCAAGTTTCAGAAACCTGTTCTTACAGGGAATCAAGTTTCCCTGACTATTTTTTTTAGATCATCCCTAAGACAGGAGAGAGTCTTTCCCAAAACGTACAATGCATTCATTTCGAAAAACATTCCTGGAGCAGTATGTCAGTCAGGAATTTAACTCCTTACCTTAGAATTACCGAAGTTGAGTTCAAGTATATACGAAGTTTTTCGATAGCCTTTTCATGGATTTGAAATACATTCAAAATGCTGCATAATTCTTCTTGACGCGTAGCAATTAACTGGGAAGAGATTACAGTCGAACTAAAACGAATCGTTCTGGGGCTCTGCGTCGGGTTCGCCGCAACTCTATAATGGGTTTTTATGAAGTAAATATTTGTTTAAGATGTTAAAACAGCCCAACTGCTCCATCCAACTCGCTTTACTGAGACCTCGTCTTCGCTCTAATTTTTCCCAAATTTGTCTCGTGGTTGTATCAGCGCCCTGTATGAAGGATAATATTAAAGCTACCAGGGGATGCCTCTGTGTTGCCCTTATCGAAACTTTGCCAAACCTCGCCAATAGTTCTAAAATATGTTGTCGGGTCAGAGCTGATAATAAAAGCAAAAGTTCATGGATTGGAGCCCGGCGTTATCCGGTAGAAAGCAATTACTAGTAGTAACATTGGATCAAAGCCAGTGACTTACCGTGCTAAAATGTCGCCCGGGGCGCCAGAAAAAAATTGCCACCCCTTCTCCAGTTTAACAGTTGATACAAAATACTAAGATTACATACGCCCTTTTGACCGTCATTTCTTTCAATTAGTTTTAATAAGTGTCGAATCAAAAAGTCTTAAAATTTAGTAAGCGCCGCGGAGCTTATTCGATTAAATATTGTTGTTCAGATTTGAGATTTTTTTTGTTTCCTTTTAATAAGAGTAAAATTGCCACCCCTATGAAAGTGCCGCCCGGAGCACTACGCCCCCGTCCCTGCACTCCCCATCCGTACGCCACTGGTGGACACTAAATTTATATCTTTGCTAGGCTGCCCCAATGCTTCTAAAATGATGTTTTTGCGTCAAACATCATAAAACAAAACAAAAAATCAAATTTCGTTGACCGGACAAGTTGTTCATAAAATTTTTCAAAGTTGAGAAAAACGCCTTATCTCGTCGAGATAAAACAATTACAAATGTACGTAAGCGAGGTCTCTCCCCACTCCGTCCTCATCTTGAATTCTAATTTAGAACCACGGGTGGAACGTCATTTTTTATCGTACCATTATCTCACCGTGCAAGCTTTGGTAGCCTTTCAAAGAACTGATTCCTTTTTTGATAAAAATAATTTTTTTGCTTGATTTTGTTGGTATTTTCTTCTGTAGAAGCTTTTCGAAAGAGTAAAACATTCAGCAATTTCACAAGCGTTCTTCCTGGTCAAAAAGGAACACCAGGTACTTTGTTCTTACATTATTCGAAAACTCCTAGCACTAGCTGGAATAACAATAATTTTCTAGAATTTTTTCTCAAATCTGATTGTGTAAAGGTGGATTCCACTTGGTGCAAAATGTCGCACGCGCGACTTTTTCCTAGTGCCTTAGAAGCTCTCTGGTGGAACCTAGTACAAATCTGTTCAATTTTAGCAATTTAACTGTTGTGTGCGCGACCTTTTGCGCCAAGTGGAAATCCAACCTAAAGACCAATTGCTTTTGTCCAAGACTATGTCATCACTCAAGCTCGAACCCAGTCATTTTCCTCCTTGCGTAAAATCTTTCGAGAGAAAAAATTTTATGGCTTAGAGGAAAATCGCTGAGTACGAGGTTCGGCTATTTCTATGATAACTTAACGTAGCTTGAACTGTAAGAAGCAAGAACACTTAACACTATCATGCTGCAGTTTCTCAAGTAAATGGTTTGTTTGCGTCAGTGAGGCAATCGCTATGAAAATTTTACTTTATTAACCTGGTTTTGATCACGCACACTGTACCCGGAATCGCATTCAATTTGTTTTTGCTGGAAAAATCAATTGGCAGAAGATTGATTGAGCGTCTCGGTAGATGACGCCTTTAACTTGTAGTTACACAGAGTTGCGACTAAGTTCAACGTTCGCCTCTTTTGCCCTTCAGAGGAAACTAATCCATTCCTGTCCACTGATGACGATTGCGATGACGTCGTAATGATTAATATGAAGCATTCTGGTCAAAGAGACAATCAAGGTAAGTTTGTCCAATTTGTTTGTCCTATTCAATACCAAAAAACCTATTTTCAATGATTTTGAATTACCACTCTAATTGGGCTTTTAGCTTGTCTTAGTTTGTCCTTTACATCAAAACGTTAACCCTAGAAAAACATGCAATCCCAGTACCGAATTACTTGTGTATTTTCCGTGAAACTCAGTCGGCTTACCACAAGAACATGTATATTGTAAGTCTTAATGGCACGACAAATGAGAAAGCCGTTGAACAACTCAATATGGTAGTTGGGTACTGATTTATCAAACGGGCAACACCATTGCAGAAGGGTTATTCATACTCCATTTTGGAGGAGAGCCATTTACTTATAGAAATGCATAAATGTTCAATGAATTCAAACGTTTCCTACCGAATGTGTTCGATGTTCGATGTTCGATGTTCCACGAAAAAAATCGTTGCATTGTATAAAATTTTTTGTAATTCCTGTTGGTGAAGATGGCTGTTTTCCGAATACTTTGTTCGGTACTGATATTAATTTGGTGTAAACCTGGTCAATCTTTTGAACTCGGTGGAAAAGAACGTTCATTTGTTCCTTAAACATTTCTTCTTTTGATTTTTTCAGAAGGCACAACGAAAACTGTAAAAATTGAGCACCTAAATGCCGAAGTTCACCGCACAGTCTGCAATAAATTGAATCTAAGTAACGATGGCAAAGATTGGAAGACTTTGGCTGGTAGGATGGGATATTCTAATGAATTTGTCAAGCAGTTACAATGTAGGAATAATCCCGCAGAAGCTCTCCTGGCACATTGGGGGATAAAATCTGGAAATGATGTGACAAAACTGATTGAATTACTTCTACAAATGGAAAGAAGTGACATAACGGAGCAACTGGAGTCAGAACGTATATGAGCTAAACTTAGTTCACCAGTTTGGCTAGCGTCATAGCCCAATCCATTTTTTGATGTGATTTAGAAAAGCAAAATAACCCTTTGGTCAATCCCTTTTTTCACACTGTAAATTTATCGAATTTCTTTTTCATACACAAGAAATCCAAACCATGGAATTTGGATGCGCCGAAAGCAATGGCCGAACGTTGTCTTTATTCACCGTAGCCCTTTAGAATAACCAAGACAAGGGAATCACGCCGACAATTAGGCTTTTATATGGTGTGCATAGCTTTGAAGTTTAAAGATATATTAACGAAGGAGAGGTTTAGTATCAATCTGTAGCCCAACACAAATGACATGGAAAAGTATCTAGCATAGCATTTTATTAATGGAAAGAGTTTCTAAGATCTAATTTTAAACTGTTCCATAGTCTGCAGGTAGTAACTGCAAAGGTCTTCTCGCCGTCAATCTCACGATTGTACCTGGGACAAATAAAATTGCTGTTGCTGTATCTGGTGATACGCGTTTGTTGATCACTATTAAGCTTTAAAGAATCTTTGATAGATGCTGGGGCTTTGTTCTTGATACGTTTGTAAGCTAGGTAACATTTCGGTATTTTTGCTTCTTCGTAGAAGGGGACCCATTGAAGGCGGTTAAAAAGCTTGACACTGGACGCCTTACCATGGGCATTACAGATTACCCTTGCCGCTCTTTTTTGCATCTTTAAGACATGACCGAGATTCTCTTTATTACAGCTTGTCCAGACTGTACTGACATAGTTTAAGACAGGTTTTATCATAGCGTTATAATATAATAACCTTTGTTGCATGGTTAGACAGGATCTTATTTTCTTCAATATACCAATTCGCTGAGGTAGTTTTTTACAAACTTTCTCTACGTGAGAACTGAACGAAAGGTCATGGTCAATTTCTACACCCAATAACTTAACGCTGGATACGAGTTCAAGGTCGGATCCGTTCATAGTTAAACTCATCTCGCCATCAATCCTTAAGGCCGGACGTTTACCAGTTATAAGTATGGCCTTAATTTTTCCATCATTAATTGGGAGTTTATATGAAGCTGCTCACTCCTTAACTTCAGCAATCGAGGAAATTTAGATTTGCCTGCAGCTTTACAAGTGAGCAATAATTCATTGATGAGGCCAATGTGGTATCATCATCATACAGGTCAATTTTTGATGAAGTGACATGTAGTGGCAGATCACTAATAAAGATGATAAATAACAAGGGACCAAGTATGGAACCCTGGGGGATACCATGCTGCGTGAATACAGTATCTGACTGTTTATTGCCCACTTTAACAATTTGAAAAAAATACTAATTAATTATTCAGCAGAGATACCTTTTATGTTGATACACACTATACAGCCATGGAGAGGCTCTGAAGGTCGTGTTTTTGTTGCTCAGTCTCTAATACTCCTTAACAGAACAATAAGAATACTTTACCATATCATATTTGTGATGTTAATCGCAGTGATTTTGATCTCGTTATCTTTCGGAATGAAACATATACATAAAGAGGACAATAAGGCGAAATTGTATGGTAGTTGCGCTCAGCAGGCACATATATATGTGATAATAAGACCTGGGTATTGTTTGACGACCGTCGCTTTTTAAGTATGTGAGAATCCGCCCTTGAAACCCCAGTGTATTACCAGCGTTCACGCAGTTCACGCGGACTTCCAAAGTTTTATGATCATGGTTAATTTGGATTTGGATTTGGTGAACATTCTTTGATTTTAAGCTCGTTTGTCTTCAGAAGCGAAAAGCAAAAATAAAGGTAATTGTTATACTTACAATAAATATTCCAAAGAGACATTTTTTCCGAGTAACTGGTCATCACCTGATTGACCGAAACATAAAGTCGGGTAGTTTTTCCTGTTATATTTCTGATATAGAGAAGTGTTTTTCCTCGACGTTTAGCTGGAATACAATTGCGTCAGTGCCATTCCTAGACATCCAGTTCATGTTTGAGTTGTGACCTGAAACTCCAGTTTTATAGGAGCGCTCAAAATGTCAAATTGAAGGTCCGATCAGCCCAAGGAAGAAACGGCTAGCAACCTTGGAAATGTTTTCTGCCGATCAGTTGCTCAGGGAATCCTTTCTTGTATCTAAACAGGGCAGATATGTAAAACTTAAGCAAGCAGTAGTTTGTAAGCGTTATTATATGCGGATAATGAAAATGGTCTAGACGAGAACTTCGAGTTTCGAAGCCTAGACCATGGCTGGAATACAAACAGCTCTTCTGCACCACTACTACGCCCCGAGAAAGTCAATTTGAAAGTAACTTCAAGTTATTTCGCTTTTTAACAAGAGAAAAGGGAAGATTGTGAATCTTTAGTGCCTAATTTTAACATTCATTCTCAGCTGAAACGAATTTTGTTCGCGAAAGATCTCGAAGAAATCAATGAAGCGTTCATTACTGGAAAATAATCAGATTACATATTAACACTTAAATATACTAAGTATAAGGGCATACAAGAGACGAAAATTTTAAAGATTCATGCAGTATTGATCGGCCAGTATACTAATTCGTTGATTGGATTGTATATTAAAACCCGAGACACAACGAGTGCTGTTCAAACCCGACTAGGTCATAAGTAAATAAAACCACCTCCAGGAAAAAGCTGTTATCTTTGATGCATGTCAAGATTATTCATTGTCGGCACTTTCTATTGAAGACGCTTTCCGTTTATTTCTTGAATCATTCAGTCTTCCATTCGACCAGAATAAAGGAATAACAAACCCAAAAACAAAAATCAACCATATACTTGGTAAAAAAATAAAGTACATAAGATCAATTCGTGTACTCAAAGAAACAAAGTAATCAGCATGAGTTGGGTAGGAAGTGAATGAAGATCTATAGGAATGCCAGAAGAAAAATGCATCAGTAATTTCCCAGCTTCAATTTTCTATTTTGATATCAATTCTGGGTTGTGTTTCACAAAGGTGATCTTTAAATATTGGAAAGCAAGAAATATTACGCTGCTTTCCTGTAGTTTGCAAATCTGAGACCACAACCTGTGGGGGGTGGTGGAAGTAGGTGTTAGGGTAGTGAATTTTTGTTTCATTTCATGTAAAGTAAAAATCTTCTGACCAAGAAGAACAAAGTTGATCTAAGTGATTTGCTGTTTAGTTAGTGATATAGAGGAGCAGCAAGCATGTGACCACCTAACTGTAAAAATCCAGGATGTATTCAATTTATCTAACTTCAGTTATAGAAGTCTTTGTCATGGTCGCAAATGATGTTATTTGAGAACGGTGATACAATGCGAGATGGCCGAGATGTTTGTGTCACTTTATTTCTTGAATTATATTTGCTTGACCAGCCATTAATGATACCACTTACCTTTGTGCACATGCTGGCCCTCTGTGCCTAAAATATAGATTTTTTAATTCTTCACATCGATTGTTTTCATTGTGATTAGTAATGTCTTTCAGTTCTCTTCCAATTGAGTTTTGGGATTGTAGAGCCTTGGAAAGTGCAATTCCAGTGACTTTTCAAGTAATTGGACAGTTCGCAGTTGATGCGATTAAAGGCCGTTGCTCGAAGCGACAACCTTCTTTGTAGTTGACATTATTTTCTTACTTGAATTGTTATTACACGTCATGCTCTTAATTTTAAACATTCGGAAATATCTGCATATTTTATGAATTCGTAACAATTAATACTATTTTCTTTGAACTTTTCCTTTGCTTCAAGGACATTGAATAAGCGGGCTTTACAATTGTTCAAAATCATTACAAAAAAGAGGACTAATCCATAAGAATCATCACGACGTATACGAGATGATGGCTCTCGGCAAGAGATAGATTTTTTAAGGTAAAGACGCTGATTTCGACGGATTAAGCGATAGATGACAAAATGAAGAATAACCAGCATACAATCTTCTAAAATGTCGCAACCGTCCCTAAGCAAGGATGAAGGTAAGCTATTTAGTAGGTGGAAAACTATCTGGTCGTTTAGATAAAGCTCACATTTTTGGAAATAGCAAATATAGCGCGAATAAGCATTTTTCTGAAAATTCTTTACATCCTAGCAGGTTTTGGAGGTCATTTTTGTAATCAGCATGAAAAAACTTTTTCTTAAGATATACACTGATGCTTTTCTTAAATTTTGCCTTCAAAAGATTATTTTCTTACCTGCCTCTTTATAGAGTAAAGTTCTCACAAATGATAAAGTGGTCATGAGGTGCAATCAACATACACATTCATCTGTAATCATTTCGCTGTGAGCTTAATTTTAATGAGCTACAACCGACGCTTACTTTGTGGAGGTCTTATATGTATGTACATGCGTTGATGGCCGACGATAGAACGATGATTACTCATCATCACTGCTTGATTGAATGAATTCAGTTTGTTGGCTACTTGTGTCACATTTTTGTTTGGATCGGCAAAATCGGCAAAATGAGAGAAAATGATTTAACTTTTAACAATCTTTGCATGGGCACTTGAATGCCGGACATTCGCTATATTCGTCCTCACTTCCACAATATTTAAAATCTTTAATCAGCTCTCGGCGATGTTAACTTACCTATCGTGATGATCACGTCGAAGATCAAACCAGACGATGACGACGACTTACTATTGACGAGATTAATGCTCCTTTCAAGCTCTGAAGCCAGTTTCCAATATATCGCTGAGATCATTGCGATCGCTCAGAGTAAAAAGATATCCACTGCAATCGTAGAGGTCGTATGGAAACCATGAACTCAGCAATCCTGGCGATTGCAACAGTAGGGACTGCGATCGCGGAGATAGAAAACTTTCTGTCTTTGCGATCACAATCGTTGGGATTGCAAGGAGCATGGTTTCCATATGGTCGCTGCGATCATTGAGTTAATTTTTTTGAATCATTATATGGAAGCCAGGCTTAAGGTCCTTTCATTTCACTTGTTTCGCGTTATCTGTAAGGTTTTTCCCCGAAGCAACCACTTCGTACTTTCTTACACTGTACACCAACCGCAAGAATTACTTCATCACTGATTAGGCAGATGATCAGCCCGACAAACGCACAGCATTCACTTCGACACTTCAACGCCTCAACTCAGAAAACGTCTTTCTTTTTTCATTTTCTTACAAAAACGGCAATATTTAGACGTAACCACACTAAGGAGGAAAAGCCAAAATGACAAAGGAAAGAGAACTCGCAACTTTTTTCCCGTCTACCATAAGTTGCCAGTTGCTTTTAGTTCCAAATGTTCAGCTCTTCACTGGAATTTTAAGACACACAGGAAACTTCTGAAATTGCAAAATTCAAAGTTTCGAAATTTAAAACAATAGTGGGTGACGTTTAAACTCATCACAGTCAGTTAGAAGATTCACATACATGAGAGCTTCAGTCTTATAACAGTATTTAAAATAAACTAACATTTTCTGATGGCGAATATAAAACATAATACCTCCAAAATCTCAATAATAATTCGTGAGGAACTCAAAGAAAAGTCAAAACCATATCGTGTCTTTAAATGTGATAAACACATGTTGACTTTTCTCCTCAAATTTTTGGGCTCAGAAAACAATTTTCAAAAATTCTTCGTAAATTAGCATGTCAAAGAGCTCGTCATTGAAGTTATCTAAAAAACTTGCCGCACATGTTTTATCGGATTCAAATCACTCGGCTACTGCCTCGTGTTTTAAATCCGATAAGACATTGCTGCTCGTGTTGATAAAATATTACATTCCAAGGTGAATACACGGATACACATTCATATCACGAAACATTAGGCCACAAGACGATGCGGAATACGCAGAAATGTATCTGGATTCGATATAGAAAGAATTTCGTCAATAAGGAGTCAAATTTATTTCGAGGTATATAATTAAAATTGATGTTTACTACTTCTGACTGTTAATCTGTGCGTATTTCCCCTTTTTTCTCACGTTTCAAGAATTACTTCCCGACGCCACATTGCAATGGATTCCGAAGTCCAGAAAGCACCGTGATAGATTCGAGAAACTTGTGAAAGTTGAATCTAAGAATTTAAAGAGGATCGGGCCAGCAAAAGTGTGTTTCGATGGCGACTTTAAAATCGGTATGGGATCGGGTGGGACTTGTGTTTACATTGGATTATGGGAAGATGGAAGTGAAGTTGCTGTGAAAAGAGTACTCACATCTTCTTGTGAAAAGATGGCTATGAACGAATGTAAATTTGTAAAGCTTGCAGAGTCGACTAATTCAAGACATTTAGTTCGCTGTCGATATTTTGAAGAAATTGGCGAGTTTTATTATTTCGTTCTTGATCTTTTTGAGAAAACGTTAAAAGGTTACGTTGAAGAACAAAGCCAGACAAAAGAATCTTTAGAAGATAACGGTCCGGTCATCATAAAGGAGTTATTAACTGGACTCCAGGCTCTTCATTGTGGTGAACAAAAAATTGTGCATATGGATCTAAAACCATGCAACATCCTGGTTGATATAGAAGGACATATGCACCTAACGGACTTTGGTATAAGCAGAATTCTACCAGAAGGAGAGTCGACAGTTAGTACTGAAACGATTGGAACGAAGGGCTGGAGAGCTGTAGAAACTCTGCCCGAAAAACCTGACAACCAAGAAACAACCAACAGGGTTAAGCAAAGGAGAAGATCTGACATTCAAGTTATGGGGATGATCTGTTTTTATATTTTAACAAAAGGAAAACATCCTTTCGGTATCACGTCTGATGAACGTGAAAATAATCTGAAAAAGGGAAGACCAGTAGACTGTGGCGAAATTAGTAATCCCTCTGCCCGTGAATTGATATCCTGGATGCTTGAACAAAACATTAAAAAACGCCCCCACGTGGACGGAGCATTAAATCATCCTTATTTGCAGGAACAGTCTGGTAAGTAATTGCATTAAACCTTGACAAATATATGTCAAGGTGTACGCTACGATGCATGTGCGCCACGATGCATATTATGTATCGTGGCATAATATTGTTATGATCTGTGTTACGGTAACTTGTTATTTAATTTTTTGTGGCATTTAGCTTCTAAGATGAAAATGATATTTTCTCTAGAAAATTAACATGATCTTCCTCAAACATACAATTACCGCTGATCGGAGAAACTTTTAGGATAGAAGCCCTAATGCTGAATAGAAAACCCTAAAACTACTTTCGCCAAAACAGAGATGAATGCTGTTTATGAGACGAATGCTTTTTAAATTCACATGTTGCTTTTGGTATTATTTTCGTTTCCTTTTTTTACACGAATGTTTGCTTGAGTGCCAGTGCAGTGTTCAAATTCAACTGCTTAAAAAATATTAACATAAAATGGCCGACTTAACCTCGTATGAACGCGAGTAGCCATTGCCAATTACAAACGTAAAATGTGTTTGCCGCGGCGAAGCCACTAACGTCAATTGGATGGTCTGTGAGCACGTCCACCCTGGAAATTTTGAATTTTTTTGTGCGCCAAAAATGAATTTTCGGGAATTTCAGCGAGAAAATGTTTAAAGCTTATCGGTGAAGTAAAAGTGATAGTTGGATTGTTTTTGAAGGTGAGACTCAACCTGTGGATGGTGCTTGTAACCCTTTATTTACTGATCATGCGCATTTATGAAGCGAATGTATATATCGGGTAAAAATCTTTCATGTAGTCTCTTTGATGATGCTTTCAGAAGCGCATAACATAAATAATTTATAATAAAAAGTAATTGACGAATTGGACTCTTACAGATAATGGTGACGGAGTGTGTGGGAAAGGGAACTAAGACGGACTAAGACGAGAGACATCAAAAATGCGATAGAGAATTATTTTTCTTCTATCTTTACTCCCTACTGGTTCCTCGACTCCCTGATACACAGAAAATTGGTGATGTCGGCGACCGAAAGGGGAGATACCACATCCGTCTCGGCCACCCCTTCTCCGCCGCCTTTCCATAATTGAGAAAATCCGTTCCACAAACATGTAAAGATCAGCTCACACACTCGTGACGTGATACAGTGGTGTAGAAGAAAAGGTGCTTCAGGTTTCTAGCCCTTCTTTTTAAAATTATAGCTGGTTTAGACCCCGTTGTTAAAAAAATATTTTGTAAGAAGAAAAATCTCCCAAATCATGTAGTGACAAAGTCGTAGGATAGATACTGCTTCAAATTTCATATAATGCTTTGTCCTTGCAAAGACTCGGAGCAATGTAGAAACACTGATCACACACTTCTTCAGAGAAATGATTTTTGAACATTTGATATTTAAAATTACAAGATGAGAGATAAAACTGTCACGAGCAAATGGTGGAGGGAAAGTCGCATGAAAAACCAAAACAAATACCTGCCGCGAAAAAGTAACTTAGGACCTTTGGTATGAATCGAATCCAGAACTTTGGAGATGTAATGCTCTGCTTTTCTGAGTAATTGGTATGTAGATATGAAATAATGTGTTTCTATTTTCACATTCCGGTGTTTGAGACAGTGGCATGGCTAAGGGGGTGCCTGGGGTGACTGTGGCCCTTTAAACTTCGTTGGACTGATAAAATTATTACCTAAAATATTTTACGGAAGATCTTAGATTGCATCGAATCAGTATCTAGGGGCCTGAAATTTAAAATTTAACTTGTAGCTTTATACTTTCAAGGTGTAAGTATGCGAGTATCAGTATCACCTGATGTATAATTTACTTGGCAAGGATTGAAAATTAAAACTAGGCGAACGTATTGTGAGCCCGAAGCAGGCACGTACATCGATGTCCCCAACTATGTTGAAATTTAGTCGATATTAGTCAACGTTACCCATTTCAAGCCATGCGAGTATTTCCTTGATTTTGTACTCTTCTGTCCTATTAACGTTTGAGAAAAATTAGGATGAAAGAATATTGCAAAAGTCACTTAATCGGGCAAACATGAAACCAAAGTGAAAGACCTAAAGGCTTTGAAGTCATTGATTATTTTGCCCGTCAAAGGTAGACTACCTGCCGGCACAGAAATATCCCTTTCCAGGTGCGATCAGTTTTCTGTTATATATTTTACTCTGGCTATAGCCAGACGAATTTGATCGTCAGGGAGACATCCAGGTATGACGGCAGAATTCCTAGTCCGGAGGGTAAACGAGTGGCAATAATATTTTTGAGGTGGATAACCCCCAGGTAAATAATTATGCTAAACTTATTATGAAATATATAAACTGTTAATATGATGGAATATTCAGTTTCTACGACTCCTATAAAATATCACAGCACTGTGATAATATCCCTCATTTTATTATTCAAAATGAGTTTACAATGCGTAAATAGTGACCAAGATATACAAATCTTACAATTTGTAAAAAAGTTGGGGGTGCGGCAAAATGAAAGGGCAAAATTTTCTCTTGGGGGAAATTCCCCCTCTAGCGCCCCTTACGCCGTCACTAGATATATCCTGCTGTAAAAGAGTTATAATTATCTTAATTTAAAACTGTCTCAATTCATAACCATCTCAGTTCTTAACCACCTTAATTAGTTCTTTCCCGACAAGATCAGTCTTGACATGTTTGTGGAAGTTGATCGTCCAGGTTAGTGTAGTCTTGAGAAAGACTGTCGGTGGAAGTGACTGAAGATGACCGCCGCCAAGGCTGTCGAAACGTCAGTCACTTCAACCAACAGTCTTTCTCAAGACTACACTAACCTGGACGATCAACTTCCACAAACATGTCACGATTCTCCCAGGTTCAAACCATTTACTTTATTAAGATCAGTCTTCTATCATTTCACTTTAGTTAACGCCAGATTATTTTACTTGTGAAAGGGGGACATCCCATCAGGAAAATGTACATTTTTTTCCCTCCAGTTGGCCCATTACAGTGCTTAGAACCTATTGATTAGTAGCATCGATTTACAAACGGCACGTCTTGGGCTCTGGCCGCATCTTGCCATGTCATACTTTTAAATTCTTTCTATTTTCATTACTTTAGGCTTTGTGAGGGGATAGAATTAGGGGTTAGATTTAGAGTTAGGGTTTGAGTTGGGGTCAGGATTAGGGATTGGATTAGGGATTGGATTAGGATCAAAATAAAGATCACAATTGCGATTACGGTTAGGAGTGGAGTAGTTGCTCAAACTTAAAAAGAAGCGGTCATTAACCCCTTGACCGTGCGACCTTTCCCATCGACAAAAAATCGTCTGGACGATAGCGTCGATAATCGAAGAAGTGTTATCCTGACGGTAAGGAGTTAATTAGGAATCATGATCGCGGCTGGTCAAATTACCACACGTTACTAGTTGTTGTAAAAGCTCCGCAAGCTTACCAGTCTGTAGTTTTACCATAAAACTTTGGTAAGCAGTAAAACGGTTGGGGAGACTTTTTGTCGTCAAACTGTGAGACTCTTACGCAAGGCTTGCTCTTGGAACGTTTGTTTGTCTTCACCCTGTTTCAGTTTCACATGCTGTATTCTTTCCCCAATTTATATTTGAACTATGCGTAGTTTGGGTGTTAATAAATGTTAATTTGTTTACGACCTCGAACGAACTTTCTTATTCCAGCTTATGACAATCATATTGGTGAATAACTTACCTAAGTCTTTTGGTTAGTTTTCCCAACAACAAATCATGAAACAAACAAGCAGCCATAGCTCACTGGCGTCCAAGAATAATTTTCAGTTAAGCCTTTCTGGATTCAGCTTTCGGCATTTTGATCTCCTTTCCACACGTAGGCCCGATTAAAGAATACTAACATATAGTGGCTTACGCTAAGGTCCCACATATGTGGAACTTGCATCATAACTCACCATCAGAGTCTTGGTAATTCAATGGTTAGATCGTCTTCAGAAGGGTGTCTTCACCCTTCTGGTCATCAGAAGGGTGCGTGTTCCATCCCCGTCTGGGGCTCAGAAATCGTTTTCCTGAAGATAGAGCTTGACGAACGTTTATCTATCACCCAAGATATCCCCAAGCTCTCATATTTCCAAAATATATATCATCTATACCAACAAAAATGCAACTTTATAACAACTTTGAAAACACATTGTCTTTTATCAGTCACTTTAAATAAATTTCCTTTCACATAAAATTCCACGATAAACAGATATACGTAAATTAGTATAGCCTCAAGTCCTGATGAACGAACGTTGTCAAAGCGACATTAGATTTCAAAGTGAAGGTAAAGATCTTTCCTACCCTCAAATTTGAAATGAAAAAAGCATCAGTGACACCTCCAATCTCATCAATCCTTCATTGCCTGAATCGCGAGTATCACGCTCTCGTGATCGGTTATTCTGACTTGTAGACATCAATTGTAGTTTATCAAAAAGTTCCATCAGCGTCATGATTTGGCGGTGATCACTGCAGCCACTCTTGTTGAACACAATCGGCTACAGCTTATCTGCTTTTCTCCTAAAGCAATAAAACAATGCCTTTAAACTATGAAAATCAATATGAATGAAAAACAAGATCAAGGAAATGGTGGAAAAGGAAGGGGTAAATGTCATTAAATCGGTTTGTGATCAACACCCAGAATCTCCTAACCATTTTGTTACTATTTACTTTTTCTAGAGGTACAGAGTTACATACAAGCACGAGAAGCCATAGTGCATATGGAAGGTATGTAACGTTGAATATAATGACCAACAAGACTCTTACCGTAAGTTCCGTGTAAAACTTGTTCTAAACTGTGACTGTGGTAGTCAGCCATCGTTCACTTGACAATCTGGGAGTAACAACTCAATTATTGAGAAATGTATCGAACATGGCATGCACAGGGACATGCAGTGCAAGCTACACAGTACTTTGCCAAATAATAAGCAACGGTGGTATAAGTAAATAAAACGAAATCGGTTGGTGTGATTGGTGTGGTTGGTTGATATAATGATTGTTTTACTGTTAGTAATTGTTGCTATAACTAGGAATTTTCTCTCTTGAAGGACAAGCAATCGTTCACTGATAATTAACAGAATAATGATGAGCGTATAGAAGCAATACATCAAAGCTATTATAGCATTAATATAATATTTCAGTCAGCGGTGGTAATATAGAAAGTATCGTTGATCTCTAAAGCAGCTTCTGAAGATCACCAGGCCACGGGTTACTTGTGGCTCGTTGGAAACAACAAAGGGTGTTGAATCTGTTGCTTGCAAGCAGTGGCGTAATGGAACAACTAGAGGACCTTATGACATTTTCGTTCGCTGCCCCCGTCACCCCTCTTAGTATAAACATGTATTTCAAAAATTTAATCTCAACTGTCTTTACCCAATCATCAGGGGCCAGTTAGAGGTCGGGGACCCTTAAGAGTCGCTCTAACCCTGACCATAGTCCATTCCGCTACCACAAGCAAGTGTCCAAGTCTGGGCCTTATTCGTCCCTGAATTTTTCCTGGGAATCTTATCATAATCGGCCATATTACTTTACATCATCATCAAGCTTTATTTCCCCACGGTATCTCATCAGTACAAAACACTGCTCTTCCAGAGAGCCGTACAATAATTAAAATTTTACAATACAATCATGAATACTCTATTATATATAAATTACACATATTAACAATACTAATTATTACAACATATTAACCCTATGAATAAATTTCAAAAAACAATCCCAGCAATTAAGTGATAATGGAACAGAAACTTAAAAAGCACTTTTAAACAAAGCAACTGACGGCTTAGTTTTAACATCATTCGGCAGGCTATTCCACGGAACTGCACCTCGATAGTTACAACTCTTCCTTGGAGCATCAGTTTGAGGTCTTTAGATGAAAATGTTGTTTGAGTTGCCTCTCAGGTTATATGAATGAATTGGAGAGGTGGGTTCAAATAAAAATTTGAGGCCCGCAGGAAACAAATTATTTATACTCTTGTAAACGCAAACTGCCAGTTGCTTCGTGCGTCTTTGCTCGAGAGTTTCGCAACCAAGGTCATTCAAGATGTCCGAAGATCGATGTTGATAACATGAATAAGTAATTATTCTATCTGCCCTGTTTTGCAGTTTCTGGAGTGCGTCAGATACGCATTTTCCCAAACATCCCCACACTTCACTACAATAGTCAAGATACGCTAGTATCAGGGCTTCAGATGTTCTCAATAAAGTTTGGTGGGGTACAAGGTTACGAACTCGTTTTAATGGCCCAAGACCTGCGGAAATCGTCTTGAATATTGTACTAACTTGAGTTTGCCAACTTAGGGTCTCATCTACATCAATCCCTAAATATGTATAAGAGTTTACTCTTAATAGTGGCTGATTATTGACTTTAATATCAAAATCATGTTCCAATTGATTGAGCCCATGGTTGCTTGCTATTATAAGGTACTTCGTCCTTTTGACATTTAAAGTAAGTTTGTTGGCTTGTACCGACGTCTGCCCCATTTTTAAGTCGCTAATTAACCTAAGTTGTAATGTTTCAAGATCACTTCCAAAAGCTGTAAAACATGTATCATCTGGATACATCGTAACAGAGGATGAGAAAGGGCAGGCTTTAAGATCATTAATATAGACTAAAAGTAATAATGGCCCAAGCGCAGATCCTTGGGGCACTCCGCAGATAATTGGAAGGGAACTAGAAATAGAACATTTTACATACGTACACTGTTTACAATCCGAAAGATATAAGGTAAACCAGAGAAAGGCATGAGCGTCTACTCCATAGAGTTTAAGCTTTTCAAGTAAAATCTG
Source organism: Heliopora coerulea (assembly GCA_030142905.1). Lineage (NCBI taxonomy): Eukaryota > Metazoa > Cnidaria > Anthozoa > Scleralcyonacea > Helioporidae > Heliopora > Heliopora coerulea. The sequence goes on along the minus strand of JASJOG010000352.1, from coordinate 107,443 downwards.
ATGGTTGACCGTATTAAAAGCTTTTTTCAGATCAAAAAATAGTACAACGTTAAGTAGACCATTATCGATATTTAAATACCAATCATTCGTGGCTTCAAGTAAAGCTGTATGGGTTGAATGCATTGGTCTAAAACCATGTTGAGAATCTCCTACGAGATCATTTTCAATTAAATAAATATAAAGCTGGCTGAAAACAATCTTCTTCACTATATTACTAATGATCGGTAAAACAGATATAGGCCTGTAGTTATTTGGATCAGACTTATGGATCAGACAGATTTATAATAAACGTTAACAGTGGTGTTTTAATTGGTGCAGCTTCTTTTAATAGCCAGCAAGAAATTCCATCAAGGCCACCTCCTTTATTTAGTGGTAATGACTGTATTAATTTATGAAGAGCGCTGTTATTGGTTTAATAGAAAAGCTGTGTTCAGCAGGGGTGATAATATTCTCAAAAAGTAGCATCCGTCGCGGGGATGTCATTTGGTAATCGTGGCCCTATTTGCATAAAGTGGTGATTTAATACATCACTTATTTCCAGGGGGGCTTACCGTGCGGGTGTGTTTGGGGGTATGACACCCCTACGTTTTGGTGAACTGGTCGGTAAAACGCCAATCTCTCAGTGAAGCACGACTTCCGTAGGTAAAGACCGTAGGTATAACCAGAAATTGGGAAAACCGTGAAACTTGAACGTGTCGTCGGGTAACTTGTTCTTGTTTTCTGATGATTTTAAAAGTTCACAGTTCGGAAAATTGACATTATTGAAAATCAAAAGTAATCTAGACATTACTGGGCTGGCAAAAAGTTAAATTTAGGAGGCAATTAAGTCATTTAATTGGGTCGAGAGCTGAAACTGGAAAACACCAGGGAAATATGGATAAACTATCTTTCTTTCGGGTTTACGCATTGGTTAAATAAGTAAAAAAGTTTTCCTACGATAAAATCTTTTGTTATCTTATATCTTCTCCGTCACACTTACATCTTTCCCACGGATGATTTGAATTTCGTAATATAAGTTTCAGAAGTTTTTCATGATCTGATAGTCTAATTCCGCATTCAAACTGAAAGTCACCCAGTCGGCGGAATGCCTCGAAAAGAGCGTACAAACCGCTACAAGATTCGCTGAATTAGTTGTTGTTTAAGAGAAATACACGACCAGAAGACAAATAGAAATTCGTAAATAGGACATTATGACTGTTTTATGTAAGAGAACATTTAACAACAGTATGGAATATTTGAACATGCTGCATGCATGATTATGTTCAAACATGGAATTTAAGTTTGTAAAATATGTTTAACGCTACTGTTAACTGGTAGTTCGGTTAAGTTCCAAAATAGTACTTTTTAAAAACGTTCGAAAATTAAAAACTGCCATTTTTGTTTTAAAAATTTGTAACCGCAGTTTTGTCTTGATCATTTATCAGTATGTCCAGTGACCCACCTAAGGTGAGGGAGGGCTTAAGCCCCTCCCTTAGCAGCCACCTAAAGATGTGTATTTGCGTTACCGAAAAAAAATTAAACATATAATGTAAAATGAAAAGGCAACAGCGCAGACGATACGATGTCTCTAACAGACGACCGTGAAATGCTATAATTTCTGTCACCTTACTGTTGTGTTGTGTATAAAGACTGTTAAGTCTTAATCAGACAGTCCAACCATCCCGATTTCATTGGGATTATCCCGATTTTGAATGAAAGTCCCGAATCCCGACCGATATGATGTCGGTTTGGGAAAAATCCCGCTGTGGACATTTTCTTCAAGGAACAATCAATCAATCAAATCAATCAATCAAAATCTTTATTTATCCACGGATGTCTCTTCATACATGTATGCTCTTCCAGAGAGCCGTGCTAGAATGAATTAATTTTAACTATTTATAAAATTAATTACTAAATTATGATATATATATATATATATATATATATATAAGTTACTGAAATTCCATTATGTCAACACAATATTAAAAATTTAAGACTAAAATATACACAGTTTTATGGGAATGAGCGGAAAAAATTTGCATAATTTCTCGCAACTTGACATGCCTTAGGGAGTGAATTCCAAAGCACTGCACCACTGAAAGAGAAACTTCTTTTCCCAGACTCGTTATTTGGTCTAGATACGAATAAGGCGTGATTCGAGTTTCTCAAATTGTGATTGCGCACTGAGCTAGTTGTAGAAAATATATCGCTTAGGTAAACGGGCACTTTATTATGCACACATATGTACATCATGGAAGCAAACTGTGACTGGCGTCTTTCGTTTAATTTCTTCCAATTTAATTTAGTTAATATATCGTCTGACCTTATCTCATAGCTTGAACTGGTAATGATTCTAGCAGCTCTATTCTGCAGCTTTTGAAGATCAGATGCAAGTGTTTTACCCAAATTACCCCATACTTCACTACAATAATCAAAGTGGGGTAAAATCAATGATTTGTAAATTATTGTTAGAATATCTTGAGTCACATATGATCTCAATCTGCGTAATGCTCCAAGTACCTTAGCAATTTTCTTAGATACGGATTTTACGTGTGACTCCCAAGAGAGAATCTCATCAAGGTTAACACCAAGGCACTTAAAAAGTTTCTTTTGTTCAATTTTTTTGCCATCTAAGCTTATGTCCAAGTTTGATTGCATAGATGAAACTTTTTGACGCGTCCCAATTAGCATATATTTGGTTTTGGTAACATTTAAACTGAGCTTATTTGCTTTCAGCCATTCGTGAATGGTCTCAAGATCACGATTTAGCATATTAGATATTTCAGATTGGTCGGCTGAGGCATACGTAAGATTAGTATCATCAGCATACATCCGTACTCGGCATGATAAATCACAGTTTGGCAAATCATTAATATGTAATAAGAAAAACAAACGACCAAGAATTGATCCTTGTGGTATTCCACATTTGACAGTATAGCAACCGGATAGCACTCCTTGGACTTGCGTCTTTTGAGTACGATTAGATAGATAATTTGCCACCCACGCTAATGTTTTTTGATTGAAATCCATAAAGATTTAGTTTTGTTAAAAGGATTTCATGGTCGATCGTATCAAAAGCTTTTTTGAGATCGAGGAACAAGACTGCATTAATTAAACCATTATCAATATTCAGTAACCATTCATTTGTGGCATCCAAACAACAAGTCCAGGAAGATATTTTCGTCAAATTCTATGGCTAACAGCGCAAATATCCTTCGAAGACCCGTTAAAAAAAGTGGTTCGAGTAGTAAACAGGTGGACCAAATGAACAGGACATAAATTAGACTTGTTGCCTTCAATCAGTAATATCCGATTTCTCGAACTTCATCTCGATGAGTATGTCTTTCGTTACAGTATCATTTCATCACAGTAGCAGTTTTTATAAAAAAGACAAGTGCAAACGACAATCAATTTACCGAACATTTTTCGCGGAAAATGTCGTCTGGGATTGCTAAAAATCTTTTTCTAAGACACCAACATCCACAATATTTTAGGCAAATAGATAACTGGTGTTGTGGCTGTGAAGCACATTCCGGTTCATTATTAATGGTAAGTATTTTACAAAGGAAAAGGGAACGCTTTACGGGAATGCAAAGGACCTCTGCAAATTGCTGTTGGTGTGTTCACCCACGCCAAGCGAGGCAACATTTAATAAGCTACACCGCATAAAGACGTGGATCAGATGTACCGTGACTGTCTCCGACGTTAAATGCGCCGGCTATTTGTCAGTTTCATAAGGACATACTTAACGCGTTAGATATTAATGTAATTTGTAAATCATTCACATGCAATGAACAGCAATATTTTGGAACCTATCTGTAGCTCTATACATTAAAAAGTCCTGTTTTCAATAATAAAAGTTCTTAAAATTGTTATCTTGCACTTCATGAATATAGCAAGTTACCTTCAAGGGCATGGCACTCCTTATAGCATTTTGTAAGCTACGGAACACCCACAACTTTGAAAAGCTTCCAGAGCAGTTGCTGGGGGAGGATGCCCCCAGACCCCCTAGTAAAATCCCGATTTGGCGACGTCCTTAGGTTCTGGAGGCACACATTAATTAAAAATTGGATGAACTGTCAGTCTATTAATCACTTTGGTTTTGAATTTTTAGTGCCTAGCAAAAAGGATAAGCGGATTTATTCAGGTTTTGTGTGTTATATGCTTCGAGAGTATTCACACATGGTAAAAGTATGTCATGAAAGTAGGCATCTTGAATTTTTGGACTGGGACACGACAGCAAAACTTCATGATGAATGGCGTCAAGTTGTGAAGAAACGTTCTTCAAGTGTAAATGAGAAATGTAACTTGAATAAGGCAAAGGAAGCACTGAAAAAGGCACTTACTTTCGATAAAAAAGCAGAAGCACATTCAAGAGTACATTTAGCTGATGGCAAGACGTCTCGGTCTTTCGTGATTAAAGATGAAAATACTTGGAAGGCTATAACTGAACAGGTAAGAATTGAGCATTGAACTAAAAATGTGAGAAGCTACATGTAGCTTAGCTTATCAATTTTTACCTTTTTACATCTCTAAGGTGACTCTTCAGAATTTTATTCCGTGTAAGGCTGGGCGTCTCATTCAGAAGAGGGATACATCTGGCACTTAACCCTTTACTACACGAGATTTTTTCTTTTGTCCATTTTTTCTCTTATTGTTCTTCTTTGTTCTCTCATTTGTTCTTTTATTATAGATTTCTGATGTATGTGAAACTGCACTCTAAAGGGTTACTGTAAAACCCATAGTAACCCATTAAGAGGCAAGGGCATTCTTCAGAATTTAATGCCAGACAATTTTACTCATCAAGGGGATGAGCCCTGCCCCTTAGTGAGTTAGTAATTATATTCTTTAACCTACATTGACTTTTGCTGGTGGCCCATGTTTCTGACACTGCTTGTCATACCATTCACCTTAATCTGACTCATCAGTAGATTCATTGATTTCTGGTGTTTCGTGAGTAGCTTCAGTTTCTTCTTGGTCTTGCTTGTTGGTGAATTCTTTGCATTTGATTGAACCATTCACCAAAACTGTAACAAAATGCATCTTCTTGATGGAATGAACAGGAGTGGAGACACTGAAAATCTTGTCCAGTGCCATTTCTGTTGCACACAATTTGATGTCTTCAGCTGACATTGGAATGACTTTAACCTTCTGTTCTTTCTTCATAGAGATTCTGTAAAAGTCATTCAGTGAGTTTACTGCCTCTTTTCTGCTCAGGGTTTCCATCCAAACATTCCTTTTTACTGTTCCTCCTACACCATCAACAGCTCCTTTGCTATGAATTGTTGCAAAAAAGTGCCAGTTGAGACATTCAAGATGGTGCTGTTCAAGCAGGAAGGGAAGACAATTGAAAACATACTGATTCTTGAATTGTGAAGAAGGGCCATCTGAGAAAATGTCAACTTTTCTAATGGCATACTTGGTGGTTAACTTGGACAGCACTTTATAAATGAATACCAAAACACAGGTCTTGTCATGGTCTAGATCATCGCTGACAAAAACAATGCTTTTCTGTTCATTGTGCATCCATACACAAATGTTGAATATTGTAAGCTGATTGTGATTCCAGTATGCAGACTGAATTTCTCCTTGCTGTTGTAATGTATAATTCTCACTAAAATCAACCTGAATGACTGCACTACCACTTGGAATGCTAAAAAGTTTCATTTGAAAGCAGTTACTTTGTTCTCTTTTAATAAGAACATGTAATAGGAATTCAGGCAACTTCTCTGTCAAGCTTTCAATCGGCTGCAACCATTGTTCCTGTTCTGCAACATTTCATCATCTTCTTCCTTGGTGCAGTTGGCTTTCCATCCTCAGTTGCAGAGTTTCTTCTAAAATGACTTGGCTCATTGTGCTCCTCTTCTCTTGCCCATTCATACCGGAATATCTCTGCATTGATTTCTGGTCCTTGGAAACAGCTCAGCCAAGATCCAATCTTTTGTGAGCATGCATCACAATTCCCTGTCATACATTTCTCAGAATCAGGTGAACAGACCAAGTTGGACAAAAAACTGCTTGAGTAAGTTAGGAAAGTAGGAATAACTTTGTGCAGTGCATCATATAACAAAATAATATTCTCATGGTATTTACAAAGACAAGTATCTTTGGGGGTTTCTGACCTGTGGAGAACATTAACTGGTTTGAGCTCTGCAAATTTTGATTTGCCTATCTTTGCATCAGGATTTTCTAGCATGAAAAGTGAGTCTGTTTCCTTTATTGTGTCGTAAAGATGCCTTTTCTGAAGCTTGATTTTGCCATCCTTCTTCCAAAGTGTTACATAGTCTTTCTTTCCAGGGGCTTGCCTTGATATGTTGTCACAACAATAGAACTCAACTTTTTTTATTGTTTCCTCACTTGTCACAGTTTTAGGCTTAAGACTTGATTTGATCAGCCCTACCCATTCTGCAAGTTGTTTCACAATCACTTTCTTCCTAGGGCAAGGATCTTGCAGCTCTAGATACTGCTCTTCCCAGTGATTCTTTTTGGGCCTGAACATTGAAACCCTTTCCCTATTCAGCTTATTTCTGTGGGCCTTGACTTCAGAACTGACACCACATTCCTGTTCCCTTAACCTTGCAGCTTGTGTTCTCTTTCTATCTTTCTCAAGGAATTCCTCCTTTTTTCTCTGTGCTATTCTCAATTCGGTCTCTATACTCTCTCATGTGAGTTCTAGGAGATTTAGGTTTTTCCATATTCTCTCACTACAGTAATCAACTATTCAAATCACTAGAATACTGTGGGCTGAGTATGAAAGTAACCCAAGCATTTCAAATTCTTTAAAAGGTTTAATATACAGGCTTACAATTGTCTGGTGTGTAATGTCCATTATGTAATGTCTGTTATGTAATGTCCATTACATAATGTCCGTTACATGAAAAATGTGTGAAAATAAAAAGAAATTGAGAAAAGGAATACTTATTTAAATTTTAAATTCAAAACAAAAAGAGAATCTGAATATTCAAGACTAAAGCTTTTAAACTACTGATGCAACATTGAAAATATTGCAACTTTTGTAATGGACATTACACCTCATACTTAACATTTTTATTTTAAATTGACAATTTCTATTTAAAGAAGGCACCAATTTAAACAAAACGTGTTTGATGTTATTGGTTGAATTTCTATTTTATGACATTTAAAGGAATATGTACACAATAGTTTTCATGAAAATGATCATGTAAAAATTGATAACTTTTTGGTATACACTCTCCTTCACAAGAATGTCCAAAAGAAGATGAAAAAAAGTGAAAATATTCTAAAAAACATAAAGCAAAATAGGTATTTCTTGATAGTTCAAAGTTTGAACTTTCAATTTTTTCATTTTATTTTGAATGAAGATACATTTGAAAAATCAGCATCAGGTGCATTTAAACATGGAATTGCCCTTTGCATCTAAGATTTCCGCCCAGTAAATCTTTAGTGAAGATTTAGTTTGTTTACATATTCTAGCTGTTAGAATTTAATTCACTGAGTTCAGACTCTTTTATTAAGCTCATTGTCTTTAGACCCACAAAGCTGAAACTGCTTTCACATCGTATCTATTAAAAAGGTTGCAAATATGATAGTCTGCAATGTATACAATGTCATGTACGCCACCTAGTTCCCCATCTGAACAAATTTGTCCTCAGAGTGTTTTGCAGAAGTAAGTGTGCAAAAATGCCTAAACTGAGAACAAAACTGCTGGAAATTTAATTACTTGCTTTTTAATTTGTTGCATTACCCTCTGGAAAGAGTTCATCCCATCTTATATAGTGCTAATTATGTAATTAGTATGTTCACATAGGACTTTTATTTTTAGTTTAACTCTGGGAATGCCAGATAGTTTTACCTGAGGGGGAGGTGTATGAAGGATAGGAAAATGTTAAAGGGTTAAATGATGAATTAATGAAATTAGTCACCAATTTTGCAATATACCAGTTTGGTTGTACTTCTTTAAGGAGTGATGTGTCAGCTGCATATAGGACACCTAGGACAAAAGAACAAATGAGAGGACAATGGAAGAAAACAATTAGAAAACTAAGAACAATAGAAAACTAAGAACAATAGAAAACAAATTGCAAATCTATGTGATATAACTTGACATGCATCATAACAGATATTAATGATGACATAATTACATTACATCACATATAGATAATTCTGTATTTTTGTTTTTTAATAGGGTGAGAGTTATGGACATCCTGTTCTGCCAGATGATCTTAGCATGGACAGTGTGCTTGATAATGATGTTGTAAAAGGTGCAATAACTGTTTGGGATCTTTAACATAATATGTATGATTCAGAAGTTAAATTACAATACATGTAGTTGGGCAAAAATTATGTACACTCTTCTTTTTTTTTCCAATGTGAAGCATTTGAAGAGATTTGAATGTCAGTAAAAATGTTTTTGCTCAACCATTGTGTTAACATAAGATCAACAGTTTTTATTTTTCTGAGAAAAATCATATGCAAGTTGTACATTACACATTACATTGTTAAAGTAAAATTTAACCCTGCAGTTCACACAGTATTCCTTTGAAACACATACATGTACTAACACTATGCTTTACCTATACTTAGTGCCCAAACTATAAAATGAAATGTTAAACCTGAACATAACACAAAATTTAGTGTTGATGTCAGCAGGGTGTCTCAAAAAAATGTATACACACTTTGTTTATGAATGCCTTTCTGTATGATCAGATAAAAACTACAAATAGTGGGGAGTTAATGAATCAAGCACCTAAATTAAGTGCTCAATTGATCCTGGACTGACAGTGAAAGTTTGAGTTTCTGTAATGTCAATAAAATGAATTACTGTATACATTGACTTGGTAATTGGCCATAGATGTATCACTAAAATCATTAATCAAGCATTGGATATTTAAAACATTTCTGATATCAATGGATTATTTGGTATGTCATACTTGCAAATTTTAAAAAGTTAACCCTGGGAAGCTGCCTTTAATATTGTATTTTACTGAAAACAAACACCACAGCTTCTCATTAACTGACATAGTTGCTGAAATACATTTACTGTAGCAAGGCATGGATATTTATTTTTTCCCATGTATTCTAGTTTAAAAATGGTGAAAAATACTGCTGCAGCTTCTTAAATGTTACAAATACTGAATTAGAATTCAGTTTCATAAATCAATATCCTAAGTTAGTTGTATTACTAGAACTATAGCAAGTATGTCAGTATCTGAATTCTTCTATATGGTGAGTATGTCACTGCTGTAATTATATATACAGGAGATTGAGCTCCTAATCTCTTGTTCTCTTGCATGCCTGCTGATATCTTTTACAAATTTAACCAAACTTATATTACATTTGCTTTTACTTGTTTCTAGATTTTTCCAAATTGCTTAGGGATGACACTAGTGATGGAGAGGTATGAATTCTTAAAACTATTAATTGCAAACCAGAAGAAAATTGTAACATGTGCCAAAGTAATACTAGTGTATGGTCATCATCATAAGAAATGGGTTGTTCAATAATAGAACAGGTTCTAGTTCAAGGGACTACAGTAGGACATCTTAGAGAAATACTGTGCTTTATATAAATATAGAAGTTAGCTAATGTATCAAGCTTGGCCCGTGCGAATTGATTTTTTTACAAGAAAGCTAGGAGTTCTTGTGTGTGATCAACTGTGTAAATATTGCTGCAGCACATCGGGAAACATGAAGGTAAGGCCGCATAAGGAGATGAGAGGAAAACCACTGAAAATATAATCTCCGAGATAGTACTCATATTCGTCTTCCTCCCTGACAAGTTATAATTTGCTTGCTGGGCGATATCAGCCGTTATGATGGCCAGGTCGAAGGCGACAGTGGAATGAGCACAGGTGTTACAGACGATCAACAAGGTACAGTGCATGGCAACGTACATGCATACAGTGTGTGCATTAATAATAATACGTTAAACGTGAAGGCACGACGAACATCAACGGCAAGGACGACAAATTAGAAGTTATAAATTGGTTTTCGTTGTGAGGCTAAAAACAGACTATGTGAAATGCTATGACACCTAGAATCCCTATTTAATTGTATTTTGGGTTCAGACAGTTTGAAGCTCTCGCTAAGAGTACCCTCGTAGATTAGTTCATTTCAATTTTAGATTTTCAAGGGAGACGTTTACGGGCTTAACCTGTTGCACCCCTACTCGGTGATAGGTGCTCTTTCAACTTTAAGACATCTTTACGTCTAGCCGTCCTGAATCGATCTACATCATTGTGCGCATTTTTTTCTTGATGCTCGTGGAGACACTTTGTTCATGAATTAAAGTTTAATTAATTGAAGGTCTTGCTGTGTCTAACGCTTGAGGCAGGAAAAAATCAACCCTTGCCGCTCGTGGCTTAAAACAGCGGGTCTTTGTTTTTGGAATCCGTGGTTATCTCCATCATTTATATAGCAGTGTTTTCCTCCGTTCATAGATGATTTTCGAGTTTAGATCTCCCAAAGACGAATTTCTGACCACGCCCCTGTCACTGTTGTATAGAGCAGGGCATTATTGGGCTTCAATCATTGGGAGAGGCATGAGATGTAATTTTGCCGAATCATTTTTAGTCGAATAAGCAAACGCTCTTTTTTGTGAGTATGGAGACGTTTACTATGCGAGAATATTTCAGAATTTGAAATCTTTAGACGGTCATTTGCAGAATTCTAAAGTCAAAAACATTAATGGAAGTGTATTTCAATATTTGAGTCGAGAAAAACTCAAACCTGACTGGTTTTCGGATTATTGATTTTCTCAGTAGCTTTTTATTTCTTCTCAATTCAGTTCATATGCATTCGTTTTCGGCTTACCGACTGGGACATCAATTTGCCGAACGAACTACACGAGGGTCCCACCCCTAATCCCCATTCTGTGTATAGGGTATGTTAGACAAGGCTATCCAGAATATCGAGTATGGTGTCCTCTTCTACTGCCGGCCTCTGACATCTTAGAGAAATACGACCAAATTTTGGTTCATTTTGCTTGCTCGTAGGTTCTGATGCCATAATTGCAAGACATGCAGGTATGAATTCTTGAAATGTTATATCAAGGCGCATAAATGTTATATTAAGAATGTTTACTATTGAAAATAATAATTTACGATTTATACAGCTACAGATAGGTTCCAAAATGTCTCCGTCGCTGTTCATTGCATATATATCTAACCCATCAATATCTAACCCATTAAGTATGTCCTTATGAGGATGACAAATAGCCGTTGCATTTAACTTCGGAGCAGTCATGATGCTTCTAAGCCACGTCTTTATGCGGCATAGCTTGCTGAAGTTGTGTTAAGCCTCGGTTGACGTGGGTGAACACACTAACAGCAATTTGAAGAGGGCCACTACATTCCCATAATGCGTTCCCTTTTCATATGTAAAATACTTATCAATAATAATGAACCAGAATGTGCTTCACAGTCACAAGATCAGTTATCTATTTGGCTAAAATATGCTGGGTTTCTTGCCTATATTGTACACCCACAGTCCAGGAATTGCGGGTGTCCGGACACCCGGACACCCGCTGCTTCCAGAGCCCTTGCTATGGTGAAATGATGCACATGTTGAGATGTCCGCTTTGTAGATTTGCCTGGTGTATAGGGATGTCTTGATTATAGAGAAGTCAGCTGTGTGGATTTATTGGCTAGATGTCTGAGTTATGAAGTTCTGGGGTGACGCTGTCTGGTGTGTGGATATCTGCTAGAGCTGTGTAAAGAGATCTGTTGTACAGGAATGTCTCCGATGTAGAAATGTTTTCTGTGTACACTGTTGTCCGTGTAGATCTTGCAAAACGGATTGCGTTTCTAGTAGTTTAATAGCTGTGACACCGGATTAACGAATCACCTTTAGATCTCTTCTTATTCTTCTTAATTGAAGAAAGTATGCCCCTGATAATTTATTGTTATACTTTACTTATCTTTTGGCTTATATATTTAGGTCATATTCTTTCGAATGGCCAGTCCACTCCAAGAAAGGCAAACCTACGAATCGGAAATCTGAATGGAGGAATATATGCGGATCTCTGTAATAAACTGAATATATCTGTTCTACATAAGGACTGGAAAAGGTTGGCTGGCCTTATGGGATACACCAATGAAGAAATAAAGACTTTCGAACGACAAAAAGATCCTGCAGATGCACTTTTATTGAGCTGGCGAAGTAAATCCGAAAATGATGTCAACAGATTAATTCAAATGCTCAAGACAATGGAAAGAGACGATCTAGTTAAATTGCTGGAAGGAGCAGAGTAAATCCACAATAGGAATGGTCGGTATGAGAAATAGTCGCTATCAATGAACCACTCCCACAATTATAGGGTTATTGAATTTTCGGATTCATGCAACTATCAAAATTCGACCTTCCAATGAGAAAGTAATCCTTTTGTCGGCTTTACAATCCACACGAAGTGCATTTATCAGGTAGTCTGAGACAAACAAGCCTTTTTTCAACAGTAAATTTCTGTTTATGGTGTCCCCAAACCGATATCTAATGCCATTGGTACAAGACATCGCCCACGATTGTGAGTTCTATGTCAGAGTTGTCCTAAGCAAGAAAGTTAAAACTATGAAAAATGTTGCCTTGCCACTGCCTTGTTGTACCACTGAATAATCAACAAGAAGTCCAACTCATTGTCAGTACGTCCGTTTGCAATCTCAATATTTTTGGCCACCGTCATTTTCCTTGCCAGCATCTTCGATGGTTGTTCAACTTGTAGCTTATACGCTGTTGTCTTTTTTAGGAAAAGCAATAGCACATTGTTACCGTGGGATTTTGTACAATGATTCAAACAGGTTTATAAGAGGCCAAGTCTGCTGTAGGAAAATCTCGTTTGGCTGAGACGCTTGCTAGGAATGCGGCGGCCAAGAATGAATCAAGGACAAAAAACAAATCACGGAGTTGGATTTCTCGTTGATTAAATATTCTGTGCCTCTACCAAGGACTTACCCTGCCGTTTAAGACAAATTCACGGTTACTCATGTAAATGATTTGCTGCTATTTATATAAAAGTGTATAAAACGTTAGTCTATCTGGGATGACGCGGGCTGGAGGTTGATCGTCGTGTCGGGGACAACTCTTTCCAAATGTAAATAGACTCCAAATTGTCAATAAACCATAACCCTAAACAGCAACCCTAAACTCCATTCCCACCCGTGTCTAAAATTTCAGATTCTACACTGTCAATATCAGCTGTGCAAATGGCCGGGACTTGGGTGTCAGCTATAAGCTTGGGCGTTCCCCAAAACCTATCTGGCATTGTCAATTTGATATTACCGGATAAAATACAAAGCAGTTTTATTTTATCAGTATACTCAGTGTTTCCCGTAATTACAGGGTAATTTTTCAATAATTCAAGACGAAAGAAAACACATATAAACTATTTTTGTATTGATTTTGCGAGCCTTTGTTGTTCATCTTTCCTTCCCTCCTTCACCTTTCCTCACTGTGTTTCTTCTTAATCTCCTTATCAGTTTGTTACTTTTCTTCTTCCTTGTGAGATGGACCCGACTGAACAGAGCAACAATACCTCGAATAGATCAAGCTGGATGATCAATTGAAAAATCCACCTATCCCCGATTCTCCTTTCAATATTAGGGACCTTAAGGTCTAGAACGACGGTTTATTGACCACCATGCTTGATACTTGTGACTTGTTTTATGACTCCTAAAACACTCCAGTTCTCCTAAAACGACTGTAGTCTCTGGTTTAAATCAACTTTAGGAAACAGGGTTTTTTTCACTCCGCGAGCTGACGTCGTCCACAAGACGTGAAAATGGTCAAGTAGACGTTTTATGCATAACGACGACGGGGTGGAGAATGCCCTGGAGAATAAAATTTATTCATTCTCTTTGTTTTGCATGAAGAATTCTTTTTGCTTCGAAGGACGCGTCGTTGAAGTTGACGTCGCAGATTTTAAGGTCCCTACTATTCTGTCCATGTCGGTGAGAACTCCAGGAGGATTAATAAATGCGTTCTACAGGTTTTACGAATTACTCTGCAGTTGAAGACTGCCTATGAGTCATTTCGCAAAAATTTAAAGTGCTTTTGATGATCTTCACTGAAACATGAGGGCACACTTAGCAATGGCTGTAAGTGACTGTTTCAAGTGGTGGGTTTTGCAACAAGTAGCGACATTAACCGACCGACAGAATAAATAATTTTTCACTACATTACACAAACAAGTCGAGATTTTCGGATTTTCATACCTACTCTTGATTTCACGAACCGGTTTACCGAAAGTGATCATCGCACATGAAACACATTATTTGGTTTGTATGGCAACCCTGGCGAGTTGTTCCAATTTCCATAACGTGTTCATCCTAACACGTTCAAACCAACTCAATAGGGACCTTAAAGTCTCCGACTTCAGATCCTACGACGACGTCCTTTAAACAGAAGAATTCTTTGTGTAAAAGAAAGAGAATGGATAATTTTCTATTCTCCAGACATTTTCAACACCGTCTTCGTTCTGCATACAACGTCAGCCAGAACATTTTCACGTCTTAAGGACGACGTCAGCTCGCAGAGTGAGATAGGCTGTTACTTGAGATTGAATTCTACCCGAGACTGCCGTGATTTTTTAAATGCCAAAATTTTAAAGAACGTCTTTGTTCAAGTTGACGTCTTTGGTCTTAAGGTCCCTAATGTGACACCAATCGTGAGTTGACAAAGTATCGGTACTAATTAGGGATGCACCCAGAACCAATAATATTTGACCTATAATCACGGTGTTGATTTCAGAAAGAAACTGGAAATGAGTGGAATAAGCACAGGGCAGTCAGCAACTTCTGGTAGATATAGACACATCTTATTGAAAAATTTAGTGTACAGTAAGTTTGGACATCTTACGCATAGGCGTACGAGCCGGGGAGTCTGGGGGGGACAGCAGGGCCCCCTCAGATTCGTGTGCATCGCCAATTTTTTCGGGCGACATTTCCATTTTTCGGGCAGAAGTCTTTATCTTCTCATAACCTGGGATCTGAGAGGAAAAGCTCAGCACTTATAGACTTAACGTATTGTCAGTTGATATTGTTTTGTTTGTACCCATTTTGATGTCATTGTGTTCAAGGCATGGTTTAGTGGTTGGTTCATTTTGAAATTCGGCGACGCATAGAATTTTCGGGCAACCGGCCTATGCGCCCCCCATCCCTCCCTCAGATGAAATCGGTCCCGTACGCTTATGAATTCTTACATATCACGCTGTATTTAGGCAAGATACCGAAGAGCGAGTCAAAATATGACGAGTAAAGTATCCAGCTTTGCAGTTCACAAAACTGTTTAATAAGTTATTATCCAACATCAAAGTTTTCACTCTCATTGAAACCTTTCCCATAATGAAACTTTCGGAAGTGGAACAAATCTCCGAATTACGTAGTTTATACGGTTAATCGTATTCATTGGGTCAGTAAGAAAACTTCGTCAAACAAGTTTTAGTACAAACGATATCCCGTCTAATTGTTCAAGTCAACTGCGTTATTTGGGCTCGAGGAAAAGAATATTGGATACAATGAATTGTATAGAACTTAATATCGAGTAGATAAGATTGGGCAGCTGAGTGCTTTATATAGAAATCAGACTGATATTACTCTCACATCCAGGGACTGTGTACATGGGAGATATTCGGCGTAGCTAGCCAAGTTGACTGAAATTTCAAAAGTCCAGCCCAAAATGAAAGTTCAAAAGTGCAGGAATGTGGTTAGAAATGTGGTTAGAAATATGGGTTAGAAATATAGAATAACTATTTTAACCTTTTTATCTAAATAATTTGCACGCGACACCGGAAAATGGGCTGTAGTTTAGTTCAAGCTATGGTATATCTTCCCTGCTAGAATAGTAGTCAGTAAATACAATTATGTAAATTACTTTGCTTTATTTTATAAACTCACATGTGTAACAACAGAATATGCCATCCTTTTTTAAGCCCCTCCAATCATTCGATAGAGCATTATGGCATTTACACTCGACCGCTAACTGTTAAGTTGATAATTTTTCAAGGAGGAAAATCTCGAGTGTGTAGATATTTTTAAGACTCAACCGGGACCTGTTGCGGCAACGGCCTCCGAAGCTCGGTTGGCAGAGCATCGCACTAGATTCGCGAGGTCGCGGGTTCGATTCCCAGCCGGATGGCCCAAAGTTGCATTTTTCGCAACAGGTCCCGGTTGAGTCTTAGAAATATCTACACACTCGAGATTTTCCCCCTCCAATCATTGGTAAACCAATGATGTTTATTTCTAATAGCAGAATTGGGAATGTGCATCTAACGAACCACAGTGGGTTTAGGCGTTCAAAGCATTTAGCTATGTGTGTAGGGCGGTGTGGTTGTGCGCTGGTGTGCAATATGATCGTTTTAGTTTAGTTCACGAATTAAAATTACTCCCTCCGCTATCATAGTACACCGCAAACATAATTATGTAAGTTCTCTATTAATAACCTCTCTAGTTATAAGCTTACTTATGCATGTCAGCAAAAGGAAATGCATGCCGCGTTCTAGGCTCTCGTGACATTTCGCGAACCAATGAAGTTTACTTCTAATAGCAGAATCGAAAGTCTGCAGGGTGTTTATCTAACAAAGCACAAAGGTTGCACTGTCCCGGAACCATTGTTTGTAGTAACGTTAGTCGATTGGTCCTCTCTCTCAGATCTTCCGTGTTCGTAACATTTAGTTGTGCGGTTACTGGTTATAGCATTAATGTAACTGCGTTAAGTTTTGCGCTTGTTGCTGAAATGAATCAAATGATCTTCCATAATTAGTTTAGCTCAAGCACTGGTATACTCTCTCTACTTGCATAGTAAAATAAAGAAAAAACGCAAGGGAATAAAAATGCTGGCCAATGATTTTATTCTGCTAAATAACGTCAATTACAAAGGAATAAATAATGCGAATTAGATGATGTCTTTATCAGTCCATGCTAGATAAAAACTGTAAATTTACGAAGAATTAAATAAAAAAAAACGTCCATTTATGGGGAAGTGCTTTTCAATGTTTGAAAATTTGACGTCTTTCCCAGAGCTCTGCGTTTCCACTGCGTCTTTCCTGTCTTTCACGGCTATCGTTACCCCGGGAAATTGGTAAAATGCACCAGAATTTCTTCAGCCAAAAATTACCCAACGATAAAACTAAAATTAATCTCAATAAAATCTCTAAATTCAGCACTAAGACAAAGCGAAGAAAATAACATTTTACAAATCTTTGTAACTTGGTTAAGGTCGATGAGATACAGTGTTTATGACCTTGTCCCATGACCATCCCCAGTGCGTTGTGGGATAGGTTGATCACTTCTGGAAATTTACTTCTGATTCCAGAATTAAAAACAGGATGTTAATATTGCAAATCACAGCAGGCACAATGACCCGAAAACATTGTTCGTGCTGAATAAAGTGATCCGATTGGTCCACTTAATTGTAGAGCTTTTCCGTAATTCATACCCGATGCGTTTAATTAGCTGTGTAGGCTCAGAGATAAGGATGTCTAAAGTAGTGGTCCTGTAAGTGAAAATGGTCCTTTATGGATAATTTTTATGTGGTTTAGCTACATATTCTTACTAAAGGATTGACAAGCATGTGGAGCTGCACGGAAGAGAGTGAAGGTACGTTACATTTGCGGTTTTTGCTGCGATTTGGACTGTGAATTTGCTGCAATTTTTATTGCCGGCTGACTGCGATTTGAACTTGCTTTGAACTCGATTTGAGCTCGCTAGGACTGTGCCCTGCCAACTGAACCTCAGCTCAAAGGCTGTCATGAGGAGCTTAGTTGAGCACTGGACTACATTTGCATAATCGACAACTGATTCTCAGTAGCAGATGAAACTAAATTATGTATGACAAAAGCTTCGATATATTGTGTTAGTCAGCAAGGGTCATTGAATGCAAATGTTATTTGATCTTGACAATTTTAACACATTGCCATAGATGCCTCGGGAAATATGCATAAAAAGGCTGGATGCAGTCAAATAGTTGATGCACTCGACTGCTGTTTTAGTGCATCCCTTGTCAAATAGTGATATGTCTGAACCTTGTCCAGTAGCTGCAAAATTGCAGTTTTACCGTGCTCATTAGCTGGAATAAAACTGAGTAATGCTCTCATAATTTCAAGCCCCACTGTGAGTGGCTAATGTGCACTGCCAAATACTAAAGTGAATCCAGCAAATTTTCAGCAAAGATTAAGTTGTATAACTTATTAGAACGTTAAAATGTCATTTTCCATTGTCATTAATTGGATCTGCCATTGCAAGTTACATACTTATACCAAAGAAATATGCATTCTGTCAATAATAATTGTACACCTCTAAGGCTATGATAATTATGTGCATTGAAATAAAATGTTTCTTTTTATTGTTTTGTAATCTTTCATATATTTACAATAGATTAGTCAATATTTGTAGTAAATTTGGCATTGCTGGGAAAAATGTTTCTGCATTAATTCTGATGTGCATAATTTGATAAACTGTACATGTAGGTCTGTTAGTCTATTAATCACTTTGGTTTTTAATTTTTAGCATGTCGAAAAAAAGATAAGAGGATTTATTCAGGTTTTGTTGTAAGATGCTTCATGAATGTTCAGACATCATGACATTGTTATGAAAGTAAAGAGGTTGAATTTTTGAATTGCCTTTAATTTTGTAAGCTACGGAACACCCACAACTTTGAAAAGCTTCCAGAGCAGTTGCTGGGGGAGGATGCCCCCAGACCCCCTAGTAAAATCCCGATTTGGCAATGTCCTTAGGTTGTGGAGGTACACGTTAATTAATAATTGGATGAACTGTCAGTCTATTAATCACTTTGGTTTTGAATTTTTAGTGCCTAGCAAAAAGGATAAGGGTATTTATTCAGGTTTTATGTGTTGTATGCTTCGAGAATATTCACACATGGTAAAAGTATGTCATGAAAGTAGGCATCTTGAATTTTTGGACTGGGACAAGACAGCAAAACTTCATGATGAATGGCGTCAAGTTGTAAAGAAAAGTTCTTCAAGTGTAGGTGAGAAATGTGACTTGAATAGGGCAAAGGAAACACTGAAAAAGGCACTTACTTTTGATAAGAAAGCAGAAGCAGATGCAAGAATACATTTAGCTGATGGAAAGATTTCTCGGTCTTTCGTGATTAAAGATGAAAATGTTTGGAAGGCTATAACTGAACAGGTAAGAATTGAGCATTGGACTAAAAATGTGAGAAGCTACATGTAGCTTAGCTTATTAATTTTTACCTTTTTACATCTCTAAGGTGACTCTTCAGAATTTTATTCTGAGTAAGGCAGGGAATCTCATTCAGAAGAGGGATACATCTGGCAGTTAACCCTTTACCACATGATTTTTTTTCTTTTGTCCATTTTTTCTCTTATTGTTCTTCTTTGTTCTCTCATTTGTTCTTTTATTGTAAATTTCTGATGTATGTGACACTGCACTTTAAAGGGTTATTGTAAAACCCATAGTAACCCATTAAGAGGGAAGGGTATTCTTCAGAATTTAATGCCAGACAATTTTACTCATCAAGGGGATGAGCCCTGCCCCTTAGTGAGTTAGTAATTATATTCTTTAACTCTGCTTTAACTCAGAGTTCTTTACTCTGAAGGTTCCATGGTTGTTAATAGGAGCTCTGGAAACTGAATCTTCTTTTTTATATCCTGGGGGCAAACAATCAATCTCATCTATTTGTTTTGGCCACCTCCATCCTCCAACACACTTCTCAAAAGATTTAACCCTGGCACCTTGAGAATACCCCTTTGTCACCTGCCCTGGAAACAATTCCCCTTCATACTGGCATGTGGCAAAATCACCTACATTGACTTTTGCTGGTGGCCCATGTTTCTGACACTGCTTGTCATACTTCTATTTAAAGAAGGCACCAATTTAAACAAAATGTGTTTGATGTTAGTGGTTGAATTTCTATTTTAAGACATTTAAAGGAATATGTACACAATAGTTTACATGAGAATGATCATGTAAAAATTTATAACTTTTTGGTATACACTCTCCTTCACAAGAATGTCCAGAAGAAGATGAAAAAAAGCAAAAATATTCTAAAAAACATAAAGCAAAATAGGTATTTCTTGATAGTTCAAAATTTGAACTTTCGATTTTTTCATTTTATCTTGAATGAAGATACATTTGAAAAATCAGCATCAAGTGCATTTAAACATGGAATTGCCCTTTACGTCTAAGATTTCCGCCCAGTAAATCTTTGGTGAAGATTTAGTTTGTTTACATATTCTGTTAGAATTTAATTCACTGAGTTGAGACTCCTTTATTAAGCTCATTGTCTTTGGACCCAAAAAGCTGAAACTGCTTTCACATTGTAATTATTAAAAAGGTTGCAAATATGATAGTCTGCAATATATACAATGTCATGTACACCACCTAGTCCCCTATCTGAACAAATTTGTCCTCAGAGTGTTTTGAAGAAGTAAGTGTGCAAAAATGCCTAAACTGAGAACAAAACTGCTGGAAATTTAATTACTTGCTTTTTAATTTGTTGCATTACTCTCTGGAAAGAGTTCAACCCATCTTATATAGTGCTAATTATGTAATTAGTATGTTCACATAGGACTTTTATTTTTAGTTCAACTCTGGGAATGCCAGATAGTTTTACCTGAGGGGGAGGTGTATGAAGGATAGGAAAATGTTAAAGGGTTAAATGATGAATTAATGAAATTAGTCACCAATTTTGCAATATACAAGTTTGGTTGTACTTTTTTAAAGAGTGATGTGTCAGCTGCATATAGGATACCTAGGACAAAAGAACAAATGAGAGGATAATGGAAGAAAACAATTAGAAAACTAAGAACAATAGAAAACAAACTGCAAATCTATGTGCTATAACTTGACATGCATCATAACAGATAGTTATTAATGGTGACATAATTACATTACATCACATGTAGATAATTCTGTATTTTTGTTTTTTAATAGGGTGAGAGTTATGGACATCCTGTTCTGCCAGATGATCTTAACATGGACAGTGTGTTTGATAGTGATGTTGTAAAAGGTGCAATAACTGTTTGGGACCTTTAACATAATGTGTATGATTCAGAAGTTAAATTACAATACATGTAGTTGGGCAAAAATTATGTACACTCTTCTATTTTTTTCCAATGTGAAGCATTTGAAGAGATTTGAATGTCAGTAAAAATGTTTTTGCTCAACCGTTGTGTTAACATAAGATCAACAGTTTTTATTTTTCTGAGAAAAATCATATGCAAGTTGTACATTACACATTACATTGTTAAAGTAAAATTTAACCCTGCAGTTCACACAGTATTCCTTTGAAACACATACATGTACTAACACTATGCTTTACCTATACTTAGTACCCAAACTATAAAATAAAATTTTAAACTTGAACATGATACAAAATTTAGTGTTGATGTCAGCAGGGTGTCTCAAAAAATCTATACACGCTTTGTTTATGAATGCCTTACTGTATGATCAGATAAAAAATACAAATAGCAGGGAGTTAATGAATCAAGCACCTAAATTAGGTGCTTAATTGATCCTGAACTGACAGCAAAAGTTTGAGTATCTGTAATGTCAATAAAATGAATTATACAATGACTTGGTAATTGGCCATTATATAAATGTATCATTAATCAAGCATTGGATATTTAAAACATTTCTAATATTGGTGGATCATTTGATATGCCATACTTGCAAATTTTAAAAAGTTAACCTTGGGAAGCTGCCTTTAATATTGTATTTTACTGAAAACAAACACCACGGCTCCTCATTAACTGACATAGTTGCTGAAATACATTTACTGTAGCAAGGTATGGATATTTATTTCTTCCCATGTATTCTAGTTTAAAAATGGCAAGAAACACTGCTGCAGCTTCTTAAATGTAACAAATGCTGAATTAGAATTCAGTTTCATAAATCAATATCCTAAGTTAGTTGTATTACTTGAACTATAGCAAGTATGATAGTATCTGGATTCTTCAATATGGTGTGTATGTCACTGCTGTAATTACATGTACTGGAGATTGAGCTCCCAGTCTCCTATCCCCTTGCATGCCTGCTGATATCTTATACAAATTTGACCAAACTTATACTGCATTTACTTTATTTTACTTGTTTCTAGATTTTTCCAAATTGCTTAGGGATGACATTAGTGATGGAGAGGTATGAATTCTTAAAACTATTAATTGCAAACCGGAAGAAAATTGTAACATGTGCTAATATAATACTAGTGTATGGTAATCATCATAAGAAATGGGTTGTTCAATAATAGAACAGGTTCTAGGCCAAGGGAATACAGTAGAACATCTTAGAGAAATACTGTGCATTATATAAGAGTAGAATACTGCATAGACTGTGATAAATAAGGTAAAAAATTAAAAGGTTGATAACTGCAGTGACTGATCTCAAACAATTATATACATAAGTGGTGAACCATATGTGGTAGCCAATCCCCTTTTAAAATTTGCCCTAGGGAACCACCTGAAGTCAATGCATCGGAAAAAAGTAATCTATTCAAGTTGTCATCATTTTGCAGATCAAGCTGTGGGCAGTAAAATTTGATGTAGTAAAGTATCGTAAAGTTATGTCTGGATTTTTCCAAATCTTTGCCTTTGGCTGACGTATGGTCTGAGCATATAGGGGCGGATACAGGATATTAAGAAAGAATTTATTTTCTAGAAATTTGAATGTTACGTGAGGAGGCGGTTATTAGAGGTTAGCTAAATGTATCAGCTAGGAGTTCTGGTGTGTGATCAACTGTGTAAATGTTGCTGCTGCACATCGGGAAATATGAAGATAAAGGCCGCATAAGGAGATGAGAGGAAAACCACTAATCACAGTACTGGTATTAATTCATTTCTATGAAGGGGATTATAATTTTATACGTTTTTATGACGTTATATATTCTACATATTTGTATGTCACTGTGTATCTCTAAGATACCAAACATATTTATTTTCATATCCCTTTACACATTATAATTGGTTTATAGAGCGGCTTTATGAATTCCGATGATTATGTTGCCGATGATAGTGGAATAGGTGCAAATGTTTCAGACGAACCAGAAGGTACAGTACAGTGCCAATACACTCGAGGTGTGTGTTTTAGTAGTAATAACGTGATAACAATTCGATTATCGACAACAAAGACGACCGATGATAAGCACGTGCAATAAGTTGGTTTGATTTTCACCGCGAGGCAAACAATTGATTGCATAAAATGCTACAACAATATGAAGCGCTCTTGAAAAGTACCTTTATGCATCGTTACCTTTAAAAATTGTTCCAAAATTGTATCAATTCATTTTGGATCTGGGTGCGTGGCTTGCATAAATGATGGCCAAACACGGTCCCTCAGACCGCTGGTTGCCCCCAAGACCGCCAAGGGCCCCAAGCATTGTTTTTGTGATCCATACCTAATAACCATCTAAACGACTCATGAGAGAGGGTTGCTCCACAGTTTTGAATTTTCAATTGAGCGACGGAACAACAAGATAGTTTGTGTTCCAGCTTAAGAAAATGCTGAGACAGCCGGGGTGCTTGGGTACATTTCTGAGAAATTACCTATTTAAAAAATTTAGATTTTTAGAACACTTCAAGCGACTTTAGAACACTTATCGCCAGAGGTATCGGCGGGGACGTTCACCGTCCATACTCTTAGCACTCCCTGAAATTGCATGCTGTCGAACCTAAAACGTTTCTACATCTCGGCCTCCTCAAACAGTCTTCGTCATTGTGCACATTATTTGTGTTGATTTTCGTGGAGTCACTTTGTGAATGAATTATAGTTTAATTTATCGAAGGTCTTGATAGCGCTAACTATCGAGGCAGGAAAAACATGGACCCTACAGGTAACATGACGTGGCTTGAAGTAGCGACACCTGGTTTTGTAATGCTTGGTTATCATTATTTATTCCTGAGTTTTGGTCCGTTTATACGTGGCTATTCTGCGGTATGTTCAGGTGTTACGTCAAAACGGCCATAATAAAGGACAACTTTTGACGTTCACCAGTGTCAATAATTAGTGAAAATACTTTTATGTATAAGTATTTTCCCTCCAGAAGGAGAGTAAAAGTTTTGAGGTCGGAATCGTCAACATCTAACGATGTGCCAACAATAAGCTTGTTGGCTAACATTTTATTCTACTTCTGAAATAGTGATATGCATGTTTCCAGTTTAAAATTTACATTTTCCTTTCTTTTCGGGAAACTGTATCGAGCTACCTTAAGCAGTTATGATTGGTGGGTTAATGTTATTCGTTGAAAACAAACGAAAGATCTCCACATTCGAACTGTCAACGTAGAAATGCTGTCAGTCAAGCATGTTTCAAATGAATGAAGAGAGCGAAAGTACAACAACCAAACAAAAGGCCAAGCACCTATTCTCCTTTATGGGGAACAGTAGCAGGGAGAAGTTGATTCCAAGTTGGAATCTCAGCCTTGTCAGCCGAACCCGAATTTCAGTACGGGTTCAGTTTTTGAATTCGAAAGCAGGCTAAAATTCTTCAGTAATACACCTTTTGCTGTTCATTACCAGAACATATACTATCATTAACGCCAACCTCAAACCCATTACGCAAAAATACATTCATTTTATTCAATCGCCATTCACTAGCGTATATACGCAACCATTTGCATCAAAGGGCATTCCGTAGCGCCAACAGACGACCAATAACATTTCAATTAGGCAAGATATTTCTCTTGTATAACTGATATTTTATTTTCCCTAATGTATGGTAGAATGGTGTTAATGGTCGTCTGTTACGCTATAGAATGCCCTTCGATGCAAGTGGTTGCTTATCTACACTAGTGAATGTCGATGGAATAAAATGAATGTATTTTTGCGTTAATAAGTTGCGTTAATAAATTTCTGGCAATGAACAGCAAAAGGTGTATTAGCCTATTAACACTAAAGGACTGAATGTTCCATATATTTAGCAGAATTTCAGCCCGCTTACCAGGCTGAAAGTTCAGAAGCTCATTCCGGGTAAGATTTTCGTCATGTAATCGTAAGATAATTTTTTTGAGGGATTTATATGTGAGCCCGGGATTACATTTCAGCTCTGGCGGAAATTCTCCAAGTAGTAGCCCCTAAGAAGTGACACAAGCGTAAACATAAGAACAGGAAATAAGACGAAGCATAAGAATGAGCATGAGTTCAAATATAAGTTCAAGTATGAGAGCTCGACCAAAAAAGGAAAAAAAAAGTTGGGATTTTTTTTTTGAGGGGGGGGGGGTGTTATCTCTTGCTCTACACGTAAATTTTACGTGTATTTGGGTGGTTGCATGTTTGCATAGCTCAAGTGAACCAGACTGATCGTGATGCGTAGATCAAGGACGAAGAGGAAAATAACATAGGGACTGAAAATAAATTGCCCTCTTTGCTTTAAAAGGAATATTCATTTGTGAGGCCTCGTCATCTTGGACATTCACGTCGTGTCCTCTAAACTCGTAATTGGTATTGACCAGGCAAATGTCAGTTTTAAACCCTGAACAAGTGAACTAATAAGATCAGCAGAAACATTGTTGATAAGAGTTTGATTCTCAGTTCAGTAGAATTTTAGCGGCCAGAACGTTTATAATGTACTCATTTTTGTGTAATTCTTATTGTGAAATACAGATCCTAGGCGCCCACGTGTGAGTTTAAGGTGCCGTCCTAATTATTCTTATATCGAGGTAAGTAAAAATGGTACATGATTGAGTTAAAACGTGGTTTGTGTTCTGTTCTCCTGCTGCTCATTTCACCGTGCAAGGTCAAGTGTAGCACGAAACAGTCAAAACTAATTTTGCGTCCGCGTTCATGTGGGTATTGTGTGTTTAATGAGAAATAATGATTGGGAAGTTACAATAGATGTGGTTGCAAATTCACCAAAACCTTTATACTAAGCGACTAACTGTTCAGGTTCAGTTTTCACATTTGCAGCTACATTGATCGTAATTACCAACAGTTACAAAGCCGTGACAAAATAGACCCTGCGAAGTATGCAGTAAGTGAATTGAGATTTGTGTTACGTCGAGTGACTTGCCACGAAATAGGTCCAGTGGGCTTCAGCCGAGAGCAGATTAGTTTTAGTCGAGAATTACATTTGTTGACCCACTGCTGTTTACTCTTGATTCCCTCTTACTTTCCGTCTCCAGTTCTTAAGAATGATGCTTCTTTGCTTCCTAACAAGTTGGAGAAGTTTTAATGTAACTTTGTAGCTATTACTAGTTCTCTTTCCGAATAACTTTTGTCATTAAGTACTTACAAGCGTCACGCAGAAAAAGGAAAAATACAAAAACAAAAACAAAAGCAACAGAAATTAAAGTCCGCGTTTTTAATTACGACTGAAGGGACGAGAAGACCTTGTGCTTAACTATCGATGATATTGTGACTACCCTTCTTATTGCAAGAAACTGGCAAATTGGCATTATCCTGCACTTCGAACCCTACAAAGTGTACCATTTTATGTAATCGCAATGCCTTTATTCATGTTGAAAGGGTGGACAAGAATTTGACCTAAAATCAGTATCTCAACCGCTGCCATGTGGACCATATCAAGTTGAATTCGGAACATATGGAACGTGTAAAGCCACTGTACATGCAGATTCACCACGCATAGTTGAGGGAGAAAACCCTATTCCTGGTAAGTTTAGACATTCTCAAACAGTAGATAGTATATAAATGAAAGACCCTCAGGAACCGCATGTAATGTGTTAATAAATCGGTAATCATTACCAGCAGATAACTAATTATGCGTACTTACCAATCGGGAGTCGGAACTAAATATAAAAATTACAGGTCCAGTTAATAGACAGAGATAAGAAATGACACGATCAAGTGACAAGTAAAAAAAAGTTTTAACAAATAAAAGAAGACACGACTATGACAAGATACGGAAACAGGTTAAAAGGCGTTGAGCCAATATTAGCATTAAGACTGGGTTTCAGCATGTTGATTGCTAACCTCTTTGGTAATAGACGTTTGGACTAAAAAAAACAGAAGAAATTATGCTGAAATCGTCAAGAAATCTGGTTTCCCGTATTTTGGTGGAAGGATAGACTGTAGTTTAAAAGTGGAATTTTCAGGAGGGTTGGGTTTTTTTTTTTGGTTTTTTTTTTTTCGTTAAGGGGTGAGATACCAGTAGCTCAGAAACGCGTGTATGAAAATGTCAAACAGTTCCTCTGACGTTCGAAACTCTGCAGCTTTGACACAAATTTGTAGACCACATACGATGTTAAGGGAACTGCACTATGGAACTGTTAAAGAATCTCTGAAGTACTTGTAAAAGGACACATTGTTTGAGAAGCGGTTAATGAGGTACACTGCGTGTAAAGGTGGAGTCGACTTCTCCATGAACTGAAAGTGAAATCACTGGACTGTATATTTCCTGACAAGATGAAAATTTTATAGTAAGGATTTATAATGAAGAGATATGTAAGAACATGTTTCATTACATCGAACAACGAAATACGTGTTTCTTCACCGTTATCGTTATGGCGATGACAATTGAAGGTCTTGTTGTTTTCCGGGATTCCACCATTGAACTCTAGAAAGACTGGAACGATATCTGCAAATTGTATTTTGATGCCAACATGGAGGCTGACATGCAGGTCAATTTGCAGGTCATCCCAGTCCCCTACGCGATAAAATACGCCACCTATTGAGAGAAACTTAACTTAAATCGGGAGTTTTTGACAGTTTGGTTCTTTGTCTTAAGGTATGTAGAGGACAATGTCCGTAGGACTGCATATTTGTCAGAATTTACCGTCAATGAAAAGTAAAGGTTCAATGCAACTTTTTCACACGCATGTTCTTAACCTACGTGGCTGCCCCCAATTCTGCTTCATTTAATCGTGAGGCCTGGTCACAGAGTAAATACACCAGAGGTCCAACTCGCGTGAAATTCTGTCCCTAATTTTTTATGCGCATGCGCTGGCCGCCATGTTCCTGGCAAGTTCCTCGGCAGTTTTGACCCTTCCCGCGACTTTTCCCGGGTAAATGTAAACACGGCAAAGTTTAATTCATAACATCGTAAAACTACAAAAAATTACTTAATTTTATCAACCCTACGACGAAGGAAATATGGCGTGGTCTAGGGATTTGTGCCTGGTTATTCAAACAACAAAAAAAAGCTTTTTTTCGTTTACCGAAGTACGAAACTCGGCAGCCTCTGTTAACTGACGTCGTCAGCAAAAATAGGATAAGAGTCATACCAAATATAGTGTGAATTATCTATTCAGACAAATAACAACGTCAGTTTCTTGAGTAAATTCTCGATTTCATGTAAATCGTCGTCAGACTACGATTCCTATATATTATTTTATCATTATTTATATTATTTGGCCCGTGAGTTCTTTTGACGCAGAGAAGTCGTGGCAAAGTTGCTGCGAACGAGCGATGAAGTTAGCTCCATCAGGTTAGACGTTGTTGCAGTTGTTTCACTCCTTGGCCTTTATCTCCAGAAAGTGCTCGAGTTTTGGGGGTTTTCTTTTTTTCACTCTCTCTTCATCGGACATAATCATGCGATTGTTGTCAGGTGATGTATTGAAATCGGCAGTTTCTATCTGCCGATGCACACTTGCTTGGTTAGCTGAAAGCATAATAATTTACTCCACAATTTACCAAAAACTCTCAGGAAAAACTTTTAGTCCATTGAATGGATTTGACTACGCTGAAATCTTTCTCATCTTAGCATGATTGAAAAAAAAAAGTGAAACTTGGGTAGATATCAATTCCGATAGAAAATACTTACTAAATATTTTTTCTGGCCAACTCCTTTGCCTCTGCAACCTTAATTTGATAAAACCAAGACCACAAAATACTCTGATGGTCAAAATATTTAGGTTTCGGTTCAGCTAAAAACATGTCTGTGGATGTTTGCCAGAAGACGCTTACCAGGAAAATGGTGGCATTTGAATTAATGAGATGCGCGAGGATACAAACATCAGAGCTGCTGACAGCGAGTTGGACCTCTGGCTGATTATTTACTCTGTGGCCTGGTATAACGAGGTATCGTTCCAGTCTTTTTAGAGTTCAGTGGTTTTGATTGCACACGCGTTGATTGGACAACTTAACGCATGTGCATGCAAAAATGACTGCATGGACCCTTTTTTCTTCACCGCGACAAGTTCTCTGGTGGGGCAGCCAAAACGTAGATGTGAAGCTTTACTGTGCTGTGTTCTAGCTGCAATACTGTGCGATCTTATTTATTTTGGTAATTAATCCACGTGTTACGCGTGAGACCCGTGGTGTCGTGGTAATACTGAGCCGTACCGTAGTATCCATGATTTAGCCCTTTCCCTACCGAGGACGTACAATGGTATTTTACTCTGGCTAACGCTAGACGATTTTTCCCGTCAAGGAAAAATCCTCGGTAGAGTAAGGGTTGATATCACTAAAAAATAGATATCAAAGCACGGCTAGCTATCATAGCATTTTGTGTTTGTAATAATGTTACTGCAAAGGTGTTTTTAAGTTACATGAAAGCTTAAATATCTGAAAAGTTGTGAACTGGAAAGCTTTGTATGTAGTCATGATATCTTGTCCCTCGAAATTGAAACTTTTCTGCAACGGTTAACTTCGTGCAGTGTATTGAAATTAAATATTAGGATGCTTGAAAGCACTCTTTGTACATGTTTGGGATTTACATCTACCCGTTCACCGACAAGGAACTAGAAATTAAATACCGCACTCGGCTTTAGTATCATGCACTATTTGATTTCCCATTCCTTGTTCGTGAACTCGTGAAAGTAATTAACAGTTAGAGTGCTTTAGTGCGAGTTCACCAACAACGACCCACTATTAATAAGTGGAAAAAAAGAGCATATTATTACATGGCTGTGGAGGCGAGCGGTCGGAATACGGAAATCCTGCAATTTGATTGGTTCATGAGTGGTCGGATATTTCCGGTATTGCCCACTCAAGGGGGATTTTTAACAAGCCTTGCGTGTGTCGAACAAAAATTAAAATTTTTGACAATGTACAGAGTGAAAATGTATAACGAACAATCAGAAATAGAAAAACTAACCATGTAGAGTGAAGTTGGTGAAGAAATTCAAAATGAAATGACGACAGAATTGTATGTCTTTATTTGATGTGCTCTACTTTTGCAGCTGTCAATCACATTGCAGTAAATCCATTTGATAAACTACTTATTGACCTCGCTTGTTCGATCTGCAATAGTAAAACATCGGACTTCTGTATTTAAAAAACAACGGTCCGATATTTCACTAGTACAGACCTCACGCTCGATCAATAGGTAGTAAGTATTTCTACTGCACTTACGTCAATTTGACCAAAAACCTTTCGCAATCTGCAATTTTTAAAAAGTGTAAGGAAACAAATCCGAAGAATAAAATTTTGCAAACCCAAGATATTAAACTAATGAACAGGACGAGAAAACGATTCCGATCTGACGATGACTTTGAGATAGAGTCGAAATATGACCAGCATCGTTTTCTCGTCTTGTTTATTGGCTCATGCCTTGGGTTGCAAGATGTTATTGTTGGGAGTTGTTTTCTTCTACGTCAATTTAACTTGCCATAATCTGAATTTGGTACCGTTTGTATAGTATGGTTTGGTGCAGTGGGCTATGATGTGCTGTGTCATGTTGTGTTATATTTTAACAGTCGGTTTTCTGGTAACAGTCGTTCTTTTTTAAGATGTAAGATGGAAAAAATTTTATAGTGATGTTGAATCTTGTTTACTTCTTTGTATATTTTTCAGGTGCAACAAGACGTGGGACACACTCTATAACTGTACTTGTTTTCAATGGAAACCTAAACAAACTTGGAGACTTTGAATTCGAATATAGGGATAGAATTGCTGATCATGTATTAGATGAAGCGCTTCCTGCAAAGCATTCCGGTTTACGTAAAAAAAATAACTCCATTACACGGAAATGGCCGAAAAACAAACAGTTTTCAAAACAATCCCGAGGTATGGCCTCAAGCCTAAAATAACTATAAGTGTACAGAAAAAAAACGCGAAGCAAAACCATGATTTCATTTTAAAAATAGTTTATTAGAGGAAGGACTAACGTTTCGTTGCAAGCAGCAACATCATTAGAGTGACGAAAACATTTTTATCTGGCTTTTTGCCGTACATACAATGTGTTACAGCATTCACGATGAATGAATAAACCACGTGAGATCTCAAACCCTTGGGAAGCCTGCATTTGACGGGAACGGCTAGACATACGTTCAAAAAGTTGCATCGCATAGGCAGAATAAAAAAATTACTTGTGTTAAAATTATGATAGCCCAGACAAATTTAAATAGACATAACAAAGACATAGAAGTATAAAGAATTTATTAAATTGACATTTCGTCGATAAACCTACAACATCTCGGCTACTTCGATGTCTTTGTTATGGCTTTGAATTTGTCTGGCCATCACATTTTTAACACGATTAAGATTTCCACCAGGATCATCGATTGGTAGTATTTTGAAGAGGCAAAACGTTGAATGTGAAGCCGTAGCCTTAATAACACTTTCCACGACCCTGCATGATATTCCATTTCGCATTATTTGGACAAAAATATAGCAAATTATGGCGTTTATAAATATCAAGATTTAATAAAGTTCTTGTGCTTGTAAAGTTCATGTCCAAACCAGTATATCTAAATTAATCCAGTTTTAGAACTGTTTTTGACGTAAAAAGTATCAGGTAATTTCATACTTAACCGAATCTTCACAGTTCTGGATGGTTGTAAAAATTTGTTCATATGGAACTGAACGGATCTTTTTCGCGGTCTTAATCGTGGTCCTGCTAATTAAGCATTATCAAATGAATAATCAGTTGTGTTTGGTGGGTATTTGATTTCTCAGAAAACATTTCTGAGTCTGTCACCGAAGTCAAACCCGTAACCTCGAGATGCTGTAACCCGTAACCGGTGCGATGGTGTAACCATTGAGCTACACAAGATCAGAAAACAGAGCGAAGGTTACCATCATCTCAATCTGCGTTGCTCAATGGTCAGAGCATCATACTAGCGATCAGAAGTTATGGGTTTGATTTACTTTAGGGGCTCTGAAATCTTTTAAGTGTTTAAGTATGAGAAGTATGAACATTCATGTTAATATTAACACTAGCTTACCAACTGTGCTTCTAGAAGTCATCGACCCACCGAGGTTATCGACTGCTTTTAGAACCGAACCTTGTGCGTTAATTGGCGAATTAATTTTGGAATATTACGTTGCTAAAGTCGAAGAAAAACTAGACGTTTTGACGACAGCCGGACTGGTTCATTGTATTTAACATTATTGAGAATTATTAGTGATTTAAATGAATTATGATGGTCTGAAATTAATGCTACGTTACGAAAGGAAGTACCTCATTCTTTATTGTTTTATAGATTCTCACTCTTCCTGTCCAGGTTCAATCAACAATGGAAATTATCCTGTTGAGACACCTTTGCTGAGATACTTGTGTGACGAAGCAGCCAACAGAGGTGCTGAGTACTTTTTTGATGCTTTGTTAAAGCTTGGTATCATCGAAGAAGTGTTACAGGCATCTGATGACTGTTATCAGGACTTTGCAATAACTGCGAGAGAACATGGTCATGAAAATCTAGCAGAAAAAATCGTGCAACTTACGAGGTAAGAATTATGGAATAAATTGAAAAACAATTAAAAAATAAACAATACAAAGGGAAACAGGGATATTTTTGTGGACGTAAATGTTTCATTTGTTTTAGCTCCTCGGAGCAAAATAAAGACTGTGTTGTACCAGAAATAACACTGGAGAAGCTGATTGATGCTGTCCGTGACAAGATGTCAGAAACAAAGAACGGTATGCTTTTTTAGATCGCAGGATTTCTTCCAGTTGACGTTTCTGTAGCAGGCTTGCAGCTTGCACGCGGGCTAACGTTTCTGGGTATCAAGAGGGCTTATTTTATTATATTATAGACAAATCTGACGACGATTCAGGCTCTGAGGTTGACGAAGCCTCTTCGGGAAGTGGCTATGCTGGAGATCTTGATTCAAGCGAAAGTATGACGGACGATGAGTTGGACAAGTTTGAGGAACTTTCAACTGAAGCACATGACGTAGACTGCGTTCCAGAAAAAAAGTATACCATTAGTAAGTATTTGACCAGATTTGAAGGTTTCAATGTGTGGTCTTTTATGTGGATACTTCTTCAAATTAAAGTATAACTCCGTGCTAAAAATGACCAAATGTTGGTTTGATTCTTTTAATCCCAACAAAAACGTTTTCAAAGGCTTTTTTGCCTTTGAGCTAAGTTTATAGTAAAAAATATTCTTATCAGCAATCTGGCCGTATTTTTGACTTTACATCGTTAGCTCAGTTTAGTCTGTGAGTCGTTGTCGAATACGCAGGTTATGGAGAAACATATAATTCATAGCTAAGTGTCAAGATGGAGTCGGTGGTAAATGGTTTCTTTCGTAAATCGCAAGTTTATCGAGGAATTGAAAGCTATAAAGAACACAGTTCTGTCGTCAATTTGGCGACATACATACAGCTTCCCTGTACCCTACACATACAGCAGCTCCGACCGCTGATCTAATCAGCCAAAAGGCTGATTAGATTTGTTTCACGGAAATAAAACTCCTGTGAAAACGTGGTTTGTATAAGATTGAGAGAATTAAGTAAAATTTGTTCAGTTTGAGCTTTCACTTTTCCTTAACCATCAAAGAAGCAAGCTCTTAAGTAGGGGTTCTCAACCTAGACGTCTCGACTAATTGGGTCACAAACCATTTTTCTTATGATCCCCAAACCAATAACAGAACCGTAACATTCTCGTTTCGACTTTTATAAGCATTAAGAGTGTTAAAGGCAGACCGATAACTCGATTGATATAATCGCGTTGAAATAGTCCTCTTGCTAATGTATTTTCTAGATTAATTTCAGACGTTTTTTTTGATTGTCTGTAAAAATTTTTGAGAGGAAGATGTTGATCATACTTTCATGCTACTGACATACTGGTTTGTGTTTTTCAGTGGCGACAGTGCCTGAACGATTAGGTAGGAACGGTTGGAAATATTTTCGCAAATCATCATTGTTAAAAAACGCTTGGAAAGACGTATTAGATGTATTCCTAAAGCAACATATAAATCAAAACCCTGCCAGAAAATCATAAGTGGTAAAGTGTGCAGTCTGTTGATATTTAATATTCCGGCAGTTAATAAGTTGGTATGTATTAAATACGGTTCTCCCAACAGCGTGGTAGAATTTTACCCCTTTGGTTGGGCTCTTATTTTGCTTCTCAGTTCCTTTCACTCCAGTAATTAAATTCAAAGTCTTTACTAATGTTTCTGGATGTTTTTGCTTCTCAAATCACTATCAGTTCGTTTGAGATCTGGTACCAAATGACCTGTTTTCATGTGCAATAGGTCACATGATACTGTACCTACTGTAACGAAATTCAGCTTGTCGAGTAGAAGGTGACTCCAGTTAGTTTGTTTGAGAAGAAGCATGGAGCATTTTGTTGACCAAGGCTTTCTGACTTTAAAAATCATGACCAGAATATGTCATATTCTTAGATGGGGACGCTTATTCTTTTGCGGAAAAAGGTCAAGAACCACTTTTGTTAATGGTGTAGAAATTGATTAAGTTATAGGACTAGAATTGTACAATATTAGTCAACAACAGAGACCAAGTTTTCTGTCAGGACTTGTTTAATTTGAGAACGTTTTCTGGCAGGAGAATCACTTAACTCACCAAGTTATTCTTTACAAGCCAAATTTCTCGAGAAACCGCAAAGTTTACTTGCGGATAAGGTGGCCTAGAATTGGGAGTCACTTGCTGTGCAAGATGGTTAATCCTTAGGTGGCTTTTTTTCGCATTTTTAAGAAAACACATTGGCAGTACTGTCAGGGACAACTCTGACATGTAGAGCATTGCTTGACGGTTGACGCAGGGGGATCAGTCTGACACTCGGCTGGTTAAAAATGAGGTTGGGGAAATGGGTAACTCAAAGTCAACCATCTGGTTAATCCGCCACTGAGCAGACATCTTGGTGCAGAGACTGTCATTAGGTTATTGCATACACCAGGATGACAATCGCAATGTGCAAAATCGCACGTGTAAACGGCCCTTAATACCGAAGTGGTTACTGGGGTTTTAATTCCCCTTTGGGGGGCGGGGAATATTCTGACAAAAATGCTTTGAAGTGGCATCGTGCTTTTAAAATTATAGATTTCCTCTGCAACCCTCTTCTTCAAAAAATTCCTGAATCTGTGGCTTAATACCGAGACAACCCTTCCCATCTTACGAGCATCCGAGCGTCCACGTTCCATCATCATAATAAAAATAATAATAATAATAATAATAGCAATAATAATAATAACACTAATAAAAGCGATAATAATAACATTGCCATCCCTGATGATAAAAATGCTGGAGTGAAAGAAGAGGAGAAGGTTCAGAAGTATGACGAGCTAAAATGGGAAATTAAAGGGTTGTGGTCAATGAAGAGGGTAGATGTAGTACCAGTAGTTATCGGAGCACTCGATTCTGTGAGCAAGAAGCTGGAAAAATGGATAGATAGGATAGGAGTAATTTAGAACATCTCCAGAAGACTTCGATTTTGGGAACAGCGAGGATATTAAGAAAGACTCCAGAAAGTTAAATGTACCAATGTCACCCTAGACTACTGGCTATAGATGACTGACATTGAGGATTACCAGCAGAACACCAAGCTGTGAGAATTGAGAAAATAATAATAATCATAATAATAATAGATCTGCACTAGTCTAAGAATAAAACAATATTCAGACTTAACCCTTGCAGTGGCACATCTGAACTGACCTTAAATGGTTTGAAGTGCAACTTAGTACTGTTAAGGTCAAACTGGATATACACATCGGGGAGTACTTTCAGGGACTTTACAGGGCTGTATATCCCTTACTCCTTCCTGACTGGATAAGTTGAGTGAGTAAGGGCTGGCCCTGTGGGTGTTTCTTAAAATCCATTTTATTGGTAAAATTTTCTTTCCCCACAAGTTCCCTGAAATGTGCAATGTCTGTTGCGGCCTTACCAGGCAGGATGCTGGGAGCCCGTAGCAGGCTGTGACCTCTTCCACTGTCCTGCAGTGCTGGGAATTAGGACAAAAAGGCGACGGCACTAAAGTGCTGTCGCCAAACGTGATTACGGCAGCATTTTCCAGTTTTACGGCAAAAATGTGAAGCTATGTCTTGTTCCTTATGCAAGCTTTCAGACACGATTCAGGCGCCTGCAGTTTTCCATTGTCTGTGAAACATTAAACTTTTGACATGCTTGTCAGTACATTGACAACTTGCACACAAACGAATTTGACATCTTTGTATGCGCGTCAATTAAGTTTCAATTATAAGACTTCTTTTTAAAAATGCAACAATTCACTTGTGGCTTTGTTTTATTTCTATTTTCGGGTGAGAGATTACAACGCCTCCTAACTTTAAAACTCGAGAAGACATTTTGAGAACTTTACGTTATCCCTGTCAACAAAACAATTACAAAATCTTATAACTATAGCTAACTCTAAATGTTCAGGGATGAAAAGCACATATTGGTCAGTTTCTGGCCTGAATCAGTTGTGACGTTGCTGTTCAGTACAACTCATACTTCTGATGAAGAACGATCGATCTCGCCCCCGTCATCTGAGCTAATGTCGTCCAAGTCTATGTCGTCGACAGTCTGGTTCTAAATTACTTTTGGATGAATCATGGACCAACTCTGAGAGAATTCTTGTAGCAGAGGCGCTTTCAGTGGACTTCTTCAGCTTGCTCTTAACAGGATACCTGTGACCGTCTGGTCGCCTTGCTCTCTTCCGCAATGTGCTATCAGGGAAGACTGTTAAAAACAGATCAACAGCCTTCTTATATGGGCAATTTGGAACTTCTTAACAAGGTTTTCATGTTGTTGTGCGGTCAGCCGGCGTGAGTGTGAGAGAATTGTTGTTTGCTTATTTGTTTCCTGTGCTGGTTCGGCAGCTTCAGCGCTTGACGATGATGGTTCAGTAAGTCATCGTTTCTAATTTAAGAGTATCACTGCAGTTTGATGTGACCTGCTTTTACTAACGTGATCTGAGAAATTGCTCTTCTTGACCACCGATGTGCCTTTAATAAGCTTGTCAACTTGGTCTTCTACTCAGTCACAGACATCAGACGTGGAGTTTGTAGAGTAAAATTCGCGGCAAATTGTGCAGTAGATCTTCGCTACGTTAGCAGATGCATCGCATTCAAACCCAAGGCAAGGGAAACCCCAACTTTTAACCGTTTTGCTTTTAACCATCTCTTGGACTTCACATCTTGCGAAGGACAAGGGGAAATCAATGCAAGGAACTCTGCTCGATGTCAGAAATAATTCCATATCGAGTTTTCCCGCAAAAAATTTTTACGACGGCAATTTTTTTGCCGTCGCAAACCTTGAGTGCGACAGCATTTGTGACGACATTGCCGAATGCCGTCGCTAATTCCCATTACTGCCTTAGTTGGGTGGTGTGCAGATT
Organism: Heliopora coerulea; assembly: GCA_030142905.1. NCBI lineage: Eukaryota > Metazoa > Cnidaria > Anthozoa > Scleralcyonacea > Helioporidae > Heliopora > Heliopora coerulea. The sequence continues at coordinate 70,107 of JASJOG010000352.1, read as the reverse complement.
GTGATAATATATATTATAATGATAAATATTTTTTCAAGAAGGCGTGCCGAGCCACTGGAGCCAAACAAATTATACGTCGAAGGTTTTCATCCAGGAACCAGTAGTGATTCTCTTAAATATTACATTGAAAACATAGGTGATACGGATGTTTCTGATGTAACATTTGGCTCAAGATGTAACGCGATTATAACAATAAACGGCGAATTGGGTTAGCGTGTAGTCTGGTACCCAGTCAATATCAGTAAACTGTATGGACGAGACTGATGAGTTCCGCCTTAGCAGTGAACCATGGGTGAGCAAGACAAATAGCTTAAGTACTTCTTTTGGATTTTGTTCTGATTACCCATGATTCACTGATAACTGCCGTGACAACTTCCAGTGAAAAGGGAAGCCAAAATGGCCGCCCACTGTTAGATTTGAAAAGACCAGACTAGAAAACTGGCACTGACGGATAATCCCAGACGAGGGTATAGAAATTGTGTGTTAACTGAGACATGGCTTCGGTCTTATGCCACCAAGTTCTGCATAAATAAGACGATGATAAATAGACTGGAAAACTCGATGAAATTTTAATTGGTCTGATGATCGTTTTGAAATAAAACGGAAATATTAACGAACCACATTCTTATGATGAGATTTTACACGTATCTTGAGTTTTCAAGATGTTCTTTTTCAGATTTTGTTTTATTTTGCATTTTGATTGTCACTTCGCCCTAGTTTATGGAGGCCTTGCCTTCAAGATTATTAATGGGCCAATTGGGTACGAGTTATAAAATACGCAATATAGCTTTGCTGAGCGTGCCTTAAATTTTGTTGTGTTCATAAGTATCAATTTCCATGAGTGGTAGTGCACGTGTCTTTCACCACTGTAACTAGGGTTCGATTTGGGCTCGTTATTAGATTGAAGTTACTTTGGTAACATGTGAGAAGACTGCTGTCCAGTCTGACTGTACCAACAAGCATCGCGGGTTTTCTCCGAGCACTCCGGTTTCCTCCTGAGTCTTGTAATAACACGGGATCCATGAAGGGTGCCCTTTACTGGACCTCTTGAGAAAACAACTCGAGAAAGAACGAGCAGCATCGCTCTAGCACAAAAACTGCGCCGAAATCAGCGTTTTATGTGGAAACAAACGCCCAATCTGAAATGATTTACGAGCCGATGCAAAAACTATCCGGTATACCGTGAACACCTTGTTCCAACTCTGGGCCATTTCTTAATGTTCATATCAGGCCGGAGTGTTTTTCGTGTCTGCGTGATAAGCTTTCCGGAATAGTGTAGACATACCTCTTAATTAGCTGGCCTTAACCTGGTTATACAGAAGACTTGCGATTCATTAATTTTTATTTTTGACCTTTCGTCTAGTTTTAAAGAACGTGCTTTCTCAAAAGCAAACACTTGATGATGTCAAACTCAGAGTAACTCCACATTATCTTCTTGGTGGCTTGAAAAATGAACGGGAAAACACCGCCGATCTCCGAATTTGCGAGCCTGCCGTAGCTAGGGAACAGCCACCCCTATATGCAGCAAGCCATCACGTGGAAATAGACCGCGATCGCTTTCAATATGTAATAAAGAACCATCCACAAAATCTGAAGTTGGCCTTGGGAATTACACAACCGACGGTCGATGAGAAGAAAGGTTCAGTAATTTTCACAGTGGAAACCAGCGATGCTGAAAACGATCGTAGAACAATTCTAAAAGACTTCAAATGGGACGTGGTACTTTTCGATCCAGTCTTAGTAGACTACGGGCTGCGGAGCAAGATGAAGGATATTGTTGAGATTTTTGGACAGTCCACAGCTGTATCGTCTCAACAACATTACAGTGAAGGCTACATTAAAACCGTAGGACAAACGGTGAACATACGTAAAAGAGCGTTTGAAGAAGTGGATAAATGCGTGAAAGAAATCATAGACAAGTATAAAGAGGAAACTACGCAATGTGAACATGTGATCGAAATATCTATGGCGAACCTCAAGCTGGTTCAGAGGTCACCGGAATGTCAAACCTCAGAAACAGCCTGGAGACAACAGAGCGTTGACGTGCGTCTTGATACAGACAGAGAGAGAAATCTGGCAAAAGGCCCTCGAGGCCAAGTTACCCTGGTTCAGGCTGAGATTCAACAGCTTGTTCGTAGTTTTGGCAAAAGAGAGTTGGACCAAAAACGAAGCTTGCTGTTGAAGTCTCCCGTTGCTATGTCCTACGTCAAAAATCTACTCCTTGACGATCACTTGGAGGTAGAGCTACCCACGAACGACTCTAGGAAGATTATCCTGCCAGGCATTGTTCAAACTGACGTTGACGAAGCTTACCAATTCATCATAAGCACTGTGCGAGAATTAAATATCCCTTTGAGTGCGACCAACAGTAGTTTTCGAAGGGAGGAATTCAGGGATGAGTTTATCAAGAATGTAGGATCGTCTCCCCCGATATTATTGAACATCAAAAATGATGAACTTGAAGTCGTCTGCTTAGAGAAAGATTTAAATAATCTCCGTTCTAAAGCAAAAGATTTCATTGAAGGGAAAAAGCACCATAAAGTCTGGCCTCCAATGGGAAAAGCCGTTGCTCGTTATTTTCTTCCACACAGAGAACGCGTACTACAAGGCCTTCGATTATCTTCGCCAGACGTGTCGATCGAGCAGCAACTAGAGGGCATTATGATATCAGGTCCTAAACCACTCGTTGAGTCATGTGAAGCAAGCATTAAAGAAATAGTTCAAGACTTGACTAAAGAAACCATAAACTTCGGGACACCTGAAACATGTGCGAGCCTCACGGGCGAAATAGCTGAAAATGTTATACTGGGTATAGAACAGAAACGCGAATGTGCCATCATTCTAAATGTCTTTGAAGAAATAGAAGAAACGAATGGACTGGATTCTCGTTCCATGAATGCAGAAGAGTACAAGGAATTGATGGAAAAGACATCGCTGTGTAGAAACACTTACCCTAACGGGAAAATTATCGAGGTGCACCAAGTCGACATCTTAAACCACCCAGCAGACTTCCTAGTCAATTCAGCCAACGAGGAACTGAAGCATTCGGGTGGAATCGCAAAAGCAATCGTCGATAAAGGGGGCTATAAGATTCAGGAGGACTGCTGGAATATCTTGAAGGAGAAAGGTAAGTCGAAGCTAATGCTAAGTGACATTGTGAGCACTGATGCTGGCAAACTGCTGTGCAAAAAAGGACTGCATGTTGTTGTACCGAAATGGAAAAACGGCCCTTCCGACTACACCACAGGCAACGAAGGAACAAGAGAAGGTCGTGTTTTAAGACATGCTTGTCTCAGCGCTCTTAACAAAGCCAAGGAAGGAAAAAGTGTTGCCATTCCAGCTCTGGGAACAGGAATCTATAAGATTCCTCAACCCATCTCAGCAAGGAGTCTAGTAACCGCAATTGGAGAATTTCTTACAGGGAATACCCATAGCGAGCTAAGTGAAATCCATTTTGTGGACAAAGAGCCCACGGCGGTAGAAGCATTCATGAAGCAAATGATCGAGAAGTACGGCAGCGATTTGAATTTTGAGATCAATGAGCGAGAGCAAGACAGGTGGGTTCCAGGTCCAAGAGAGGACAATAAAGCTCGTAAACCACCAATTCCGAACGATGGAGAGGCATTCTGCACCAAGGAGGGAATGAAAATACAACTGACGATCGGACACATTGCTACATCAAAGGTAAAATCTGATGAAAATAGATTGTTTGCAAATCCTCTCAGCCATAACAACTTTCTGTTCGACAATCACAAAACGTAGCTGATTCCACCAACGTCTTGGTATTACACAATTCCTGGCAAGGACAGTAGAGTATAATAATGAGATCCAGTGCCACTTGAGCGACGTTTTACGAACACACGCACTCGTACTCTGCTCGTGTGATCAACATTCTGCTAGTTCTCACATTTTGTCATTCGGCGTTCGCTCATTAACGTCAAATGGTCAGAAATAATAACCCAAACCCTGGCACTAAATCTTATGCTTACCCTAAACCAAACCTTTACCGTAACTCTTACGCTAACGTTAACCCTAACCCTACCTTGACTCTGCAAGAGCATTATCTGAAAATAACAACTCGTGCCCAGTCGATATCTAGACTTTTAAATTACCCCGGTTAATCTTGTTTTGTTCTGTATTCGAAACATTTTAGAAGACGAAATGTTTCGAGTTTGGATCCCACACATTAAAACTTTACAAAAATATCCTCTTTTTTGGCATTTCGTCAACTCAATCTGGTAGGTAGGTTTCACATTGGCGGGTAGAACCGTCTGACGTTAGCCAAAGTAAAATACCATGGAATTAGCCAATGTAAAATAATAATAGGTCTCCCCAGTCTGGAAAGATTTACCCAATGGTTCAACCAAATAATTTAGAAAAATATGAAGCGTACTTGAGTAGAGCGACGTCGGAAGAATTGTCCTGAAGCATACATTTTTCTCAATTTAGACTGATGTCATCGTTAACACTGTCCATAGTAGTTTGGATCTAACAAAGAATCCATGTTCCAAAGCCCTTTTGGAAGTTGCTGGCAAGGCACTGGAAAACCACTGCGAAAAATGGGTGCCTTTTGCAGTCACAGGCGGTGCGAAGTGTGAAAAGGTTTTTCACCTCTGTTGTCCAAACTTGAATGCAACTGATGATGAGCAGGTAAGAATTTTCATTTTAGTTTAGGGTGCGGCCAACCTTTGTACATCTAGGGCCAAACTGTAAATTTAAAAAGTCTGCGGTAGATTAGGATAATAATTCTAGGTGAAGGGATGCCTGGGGTGAAGCCATAAGGAATGGGGACACCTATATCTTCAGAGTGACGTTATCGTAGATTTTGAAAGTGCATGCACGGATTAGCAAACGAGTAAGAAATTGGTAACACCATCGAACTATCGCTGAGTGTGGAAAGACAAACACTGAAAATGGAAATATCTTCGTGCATAGACTGTCATGGAGTTATCGCACACATAAGGACGAGAATCGCATGGCATAAAAAAATGCGCGACTTCTGAACGTGCTCTTAGAACCTTCGGTAGAAACCGATCCTCATCATTATACCACGATCCTGTGACTGTGACTCAAACGTTTGTGAGAACCTTGTACAAAAAAGGGGGCTATCTCAAACTGTGATTTGCTATTGGAGACTTGTGTAGTTGGGCTAAGGTCCAGTCTACTTTCATGTGGAAGCCCAGTTTGTGCCTTTTCATAAGACGTTGCACGGAAGAGCGAACTATTATGAGATCCACCTTGCCGTGCCGTGCAAGCGCCGGTCCGACACAGCACAACTTATAAACTGAGTAGCTTAGCCGTGCTGAGTGAAACCATACCGCGCTGCGCTGCACGGCTAAAGCTCAGCTTAGAAGAGACCAAGTAGAGATTTTCTGTGCCGTACGGACATGTGTGGTTTTTCCCTACTGGAGAAACCCAGGTTTGGTGTCCTTTAACTTTTAGACGGAGGTGTGAAGAAAACCTCTCTTGACAGAAATGGAAAAGGCTTCTCTGCTCATTACAGGCAGAGGGCATGCAGCACGTCACGGCATGGCTTTAAAAACCAAACCAGTAACGAGACGAACTGAAAAAAATATGCTTTCACGACCTGCACGACATATACGACATATACACAGGCAGTCAAAAAGAGCTACTCAAACAAAAAGAACATAGTTTATTAAATAAATACAACGCAAAACACAATGACGCCAGATACAGCTATCCAAATTATTAATAAGGGAAGATTTAATAGCTAGCGGGCCCTCCTTTAGCCTTGATGACCTCTTAACATCTTTTTGGCATGCTGTCAATCAAATTGACCAGACGGTCGTGAGGAAATTCTTTCCAGGCATCATTGATAGCTGTCCAAAGTTCTCCCATGTTTGCTGGGTTTTTCTCTTGGACAACTCTCTTCAGATTGTCCCACATATTCTCAATTAGATTGAGATCTGGTGACTGAGCTGGCCATTCCATCACAGTAACATTCTCGTCGTGAAACCATTGTTGCACCAATCTGGATGTATGGCATGTTGCGTTATCTTGCTGGAATATCCAGTTTCTAGGCATTGACAGCGTGTGAGTGGATGAGATGAGTGCGTTTTCCAGGATACCAACGTATCCTTCACCATCTAACCTTCCATTGACCTTCACAAGTATGCCTACATCTTTTCGATTGATGCAGACCCACACCATGATTCCTCCACCTCCATGTCTTACAGTGGATTGGATGCAGTTTTTTCTTAGTCCTTCCCCTGCCATTCTCCGCACATGGACAGGACATTCACACCTGTGCAGTAGAAATCTTGATTCCTCACTGAAAATGACTCTAGACTACATCCTTGCACTCCAGTCTTTGTGCGACCTTGCAAACTGCAGACGGGCTTTCTTGTGACGAGAAGTGAGGTGTGGCTTTTGCCTAGATTTGTATCCATTCAGACCTGCTTCCCTCAGCCTCCTCTTATCCGTTGAAGACGAAACATTGACTCCGTGTTTGATCTGCATCTCTGCTCTAATCTCTAGGGCGGTCTTAAAACGATCTGATTTACTTTTTCTGACTATTATTCTGTCCTCTTTAGCAGTTGTTTTCCTCTCTCGCCCAGGAATTTTCTCATCTCTTACAGTGGCTGTGTCTCTTTGCTTCTTTAAGATGTCACTCACACTCTTTTGACTGCACCCAACTCGAATGGCGATCTCTCTTTGAGTGTATCCCTCCTCTGATAGTGCCAAAACTTTTCCACGATTCTTTAGGCTTATTCTTGGCCTTGGAGCCATAAGTCCTTCCACTTTTCCAGTTTTCTTGCTGTACCCACCGATGATTTGAACCTTCTGATTAATTCCAGAGAGACCAGATCTGTCCCTGGAAACGGCTTATAATGGCAAAAACCTTCTGGAAAATTGTGGGACTTGCTCAAAAGATATGGAAATTGAGTTTTCTGTCATGCAGTTTAGCTAAAATACTTAGGTCCGGTCTATAAGCAATGGGAACCCTATGCAATGCGAAAAACTGAGCTTGAGTAGTTCTTTTTGACTGCCAATGTAAAATATTCAGCAGCTGAACGATAAACTTCGGTAACAAACTTTTGCCGTCTGTAATTTTTTCTTTAGAATCTACGTAAGCTCGTAAAAGACGTACTGTCCGAAGCGTTTCGTCCGAAACATAGCTCAGTTGCCATACCGGCTTTTGGCACGGGTACACGGATATATCCAGAAGACATCGTCGCAAAGGTTTTGTTGGAAGATTCGATGAAATTTAGCAAGAATCATGGTGCGTCCAACTGTCTCAAGCAAGTCGATATTGTTGTCTACAATGGCAACGAGCAAGCTGTTGAAAAGTTCACAGAAACATTTCAATCCTATTCTTCGAAATTGAACAGGGGACCTCCAATACGGAAGATTCCAACACGGAAAACGGAAGGTAGTAAGAAAGGAAAAGAACCACCCACTTTTCCGACTCCAAGAAGAATAAGTGGGACCTGTGAAGAAGCTTCAGCTGAAACGAATAGGTTAAAAATCGAAGTAGTTCAAGATGACGTGGTTCAGGAATATACCAATGCTATCGCTTTCCTCGTCAGAGATAACAGCAGAGAAGGCGGACAGCTCGGTGCGGCCCTAATCAAAGCAGCTGGAGAATCCTTGGAACGTAAATACGCAGGAATCAAAAAAGTTGAGCCTGGAACAGTGTTAATGACATCAGCTGGTAATTTAAAGGCAAAAATTCTTCTTCACATAGTACCAAGGAAGAGAATTTTCATAGAGACAGCAAGTTCGGAAAATATCAGAGGACTTCTTAATATATGCCTAAATGAGGCTGACTCCTTCCACTTTAAGTCCATCTCCCTACTGGCCGTCGGAACCGGATCGATAGGAAAAGGTGGTAAGAAACTCGCAGAAATCATGCACGAAAGCATTCTAAAACAAGAAAGCTCATTCCCTTTGTTTTACTCTTCAGATGGTAGAGGTTCACCAACAATAAATAGTTGCAAATCAAGACCCCTAATCAGAGCGAGAAGGCGCATTACCTTAGATATTGTTGGAGACAGTTCAAGCGATATTGATGAGATCAAGGAAGACTTGAACCAGATCGAGAAAGAACGTTGCCACATTGAGATCATCGAAAACGACACGATTGCACATCTTTCCTCGAAAAACTTAAAAGAAATCCTTGATTTGCAAAATCAGTATTCTGTTTTGATTGAATGCAAACGTAAAATAGGCTATCTCATGATAAGTGGCTTGTCAGAAAATGTTGCTAACGCAACAACAGCAGTTTACGATAAAATTCTTCGCTTTAAGGAGGAGAAACATAACGTCGCGGTGAGCAGTCAGAAGGTGCAGTGGTTTTTTTACGACGCCAGCGATGGGCATGAAGATATCGCTACCCCCGAGAAGTACAACGACGATACGAACGCAAAGATAGAGAAAGCACACAAGGAAAAAGTGGGCAATGTTACAGTTAGAGACAACCCAAAGTACAGAATTGACTTCGATACGATGATGGAAACAAACCTCTCCACGGCAGAGGTCATGAAAGTGTTCAGGAGTTCTCGTGAAGGTATTTATTTGGGGTTTTTTTTGCACAGTACGTTAGCTTGAGCTAGATTATCTAACGGTAATGATGATCATTATCACTGTCATTAAATCCTTTGTTCAGCTGATTAGTATGGAAAGCGTGATTACTACTTATCGTAAAATTCACTAATAATTCATTGGATTCTACGGCAATCAGACGACAGCATTTCTCCGCACGCTTAATATCGTAAACCCAACACAAACTCGCATGGATTATGGCTATCATAGTATTGTGCATAATTTTATACATAGCACTAACAACGCTTACAATTTGGTATAGGATTCACAATGTTTAACCATTGACACAGAATATGAACTTTGCAAACTAAGCTGCTAAACACCAAGAAAAATCCTTTCATCATACCATCTCAACAATTTTACAAGAATTCTCTATTAAATGGCGCAACCAGTGACATAAGGACTTGAGTGGTTTCGGTTCATCGACTATGGGCCGCTGACAGGGATGGGTTCCCTTCTGAGAGATCGACGGAAAGCTACAGGGTGTATCAAAAAAACCGCAAACTCTTTTGAAATCAGATATTTATGAAAGTTGCATAATTTAGCACTAATTGATCCCAAGGGTGCGTAAACACAATTCATGCTTGGGGATGTCGAAATTCGTACTGTGTGGTTATTCTAATAACTAGGAAAATTAAAACGTATTTTCAAATCCTAGAAGCATAATTAGTTGCACACGCATTGAAATGCTATTTGCAGTATCTACTTATGTAGAAATGTATGTACAAATTATAATGTTTGCAGTTTTTTTGATACACCCTGTATATCGTAACAAAGACATTATAAAGAACGATTGTTAACCGCATAATTGTTGTCACATATATATTTTCTTTTTAATTTTTAAAACAGTATTATGGGACGCCGGCTTGTCTTATAATAACTTAATGCCAAATTTTATTGCTTTTTTTTGAATTGTTTTGCTCGGCGGCTTCGTTTATTGAAAAAAGTCCTTCTTCCGTAAAAGCAACAAAACGGGACGCCATCTTGTTTAGCTAGGAGGTAAATAGTGCAGGATATTCCGAGACAGAGGAACCAATCAAATTTCGCAAAAAATACTTATCCTCCAGCGAGGTATGTGCTAATGACAAACATTCTATTGTTATTTTTAGTGTGGCCCTGTGTTGGACCCACGGGTATTCCAACATGCAAATACGTTGTGTACGAGATTGACCTTGGGTTAACCAAGAACCATCAATTCGGAATATTTTGGCTTGTCATCGCAGAATTTTGAATGTAGTATAAATGTTGCCATATGCAATTGTTATTGACCGGTTTGATTTGTTAGTATTATGTTTATTCTCTGTCTGGATCCCTTACACCAGACGATGATATCAATTTCAAAATTAAACATACTTTCCTCTAGTTTTCTTTTCAGTCTACTGTCAAAAAACTATTGATGCACGCAAAATCATTCAACTCCTCCGGTCCTTCTCACAAATTTAAGACCTGGTACCATTTTCCACGGAGTCCCTAATTCTTGGACGTCTTACTCCAATAGACGGTTTTATTCCTACATGCGTTCCATTCTAAAATTTTAATATAACTCCTTCGTCATCAACATGCTAAGGTTTACAGTATGTTTTATTTGTAAATAGTTCCATTTAAAACACTTCTAACATACCTTAACTCATTTCAGGACTCCCTGTACCAGAATGCTGGGTTTATCAACCACTCGTCATTAAAACCGGACAGGAGGTAGAGGTTCACCTCGTGAACATTGACGCTGTCGAACATCCCACGGAGTTTGACGAAGTTTACAAAAAGTTCAATAAAACGATGCAAAACTCGACGGTTGTAAGCATCCAAAGGATTCAGAATCCAAGGCTCTATCAGATCTACAAAGGTCATCAACAGAAAATGAATGAACGAGGTCGATGTAACGAGCAGAAGCTCTTTCATGGGACCGCCAAAGACACCGTTAAGAAAATCAACAGCAAAGGGTTTAACAGAGCATTTTGTAGAAAAAATGGTAGGAGTTTTGTTTATTATTATATTCTTAGTCCTGCGTGGTTGTCTGGTTGACCACCTTCTCATCTACCATAGTACTGTTTATTTTTGGGAACACATTTCAATAAAAGCTTTTTCATAGGAGTTTTAGATGATGTTATGTAATGAGATTAATGTTATGCTTTGACGTTGTGGAAACCGTCGGAGTTCACTGTTAGGATGAATTCCGAAAACCGTTTTGATAAAGTCAATGATGCTCAAAACTCTTATTCAACTTTGGACGAAAGACTGGCTTCTATGGGTAAAGATTTATCAATTTCAGACAAGGGAGTCTTGAAATGGGCGGGTAATTTCGAAGATTTTAGATACCTAATTGAAGGTTTACATCTTCCAATGGCTAAGTGGACTTCACCTGGCCGTGGCTGCAAATTGTATGAATGCAGCGACATCGCTATTCGTTGGTATTCAACGAAAGGAACTATAACTCTTAAAGGCAGAAAATCAAGAGAAGTAGAAGATAAATTAGTTCTAATTATCGTAAAAGTTAAGGAAGCGAATTTCAGATCAAAGTCTACACTTTTAGAAGACTCAGTTGACGGCGACAATTTGCATTCAGAAATCGAATTTGGTACTCCCATGGGGAATAAGATTGCTCCTTCCAGTGAATTTACTGCTTTTAAAAGAACAATGGAAAGTTTTGTCGAGACAATCACAGCTAAGGTTGAAGCTTTATCATCTGATTTTTATAAACTAAAAACCGTATAAAGAATTTTTTAAACTGACATTTCGTCGATAAACGTGCAACATCTCGGCTACTTCGATGTCTTTGTTATGCCTTTGAATTTGTCTGGCCATCACATTTTTAACACGACTAAGATTTCCGCCAGGGTCATCAATTGGTACTATTTTGAAGAGGCAAAAAGTTGAATGTGAAGCCGTGGCCTTAATAACACTTTCTACGATACTGCATGATATTCCATTTCGCATTATTTGGACAAAAAGATGGCAAACTATGGCGTTTATAAATATACAGAATTAATAAAGTTCTTGTGTTTGTAAAGGTCATGTCCAAACCAGTATATCTAAATTAATCCAGTTTTAGAACTGTTTTTGACGTAAAAAGTATCAGGTAATTTCATACTTAACCGAATCTTCATAGTTCTGGATGGTTGTAAAAATTTGTTCAGATGCAACTGAACGGATCTTTTTCGCGGTCTTAATCGTGGTCCTGCTAATTAAGCATTATCAAATGAATAATCAGTTGTGTTTGGTGGGTATTTGATTTCTCAGAAAACATTTCTGAATCTGTCACCGAAGTCAAACCCGTAACCTCGAGATGCTGTAACCCGTAACCGGTGCGATGGTGTAACCATTGAGCTACACAAGATCAGAAAACAGAGCGAAGGTTACCATCATCTCAATCTGCGTTGCTCAATGGTCAAAGCGTCATACCAGTGATCAGAAGTTATGGGTTTGATTTACGTTAGCGGCTCTGAAATCTTTTAAGTGTTTAAGTATGAGAAGTATGAACATTCATGTTAATATTAACACTAGCTTACCAACTGTGCTTCTAGAAGTCATCGACCCACCGAGGTTATCGACTGCTTTTAGAACCGAACCTTGTGCGTTAATTGGCGAATTAATTTTGGAATATTACGTTGCTAAAGTCGAAGAAAAACTAGACGTTTTGACGACAGCCGGACTGGTTCATTGTATTTAACATTATTGAGAATTATTAGTGATTTAAATGAATTATGATGGTCTGAAATTAATGCTACGTTACGAAAGGAAGTACCGCATTCTTTATTGTTTTATAGATTCTCACTCTTCCTGTCCAGGTTCAATCAACAATGGAAATTATCCTGTTGAGACACCTTTGCTGAGATACTTGTGTGACGAAGCAGCCAACAGAGATGATGAGTACTTTTTTGATGCTTTGTTAAAGCTTGGTGTCATCGAGGAAGTGTTACAGGCATCTGATGACTGTTATAAGGACTTTGCAATAACTGCGAGAGAACATGGTCATGAAAATCTAGCAGAAAAAATCGTGCAACTTACGAGGTAAGAATTATGGAATAAATTGAAAAACAATTAAAAAATAAACAATACAAAGAGAAACAGGGATATTTTTGTGGACGTAAATGTTTCATTTGTTTTAGCTCCTCGGAGCAAAATAAAGACTGTGTTGTACCAGAAATAACACTGGAGAAGCTGATTGATGCTGTCCGTGACAAGATGTCAGAAACAAAGAACGGTATGCTTTTTTAGATCGCAGGATTTCTTCCAGTTGACGTTTCTGTAGCAGGCTTGCAGCCTGCAAGCGGGCTAACGTTTCTGGGTATCAAGAGGGCTTATTTTATTATATTATAGACAAATCTGACGACGATTCAGGCTCTGAGGTTGACGAAGCCTCTTCGGGAAGTGGCTATGCTGGAGATCTTGATTCAAGCGAAAGTATGACGGACGATGAGTTGGACAAGTTTGAGGAACTTTCAACTGAAGCACATGACGTAGACTGCGTTCCAGAAAAAAAGTATACCATTAGTAAGTATTTGACCAGATTTGAAGGTTTCAATGTGTGGTCTTTTATGTGGATACTTCTTCAAATTAAAGTATAACTCCGTGCTAAAAATGACCAAATGTTGGTTTGATTCTTTTAATCTCAACAAAAACGTTTTCAAAGGCTTTTTTGCCTTTGAGCTAAGTTTATAGTGAAAAATATTCTTATCAGCAATCTGGCCGTCTTTTTGCCTTTTCATCGTTAGCTCAGTTTAGTCTGTGAGTCGTTGTCGAATACGCAGGTTATGGAGAAACATACAATTCATAGCTAAGTGTCAAGATGGAGTCGGTGGTAAATGGTTTCTTTCGTAAATCGCAAGTTTATCGAGGAATTGAAAGCTATAAAGAACACAGTTCTGTCGTCAATTTGGCGACATACATACAGCTTCCCTGTACCCTACACATACAGCAGCTCCGACCGCTGATCTAATCAGCCAAAAGGCTGATTAGATTTGTTTCACGGAAATAAAACTCCTGTGAAAACGTGGTTTGTATAAGATTGAGAGAATTAAGTAAAATTTGTTCAGTTTGAGCTTTCACTTTTCCTTAACCATCAAAGAAGCAAGCTCTTAAGTAGGGGTTCTCAACCTAGACGTCTCGACTAATTGGGTCACAAACCATTTTTCTTATGATCCCCAAACCAATAACAGAACCGTAACATTCTCGTTTCGACTTTTATAAGCATTAAGAGTGTTAAAGGCAGACCGATAACTCGATTGATATAATCGCGTTGAAATAGTCCTCTTGCTAATGTATTTTCTAGATTAATTTCAGAAGTTTTTTTGATTGTCTGTAAAAATTTTTGAGAGGAAGATATTGATCATACTTTCATGCTACTGACATGCTGGTTTGTGTTTTTCAGTGGCGACAGTGCCTGAACGATTAGGTAGGAACGGTTGGAAATATTTTCGCAAATCATCATTGTTAAAAAACGCTTGGAAAGACGTATTAGATGTATTCCTAAAGCAACATATAAATCAAAACCCTGCCAGAAAATCATAAGTGGTAAAGTGTGCAGTCTGTTGATATTTAATATTCCGGCAGTTAATAAGTTGGTATGTATTAAATACGGTTCTCCCAACAGCGTGGTAGAATTTTACCCCTTTGGTTGGGCTCTTATTTTGCTTCTCAGTTCCTTTCACTCCAGTAATTAAATTCAAAGTCTTTACTAATGTTTCTGGATGTTTTTGCTTCTCAAATCACTATCAGTTCGTTTGAGATCTGGTACCAAATGACCTGTTTTCATGTGCAATAGGTCACATGATACTGTACCTACTGTAACGAAATTCAGCTTGTCGAGTAGAAGGTGACTCCAGTTAGTTTGTTTGAGAACAAGCAAGGAGCACTTTCTTGACTAAGGCTTTCTGACTTTAAAAATCATGACCAGAATATGTTATATTCTTAGATGGGGACGCTTATTCTTTTGCGAGAAAAGGTCAAGAACCACTTTTGTTAATGGTGTAGAAATTGATTAAATTATAGGTCTAGAATTATTCAATATTAGTCAGCAATAGAGACCAAGTTTTCTGTCAGGACTTGTTTAATTTGAGAACGTTTTCCGGCAGGAGGAGAATCATTTAACTCTCCAAGTTATTGTAATAAAAAGATCAGAGCCCAGCTCAGAATTCTAAAGTGTATCGCTATAATGAAATAAGCAAGTCAAAAAGTTTTATAACATGTTTACTGACGTTTCGTTGCCGCGTGCAACATCTTCAGAGTGTAGGTTTACAGGGATGAGAAAAAACTATATAAGAAACGAGCAACCACTTCATTTCCTACTTCCAGTATCCAGACCCATACTCGCCAGACTAATCATGCCATTTCTCCCAACGATTTTACCATTATTTCTTCCTGCAGGTCTTCCTCTAACTTTGAACTCCTTATTCGTGAGAGTTTACTTATTTCCAAATACAAACCGTCTCTCAACGAAAATATCTCTTCCACACCACTTTCTCTATTCTAATGCTTTCCTCTTCCGTATGCACGTCACTTCCTGTCACGTCTCCCAGCTTTTCTATTGGTTAGCCGTCTAATTATTCCAATACGTAATTATAGACTCATATATATATATATATAGTTTTTTCTCATCCCTGTAAACCTACACTCTGAAGATGTTGCACGCGGCAACGAAACGTCAGTACACATATTTTAAAACTTTTTGACTTGCTTATTTCATTATGGCGATACACTTTAGAATTCTGAGCTGGGCTCTGATCTTTTTATTACGATACGCTTTCCGCCCGGAAAATTAATCTCCAAGTTATTCTTTACAAGCCAAATTTCTCGAGAAACCGCAAAGTTTACTTGCGGATGGGGTGGCCTAAAATTGGGAGTCACTTACTGTGCCAAATGGTTAACCTTTAGGTGGCTATTTTTTCGCATTTTGAAGAAAATACTTTGGCAGTACTAGCAGGGACAACTCTGACATGGAGAGCATTGCTTGACAATTGACGCAGGGGGATCAGTCTGGCACTCGGCTGGTTAAAAATGAGGTTGGGGAAGTGGGTAACTCGAAGTCAATCAACGACCTGTGACCACTTTTCCCTGAATAAACACATTTATGAAAGTTCACTCCACTACTCGAAAAGCTGTGGAGTGACCCTCCTGCTGGAGACTACTGTTTTCCAAATAAACGGGCCCTAAATTTCGTTTAAAACGAGGTTATACCATACTTACATATAAGTTCTTTTCTCTACTTTAATATATTAGTCTACAATTGTTATACAGAATGTGGTAGCTTGGTGTGTGTATGTGTTTGTGTGTGTGTGTGTGTGTGTGTGTGTAAATCCCAACATCGCATCGTCCTCAAGTCTATAAGCTCAGAAAAGTTTCTGAACCGCTAATTGGAGTAAAACCCGTAAGTTTCTTATTGCCGATGAGATGTTCTAGCCAATGAGCTACACGGACTCAGATAGTAGAACCATTGAGCAAAGGTTACTTATTTTACTGTTTCATAATCGACTTGTACACTACTAGCTGCAATTTCGACCAATCAGGTGAATCCATTTCATTGATATACAGTATGTGGTAGCTCAGTGTATGTAAATCTGAAGTGCGCATGCTCCTCTAGACTGAAAACTCAAAGAAAGTGTCTGAGTCCCCAGGAAATTTAACGTCAGACGAAATTTTTATTGCGCTAATTTTGAAGATATCTTAAAAACTGTACATGAGGATCTAATTATGAATCTTGATTTCTTAATTTTTAGCACAAAGAAATCAGTATGAGAAGATTCATTCTGGGTTTTTTGGTGGTACTCTTTGTGGACGTCCAAGCTCAGTCACATACGATGTAAGTAGAGAAGTTTGAGTTCGGGAGGAATTAACAGCATATCATAAATCGCATACTCTCAACAACGAAACAATGTCTGACCTAGTTACAAGCCTACGTTTTTGGAGAGTTTGTTCATTTCGTGAGACAAGAAAGCTGATATATATAACTAA
This sequence comes from Heliopora coerulea, assembly GCA_030142905.1. Classification (NCBI taxonomy): domain Eukaryota; kingdom Metazoa; phylum Cnidaria; class Anthozoa; order Scleralcyonacea; family Helioporidae; genus Heliopora; species Heliopora coerulea. Next base: position 53,595 of record JASJOG010000352.1, on the reverse strand, counting down.
GCTGGTAAGAATTGGGCATTGCGCAGGAGGTAGAAGATGGCCCTTGGGAGGTTTGGTATTATGCGCGATTTCTCCATGACAGACGCCACTGAGCTTCTACGTGGAAGAAAACTAGATTGCGTGGTGAATAAATCAGTAACAAATGACGTGTGCAAGTTGACAAGTGGGGGTGGGACTTGGAGTTTTAGTTGTTCTACTCTTCCCTTTCGTTAGGAAAATTAAGAAACCATGTTTTTCGCGGCGATGGCAACGTGAGTGACCGAGTGGGTCTGGGATGAGTACGGCGTTGTTCCCGTCGAAATACGGAAGTTAAGCAAAGTAAAATATCTACCTGGAACGTCTATGAAGTGTTTGAACGTTTGTTTCGTTCACAACATGCCACTGTTTCGATGTATGCCAGAGTAAGGGCTTTTTTTTGTTTTGAATTTATCGGACAACTGATCTTTGAGGTGTAGGATCTCAAATATTCACCACATTATATCGGAGTCCGAATACAAATAACTGACGATAATACAACTTAAAGTTTTGGTTTTATCATAACCTGAGCTTGAATTGGTTTCTTAATGATCTAAACATACAAATTTCGAATAATTCGTTCTTCGGAAACTATCCGGTCACGTAAGGAAATCCGTGAAGAACCTAGTTGAAACTATTTTCTCTGTGCTCATTGTCGTAGTTTGTTAAAGTTTACAACCAAAATAATATGAATACAATTTTTCAAAGTTAAGGAACGAGTTTTATTTTTTTCTCGAGCGAAGTAAAAGGAAAAAGACTGAACATATTAACCACCAAGCAAACTGGTCAAGAAATTTTCTTACGAGCCTAAAAGACAGATATTTTACTTACGTTCTAAAGACAACAGCAAAACTTCTATATTGACGTCGGCGCCCGACGGTGGATCGAGGAAACCAACGACGTTATTCGGAAATAATAGTAACATTCGGTCGTAGAAAACGACATTTTTTAAGTTCCCTATTGAGGGAGAAAAAGGGGAGAAGAAAAAGGAGAAAAAATAAAGGCTTTTTTTGTTAGCTTGATGTGTTGTTTTGTACTTTGCTTCAAGAAATTCATTTAAACACACGATCGGTCGATTGATTTGTCGGGTGTAAACCGATAGAAACTTTAATAGAAGTTTTAACTGGTGAAAATGTCACTCTTAGCAGGTTTAGGATGAAATCCTGGCAGAGGTTTTTCTTATTGATCGCACAGTTACATTTGGTTAAGGAGGTCTTATTTAGTAGAACTGATTTAAATTTAAGATAATTTTATCATAAGTTCTACTTATCGTATGTTAGTGCAGGTGGCAGTTACTCTTATCCTCGCGTAACGTCCTGAATAATTTGCATTGTTTTTTCCATTAGTCTGGAAACAGCGTAGAGCTACATGAAAATCCTGACGTAGGCACTTTGTTGGATAAAGGTGGTGAAATAGGTATAGTATTACATGACGTGATCGATATCTACTAAGAATTTAGGGTAGTTAGAAATTCTTCAAGACAAACTCTGCCATGTGTCCAAATCATAAATACATCGTCTAAAAGCCGCCACCAAAGCCATGGCTGGAATGGAATAGATTGAATGAAACGTTTTTCCAATTCTGCCATAAAAATATTGGCAAAAGCCGGTGCAAACTTGGTGCTCATGGCTGTGCCCAATTTTTGTAGGAATATTGTTTCGTCAAATTCAAAGCAATTATTTTCTAAAACAATGCTTACCAAATCCACTAGCTAAGGCGTGGGAATACCAAACGTATCACTCCCATCAAGAGCTATTTTGAGTGTCTCTAAACCCTCTGAGTGAGGTATGTGTGAATATAAACCAACTACATCTATAGTGACAAGTAAAACTTCATTAGGAATATCCCCAAGACTTTCTTACTTATTAAGAAAATGTGTGGTGTCTTGAATACAAGAAGGAATTTTCCTAACGAGAGGTTGTAAGTGAAAATCTAAGAACTCGGAGATCCTCTCCGTGGGCATGCCACAGTTGGACACCATAGGTTGTCCAGGTGGCTTAATATTTTTATGTATTTTAGCAAGTAAGTAAAATTCACCTGAACTAATCTTACAAGCTGTATTGTATACAAGTAAGCTGGTTAGCACAACTTTTTTGAATATTCTGAAGAAGGGGCCATGCCCCGAAACGTAAAAATATAAGATTTTTACTGTTCGTAAAAAGTCATATATAGGTAAATCTCTAACTATGAATTCTTTAATCAACGTTAATACATTGGACTGGCCAAAGTATGTGATATAGATATACGTATGGATATATATATATATATATATATATATATATATATAGATATATATATATAGATATATATATAGATATATATAGATATATATATAGATATATATATATATATATATAGATATATATAGATATATATATATATATATATATATAGATATATATATATATATAGATATATATATAGATATGTATGTAGATATATATATAGATAGATATATATATATATATATATATATATATAGACTTAAAGTGTTGGGAAAATTGGAATTTTGTCTGACTTTTGTGATTTTCAAGTTTAAACGATGAGCTAAGAAGACGCTTTACGTTTACAAAAAAATGATGAAACAGACCAACATAAAATAATTTTGTACGATTGCGTCCATCTCAATGGCGTGTCTAGGATTTATGTGCTTTAGGTGGGGGGGTGAAAAGTGGAATAGAGGCTGAGGACCCTCAGCCTCAGGGGCACAGTTAAGTAGGTGGACTACATCACACATTTCTATCGTGTGTGTAAACGTTACCATGAAAACGTTTCATTCTGTCAACTGAAATTGAAGGTGGTCGGACTAACTTTGGACTCGAGATAGACAGGTTTCTATTGTGAGGTAGTAGACCGAAGTGTTTGTGGGCATCGGCAGGCTGAGGGAAGAGTATACATCTCCCCCTTAGATGTACCCTTGGACATTATTACACTTTTCATCTGAGCAAGTAAATAATTTTCGTGTATTGACACTCGGTATCAGCCATTATAGACTCCACTCTTCTTCCAAAATAAGCACAGAGTGATTGTTATGGTCTTGTTGATCCCATGAAGCCAGACTTTATAAAAGTCGACAGATCAGCGGTGTGACTGGCACATTGCTAGTAATCGGGGAGACTTTGTGGGCCCGAAGTAAATTTTGTGGCGGTCAAGATTTAGTATAGATTTGTAGGCGTGCATCTTTTACCCTTAAACGTGTGATCTTGTACACCGCAATTGCGGAAACGTCTAGTTTGAAAGTGGATACAGAATTTAGTGCTCTACCAGTTGAAGTGGTCCAGAGGGGTTCTTGGGGGATAGAGCTCCACTCCCCTAGCAGTTGCACCACTGTGCGATATGACGGTAATGTGGTATCCTTTTGCTTCTCTACCGATATAGCATATTTCTAATACCGCCCATCGTTACCTTCTGCTACTGAGTTTCTTACTGAAAGATGTTTGGAAAAAATTCTTTTTTCTTTAGAGACATCGCCCTCGCTTAGTGCAAGAAGTACACCTTCCATTGAATCGATGGAAATGGCGCAGGGTTGCCCCGGTAAGTATGCACAGCGGCGGAAACTTGTCTTCTTAGCTAAAAGAGGTTGGAGAGAGATGGCAGGAACTGTGATAATGATGGAATGTGATTACATGCAAATGAAATGAAAACTGCTGTTTCTTTTTTTGTGGAAAAAACCCCTTGGCTTGTCATAAAGAACGAGGTTAGCTGCTTGGCAAGACCAAATTGATAAAATAGCAAAAAAGGTTTCAAAAGGAATAGAGATCATGTGATGTGTAAAACCTTTTCTACCAAGGTATTTGCTATTGGTATTATATAACTGTTTTGTCTTGTCGCACTTTGACTACTGTTCTGCTCTTTGAGGAAATCGTTCTAAGTTCTTACAAGAGAAACGTGCGGCAAGGGTAGTAACAGCTGATAATTAAGATGCTCGGTGTAGTGATGTGTTTGATAAATTACATTGGTAGTCTTTAGGACAGTGGTTCCAGAAGGGGGCGGTGGAAAGATCGGGGGGCAGTGAGGCAAAAGGGGGCAATAGGGGGGCGGCAGGGTGGCATTAGGAGCAGTTAATAAATAACTTTTTGTTTTTTACAAAATCTGAATGACAAAATATTATGTAATAAACACTAAGGTAAAAGAACACGTATGCAGTTTATAGAGAATAAAATTGACTTAAGAATTATAAACGAATGCATGTGTGTTCGCATGAAACGAATGTGTGTTCGCATGTGTGTGTGTAGGAGGGAGGGGGCGCTAGGAATCCACCTGGGAGCCAAGGGGGTTCCAGCCTGGAAAAGTTTGGGAACCACTGCTTTAGGACAACAGAGGGGTAAGCAACTCATCACCCCTGTTCAGAAATTCTTTATTAGAGACATGCCAAATTTTCATGCAAGTAAACAGGAATTATTAAACAATTCTAGGTATCAATTGCCCAGTTTTTATAACACGAACAGCATCAGTTTAAATTTACTACATCATCGTAAAGAAAACAATACGTCTGTAAAAGTTTTTGAAACTGTATAAACAATTTGGGATTGAATTAGTACACAGATATTGATGGTAATTATATTTGTAATTAGATGGTACTGCGTTCATTACAGACTGTAGATTTACATAGTTTTTGCTGGTATTTTATATTTTGTATGTAAAGCAATTATTCGATGAAGTGGAGGTGAATAGTGGTGGATATTCACCGAGCCGCGAAATTTAGCATATACCCCACGTAATTGTTTTCATATATGGTTTTATTTAAAGTTATGAAACCATTTTGCCGAGCTCAGTCGGCTTGTCGCCTACTCATCATTTGTAAACAAAACATTTTAAACTCATCCTAAGTGCATTTATCGCTAAAAAGTAAAAGATATACTTATCATTCAATACTTCCATGCCAAATTTTGTTGCTTTTTTTTTTGGTATTGTCTGGCTCGGCGGCTTCGTTTACAAAACAAAGTTGTTCTTCCGTAACTGAAACAAAACTGGACGCCATCTTGTTTTGCTCGGAGGTGAATAGAACAGGATATTCCGAGATAGAGGAACCAATCAGATTGCGCGAAAAAGACTATTCACCTGCGAAGTAGATGCTAAAATATTTTATCCATGAAATAGATGTTAAATTTGTTTACCTAGTTATCTTTGAAAGTACTGTTGGGCATTACACCTACCAACAGCATACCTCTCGTATACAACGCCGACATGTGACGTGACGAACCAAATAGATAAACAGGGGGAACCTTGGGGAACCTGACTGTCACTCCTCACTCGACTTTGAAGATGATCGCTGCTGAGGCTGTCGAAACGTCAGTCCCACGAACTCCACAAGCAGTCTTTCTCAAAACTGCTTAACTCAGGGTGATCTATCTTTCGCCGACACGTATTTTATTGTACAATTTAGCAGGATGAATAGTACCGTGATCTATCTATAATTTTCTGAAATTTTACGACAATTTATTATCTTGGTATTTGTTCTTTAACATTTCTAATAATCGTATTTGCTCTTTAATATTTGTAATAATCGATTCTGATTGGCTAAGAGCAGTGCAATTTCAAGGTAACACCCTGCAGAAAAAAAGGTAATACAGTAATCTGTAGTGAATTACCTTTTTTGACACTGCATGACTTTTTTCATGTACATTATTAATTGGTAATAGAACAACTTCTCGTACAATTTGAAAAAACGCGCCCTTGTGATGTTTTCAAAGACCTCAGATATCACTCATCCTTCGAATTCGTGATATTTTGACAGTCTTTGAAAAAATCGCTCCTACGTGTTTTTACTAAATTGCACTCGAAATCATGGTATGACTTGTACTAATTTTTATTCTACTAAGCACTTCTTATCTCAATTCAGACACCACTTCGGAGTTGGGAAAGATTGGCGCCCTTAATGCGGAACCTTATCTGAAGGCTTGCAGGAAATTTAACCAGGATCTTCCAGGGAAGGATTGGAAAACTATGGCCGGGAAAATGGGATACAGCATTGACGAGATGAATTCATTTTCCACGAATGACAGCCCTGCAGATGGTGTGCTTAAAGACTGGGGAACAGTAGCTGGAAATGATTTACATAAACTGATCGAAATTCTCACGGACATGGGGAGAGATGACGTGGTAGGAATTATAAAAGAGGCACCGGGTGTAAGTACATCGCCCAATAACTAACTCTTGGTAAAAGCCATCACGTTTTGCACTTAATTTGAAAACTTTGCTTTCCTAGTACCGTCGGGCTCCATATCTCGCGGAATCTGACGCAAAAGGAAGTAAAAAAATTAAAAAAAAAAACAAGACAAAATAAAAAAAATTTTAAAAAATAAAAAAATTAAAAACAAAATAGTAGAGCGTACATGACATTGGTCATGTGTCACCAAATACTTTGCACCTGGTTTTCCAGTTATCCATCCCCGGATTAAGAAATTTTTCGCACCGGAGCAACGTGTTGGTGGTGTCAATAAAGCCCTGGCAATTGCCGGTGGTGTCATTAGAAGGAAAGCCGAGGGGACTTCGGCGGTCACTCGAAAGGCTCACACGGGCGAAGTAAATGTTTATTTCGTGAGTTTGACCAATTAATTTGATTTGGGCGTGAAAAATTAATGAATATCGAGACTTATACAAGTAAATTTACTTCGATATATTACATTTTCAGGCAGTCCCCGGGAAATTATCACCTTCCAAAAGTGTGTTGCCCCTGCGCAATTGCTTCCCTTCTCCTTCCCATATTTATCCAGCACTGCACTTACCTTACAGCACTTGCGCGCTGTGTGTGGCCTGTGACACAATTTTAACTTTTGATACCAGTTTGATACCAGTTCGATGACATTTTGTACGACAATTTATAGAATCTTCAATTCAGTTCGGGAAGTACTGCGGAATTTCTCTGTTTTCATCAAAGGAATTCCTAACTTCGGAAAAGTCCTGCCACATTACCACAAACTTAAATGACTAGTTTAGAATCATTCCCTCGGTAACATAATGAGAAGATTTCATTTCGAACTTACACTGCTAAAGGGAATTCGAAAAATTAATTCGACTTGAGGGGGATTCAAACTCGCATCTTCGGGTTTCCGGACCGCTGTACTACCAGTTGAGCTATTGATTCAATTGGGAAAAATATGTATATTTTCTCCATTTTAGGTGCGCGAGAGATTCACGCGATAACTTACGCTTAATCCTTGAGGATATGCAGTGTTTCGGTACACGTATCCCGCACAAGTCAATTCAGTTTTTCGGACAAAGATATAAAATTAGAGTGGTGAGTAGGGAGTGTTGAACGATGTGTAAAAAAGTCAATTGGTACGAGGGAACTGCCGAAACTTACGTGTAAAAGAGGAGGTGCTGAGATTTCGAACGAAGGACCTTCCGTTCTTCGAGTTGACTTTAGCAGTGTAGGTTAATCATAAAACTTTCTCGTAAGTGATTGGATTTGGAAGAATCTACATTTGCATTTCCGGTAGTGATGCGACTGGTCTCACGTTTTTCAAACAACTAAGTAATGTAGGACGTTGGAGACCACAGTGTTGATGTTCGATCTAGTAAGGAACTAGCCGCCATGTTTACTTGCTTAAAACTTGCGCCACACTCGTGGTTTGTTGCTGAATACCGCTGACCGACTTTGTATTGGTAAATAAAGTATGCCCACCTCTCTTTGGCCACTTCTTTGTCGGTTGTAAGAGCGCGAACTTTTGGTAACTTGATGTTCTTTTTTTATTCATATACTTGACACAATTTCAAACGATGTAAATTTATGTCAGATAATAGGTGAAAAAACCGCGTAAATTTATAGTTTAAACTATACCTCGATTATATGTGAATATGGCACATACCGTATTTTACTCTAACCCGTTTGGACAGTTTGGTGCCAGGCCGGCCGATTTGTACGAGTCAGCGCGCAAATTCAAATTGTAATATTATTTAGGGGGTGAGGAACCCTGACGATAATAGGGACCTAAAGCAAACACAGCGGGAAAGTCAACGTCCTTCATACAATAGAATTTTTAATCCAAAGCAAAATGAATGAATATTTTTTATTCCTGAGTGTAATCCCAACGTCGTCCTCGTTTTGCATACAACGTCACTTGGAGCGTTTTCACTTGTTCTGGACGACGTTATCTGGTGGAACGGCTGATGCTGTTCATTCGAGTTGACGTCGAAAATGAATAAAATCGGATTAGAATGTTTTAGGTTTTTTTGAAGTTGAAAAACAATTATTATTCGGTGGTTCCGGTTAAGTTCAAAATAGCTGGTTGTTTGTTTGTTAGTTTTGTTTTGGGTTTTTTTTTTTTTTTTATCGTCGTCGTTGCCCTAGCTTGCTTAAAGAGGGAACCCAAACCGGAGCGTGATGCAGTTAAGTCCTGCATCCTGAAATATTTAGAACACGCGAAACGGGGTGCACAGTTGTACCTTGTTATAGCGTAAGGATTCTTTCGGTACTCGAAACCCTCAGTTAAGTGATTAATCCATTCTCCCAATCTGTACCCGACTTTACTTTGTCCTTGTATAAGGTGATGTCATTTTGGTCGAATGGGGGATATATTTTGCTTGCAAACTCTAGGTGGTGGCCAAGTGACCAATCATAAACCTTGAAGTTGGTGTCGTCATACTTCTCGGTAAAATATGCAAATAGCCTTCCTCTTAGTCTCCACGTTCTAAAGTTGTTGTCGGAACTATACAGCAGTGTCTGCAGTTTGTTAAATCGAAAGATCAAGGAGTGTAAATTTGCTTCTATTCTTGAAGTAAGTAAACTAAACATCTTCAACGGTTAGTTCTTCTCCTGGACTAGAATAAGAAGGAAAACTTTGCTTTAATAGCATTGTTCATCCAGTCATAAATTTTGCGACTGGTGAGACTTATCCGAACAATACCTGTGTTTGACTCTCCGTGTTTCTGTGATTATCGTGATTCAACTGCTTCTACATTTCGATGCGTTCTTGAAATCGTTTGCCTGTGCCTCTTCTGTCATGTTCATCTGATTGTTCGAACAATTCTTGTTCACACACCATGACAATGATTTCTTCGTCTCATATAACACGAGCCCTGTCATGCATATTAGTCACATTTTCTATGTCGTTTGGTTTTAAGTTTAAACATACCTTGTCTGGTGGCTCATGCCTTTCGTTAATACTACATGATGGTATCCATTTAGTGTCGTTTTCAAATGAATGTTTTGTTCCTCATTTTAGTTCAAACGACTGACAAAGGGTTGATGTCGTTATAAAAATCGATTTGCCCGCCAAAATTATTTCCCCAAATCGCCGCGCTGCGTGACGTCGTTTCCCAGCCTTAGTTGCAAGCTTCGTAATGCGTCGAGGTCACTTAATACGAAAGATGTAATTATTAAATGATAGCAAAGGCGTAGAAAGTTCTTCGAAAGTGAGGGAAGGCAATAAATGCATGGTAGATATGAGATATCTCGTGCTAGCAAGAGACTTATTTAGGTAATGTTGCATGGTTCGTCATAAAACAGGGATTTTTGCCAAGATAAAACTGAGTCAATTAAATATTACCCGATAGCAATATAAATTGAAAATATAGGAAGAGAATAGTTGTTAATAAAACTTCAGGTCAATTTAAACGATTTCGTTCAATCGTACTTAAATCCAATGGCGTAACTAATAGATTTCTAGTAGAGAACCCTTCAAGAGACCTCAGTAAACTTTTTTGGAGGGTAACAACTTGTAATAAGTTTGAACGCTCAGCGTAAAACACGAGGAATAGCCATAAAGGAATAATAAACTTCAATGGTGTGTAACATTTTGATGTCAACTTCACTACATCTTAAGATATTTGATTGTTCACTTCATAAAGGTATTTAGCATATGATTACAAGCAGAACACTAATTACGTGTACGGACCAGTCAGGAGAGGGGGAAATACTAAAGCTAGTGAAAAATGATGTAAAAAATTAACAGATAGGGAATTCAAGATTTTGCTATTCTGCTAATTCTTTGAGATCACCTTGATGACCATTTTGTTTGCTGTTTTTATAGAGTATAATAATGAACGATTCAGGGTATGGTAGTCCTGTCAAAAATAATGAAGAAATAAGATTCACCATCGAATCGAACAAATCTGGAACAATTGATGAAATTGTGGCATCAATATACGAAACCGTAAAGGATGCTTTGATCAGGCGTTATCCCAAGATGAACGTACAACAACGCTTGTTTTGGGCTAAAGTAAAAGATCATGAAGATGTAGTGTCGATTAATCCTGTAATGTTTTTATGCGCTTGGCTCCAACCGGAAACTTCCCTTCAAATTGAGATCAATCCAGGACCAGAACTAATCTACAAAAAACCCCAAGCATTCGATGGTAGAAACCTTTGTTGGTTCTGTATTAAATGTGATAACAGAAAAAATTGTGAAGCTATAACTAACCTTCACTACCATGTATATCGCTGCAAAGATCTATGTGTAGTTGCACGAGACGGTGAAAATATCATGGAAGCCCTCGTAAACGATGGTCGATTTAAGAATATAAATAGATTTCAGCTGGATCACGGACCGAGGCGTCAATCGCCGGCCATTACAGAGAGAGCAAGCAGTTACTCGAAAGTCATTTTTCGCGTGACAGTGACAAGAAGTGCAAAGTTAGATGAAAGTGTGTCACGTAGTAATCCCGAAGTGAAACAGCTTGTTTTGAAAACAGAACAAACTGTCCTGGCCGATGCTAGCAGTCCGCTTAGTGCAAAAGCGGTGACTCGAGATGCAGAAGCGGAATATCTCCCTGGCATTCATGAGCCGACTGGGGATAACAATCTCCAAGGCATGCAAAACGAGTCTTTTCCAAAAGACCACGTCGTAGTTCAGAGTGAAGGGGTATACCACTTTTCAAAACCAGTCAAGCAGCTTTCTAACAAACAAATGTTTAAAGAAATGGAAGATTGTGCGAAATCTTCTGCCCGGTCAATGCTTGTTCCCGATGAACAGCAACACAACTATCAAAAAGGAATTGCAAAGTTATGCGTTGAACAGTTTGCGTACCAGCATTCTCTTGCTCGACCTGCGTGGCTAACAAAGAAGCTCGGTCCTCTTCTGGATTCAGTGGGAAGGATCATTTGCGGGTCAGTTAGCGCCACCTGTTTTTTAATAACACATGACATGGTTATAACTAATTGGCATGTCGTAAACATGATCAAAAATGCAAGACAGTCAGACTTATCCTCACATCAAGATGTTTTCGTGGATTTCGATTTCGAACGTCCTGGTCCTATGGATATATCTCGTATGATTAAAGTATCACCACGCAATGAAGGAAGCATCTTGGATCCCAGTTATGATTATGCATTGTTACGTCTCGAACAAAACGTGGACAACAAAGATCCTCTTGGTCCAAAAGTTAGATGTCTGGTTCCAGAGGAAGGCCTGATTACAATAATAGGCCATCCGAGTAACAGAGAAAAGCTTGAGGAAACGGGTGTCATTCTTCCAAGGATAGCAAGATCTGAAGAACTGAGCAAACGAGTGGCAGAGAAAGCAGCTCGGTGCAGCCTTAATCCGGAAGAATGTGCATTGAACCAGCGTAGCTACAACACCTGGTGTATACACATGCACAGAATAGACGTTGGCGATAACAATTGTATCATGACTTACGACGTTGGAAGTATGTTCGAAGGGTCATCTGGGTCACCTATTTTCAACATGAACGCCGAAATTGTCGCCATGCATAGTGCAGGGTTTCGACTAAATGAGAAAAAAAAGAAAACCAGCGTCGTCGAATTAGGGATAACATTTGAGGCAATCATTGGCAGTCTCAGGGACAAAGGCTTTGGGAATGTGGTGAAACAAATTTTCCCGAATTGTGAGATTCAGGACATGGATTTGTTTTAATGTGAATATTAGTGTTTCATTTAACTGACATGAGCAAAATGTTGACTTGTTATGAAACGCCGACCTATTGCAGACGAAGTACTTCGTTGTAAGATTCATAGTTAGTAATGATAGTTGGCAATTAGGCCGACATTTATGTGAATCACGGACCGTTTACATACAGGTTACTAAATGTATTGAGAAAATAAATTAACGTTTTTATACTTTCTTATAGCCATAAAGTTAAGGCCAGGGTCCAGTTGTTTAAAGCACGATTAGCACTAATCCAGGATTACCAGTTAACCTGTTGCTTTGGTTTCGTTTATTTTGGTTGAGCAATCTAGGTCAGATTTCACAGCTAAAACGTTTTTGTATGCACCCAAAATCTTTAAAAGAAAATGCCAACTTTTCTCAGCAGCATGATCGCACATTTGTCTGCAACATTTTCGCAAAACCTGGATTAAACTGATCGCCTTTTGAACAACCGGACCCAGGATCTTAGTAGTTTCTTAATTAGTGGATCTTTTTCAGGATTCTACAACTTTACGACAAGATCTTGTCAGCATCCCATGTACTATTTAGATTTTAAATGAAAAATATATGAATCTTAATCTTTATTCCTAAATGATTCGATGCCTTTGTATGGATTTGGTTTGAGATGTTGAAGATGACTGTATAGCCACATTCAATTTACTTATTTGTAATATAAAACGGATGATTTAAATGTAATGCGATTAGTGCTAGAGCGTGGAAGTGTAACATACTCAAATAAAATGAAGATAGCACTGTAAAATGTGTGATAAATAGAACTAGCTTATTCAGATTGTATTTAGTGACAGTTCTCTCATGTGTTGGTCCGTTTTAACTTTCAACTGGAACAGGAATAGGAATTACCACTAACTTGAATTGTAAGGCGTCCACACGCTTTAAATGACCTAAACAATGACCTGAACCCTGGCGAGAGAGACCCAGTCTCTCTAACAAATCTTATAAAAGTAGAAGTGGTGCATAGGCAGTGTTGAAGACACGTTGAAAGGCAAAAATAATGTAAAGTCGGCCGTCTGCTTTCCTCTCTGCCATATTGATTACTTTAAAATATGTACCTACTAAAAGACTGTAGGAAAGAATCTAATTTTACCAAACGTTTCAAAAAGACCGTATTTAGTTAATGAAAGGGTATGGATTTTCCGAATAACGACACACAAACTAAATAACATTGTCTGAAGAGGATGTTTGATTCTTTAGTGAAACTACTTATTTTATTCAACATTGTTTGATCTAAATTATCTACTTCTGTATTTGATACTGTATCCATCCGAGATTTTTCTAACCTAAAAACGAAACCTATCGAAGAGTAACGTGAAACTTTACATAGACATATCAGTACAATAAAATCAGGGGGAAAGCGATGGGGGTAGTCACTTATTTCAGAATACTGATGATGTTGGTAACGGAATAAAAGTTCCATAGGCCAGGATACTGGCCAAAGGTTAACGTGGGGTTTCTCTACGGGTCATTTGACTATGGTACGAGGTTTCTGGATGAATTACAAATTAAACGATTTTATTTATCCATGTAGAAATTTAGAAAAGCTAAAGCAAAACTTTTTGATTATCTCGCGAAAGTATGAGTTATTTGTTTTCAACAGTAGAGTAGGAACCAGTGAAGCTCCGGGGGCTGACGCCTATAATTTTTTAGAGGTAAGACTGATAACTGGCGTTCGAAAAGAACTAGGATAAACAATCCCGGAACCATGGGTTGACATTTGTGTCACTGTGTGAGTTCATGTATGAGTGTGTTTGCCTTCCATATTGTATTTAAATTCTGACATCTGGAACATTACCCGCTCATCTCGTTGCCGTAATCCCCATAAATTTTTTGCTGTTTTTATGTTGACCAATTTCCTTGTGCGAATTTTTGCTTATCGGCTATCGCCTCGTTTTTCAACTCACTTCTTGGTGTTCGCATATCTGATGAAACACTCCCCGTGTATGGTATATTACATAACAAGCTTGCGGAAGTATAAAAAAACTAACACACTTTATCTAAAAAAAATATCATGTTTTTATATTTTTTAAAATTTACTGTCGATTATTTGTCGTTCTTTAGGTCACATTTCATTATTTTTAAAGTTTGGTGACGGTTTTATATCACCACTCATCTCCTATTGTTCTCAAATCTAAGACACACCACAAGCATAAGGTGATTAAAATGAGAGCCAAATTATATTAAAATCTGAAAAACTTGACACGAACGAAACGCTATGCATTTGAAACATTGCCTACGATTTAATTAATTGGGATTAGCAAGAAGTCAAGAAACTGAGAATTCTGCGCTTTCCTTCAAAACTCAATCGAGAATGCATCACAGCCAAATTGTCAAGCACTGCTATGTCCCCAGTCCACCACTGAAAGCCCACGGCGCAACTCCAGTTCACTGCCCGGATGTGTTGAATCACTTCCGGTTCGATTTCAGTTCCGTCTCCATTGATAGCATGTGCCGGGTACATTCTGTCGTCGTCCAAAAAGAACTCCCTCGAACATTGGTGATTCTTTAAAGTACGAGCTGTGGTGTGAATCAGGTTGAGTAAAGCACACCTTCTGCCCAGTCTCTGGATGAGTGGTAAAAGGTGGAAGAGCATACCAATACAGTAAGCTGTCATCAGATTTATTCCACTTGTATGAAAACTTGGCTTTCCCTAGAAATCGCTCAACTTCCTACGGTAAAAGGATATTGAGAATTACGTAAAATTATAGCACGAATTTAAGGAAGTTGCAATTTTTGTTTCAGCCCCACCTCGCGTACTCGTTTAAAAATGGTCACTACCCTTCTCGCATCAATATGCAAAGTGCCTGAGCTTCAATGCTTAGAACCACGACTTGGTCTGTTTATGCAACTTTACTCAGTAAGATTTAGTGGGAGATCAAAAAGTAGTTGTGCCAACCGCAAAAGGTACAAGGCTATATTTGTTTGGAAGATGAAGAGTCTGAAAACACGTAAAGAAAGTGTTATCCTGACAGTAGAAACTGACCTACAGGTGTGATAGACACAGTTGTTCCCGAGAGAGAGCGCCGTATTCTGAATCTGATCAGAATTTTCCTCATTGTGGCGTAACTGTGAGCTCTGTTTGCGGTGCTGGACCATGAGTCTGCGAGAAAGTGAGAATTTGGGGCAGGTGCAGCGGGCGTGATTTACGTACCTTTGGATCATCTGTGTAAAACGAGGATTGCCAGGAAACATATTGAGTGTGTCCTCCCTTGCTGGGTAGATGGCGACTGTATCGAACTTGCTTTTCTTCAAATTTTCTAACGACAGTGGGATCAAGTTTAGTCAACACCTCAGAGTTACTCGCGATAGCCGTTAATCCACCACAATCAACGCACAGTTCATGGTCGCAGTAGAAAACAACCTAGAAATAAGATTATAATACTCAAGATAATTCATGAAAAAAGAAAAGGGTTTAAAGTTTAATGAATTGTTGTAAATGGGTTAGAACACACGTTTTCTACTTGTGATATAACTCTTGATTTGCGTGAACTTTTCGTGCTATTTTCTCGGCTTAAAACGTCGGAATGTCCAATTTTGAATAACACAAATGTTTACATCTACCCGTGTCATAAGTAATTTACAATATGCACGTCGGTTTTGTATCGGATGTACAGGCACTAGCCGAAAGCAGTGTGTTTTCTTTGTGTTCAGGTATTTCTTAAAGCACTCATTTCACAAAAACGTTTCAGGGCTTAAACATTAATGACGCGCTTAAAAACCCGCCATGTTGACTGAAAATGTGTGTCAACCAACGGCTACAGAAGTTGACGTTGAGCGGTTATAGTGCGTATGAAGTGAAACAATTAGTTTGGAAGAAACTCCCTTGTTTGAAAGAACTTTTTTTAAGTGATAAAGATTGGTTATCACGTCCCTCCAATCCTTACTTCGGCCTTGGGATAGTGAGATTTATTTTGATGTATCGATAACACCCTCCGTACATCACGCGGATCGTGAGTTTCTGAGAAATTCGTAATTTTCTGAGAAATAGTCCATTGGGGTGTACCCCAAGTACTTCGTAAAGAGGGAGAAGTCCTTTCCTTCACTCAAAGGAAGCCCTCGGAACAATACGGCGCCGTAAGTCAATAAGTCTTGGTCAAGCTGCCTGCGGGCAATGCACAGCCCACTCTTCAATAGTGTACATCTCTGCATTCTGTATTTCCAACGCATAGGGAAGACCGCTCCTAGGACCTGCGAGGAATTCTGGAAAACCTTTGCCACAAGATCCTGGAAGAAACTTTCTTCCAGCGATAGGGTGTTTGAATGGTGGAACCAGTTTTACGGGATCTAGGCATCTGAAGAGTTTGCGTTTTGTTGGCGGTGTTTCTACAGGTCCACTTGACCTTAGGAATTGATGGAGAAACCGTCAAGGTTATCGTTCAGTTCTTGTGGTTATAATTCAAAAGAATATTAATACAAGAACGAGGCTCGAAAGGCTACTTTTAAATGCGTATGAAAGAATATCAAATTGACGGTCACTTACGATGATGATATGAGATACAAGTCACCTTACCTTAATTATAAGTTGAGACTGTTCGAACAAGATAGAAGACAATGCGGCACAAGTTTAAATCAGAATACAATGTTTTGACTGCCACCTTAAATTTCGTGCGAGGAATATTGTTTCAATGACAATAAACTTAGGACAGAGTGGTATCAGCGGGCTAAACAAGACCCCTAGTTAAGGCTGGTTTCCATATAATCGCTCACGATCGATGTTGATCGCTAGCGATCCAGAACGATTGATGGCGACCTCATGGAAACATTTTCCAGCGATCACTCACAATTGCTGGGATAGAAATTGTTCTATCTCAGCGATCATGAGCGATCCACAGCGATCATTCGGTTGAGCGATTTCAGCAACCCAGCGATCGTCAGCGATTATATGGAAACTAAGCTTTAATGTGAGTTGAAGAAAAGCCGGTTCAAAATTGAAGTCATTGAACTACCGCTCATAGATGGCTCTTACTTGCCTGTGAAGGTGAGTTTAAGGCAACGTCGCAGGCAGGCCACTCTCGTTGAAACATACACCGTAATCAGAACTTTATTAAAACGTAACAAGTCACTTTATAGCAGGCATGTCTATCAAGTTGATTCAAGTTCAACTTCGTCCGCTTTATTACGGTGGAGGGCGCGATTGTATGAGAATAATGTCCCAAGACGAGTTCAAATTGCAGGCGAGTGACACTAGCTAACCACACTAGAACAAAGGAGATTTTTCATTTTATCCACTGGCGTCTGCTGCTTATGGTGTGAACATCACTCAGGTCGATGTATACATTTCTCGTGTCACTCACACCGTTCGAGTTCGGTGGGAACCCAGCACAACAGTCAGCACAATATGTCCGCCAGTCGAAGCAGCTGACATTGGTAACTTTTACTGTCTCGGTTAGGGTAGCTCAATGGTTGGAGCGCCTCACCACTCACCAGCCTTAGTGGTTCGATCATGAATGTTGACAAATCATCTGGACATGTTTTGTTTATGTAAATCCTTATCGGGTATAACTTACTTCATTCTAGCTG
The DNA here is from genome assembly GCA_030142905.1 of Heliopora coerulea. Classification (NCBI taxonomy): domain Eukaryota; kingdom Metazoa; phylum Cnidaria; class Anthozoa; order Scleralcyonacea; family Helioporidae; genus Heliopora; species Heliopora coerulea. Next base: position 36,217 of record JASJOG010000352.1, on the reverse strand, counting down.
GTAAAGATCGCAAGATTTTTCTCTCTCTTCCCAACCAAATTATAGGCAGACAGCACGTGTTACATGCTTGTTGATATCGGGTAGACATTCTGCGTCTTGTTGTCCTTCGCTGTCTAAGCAAGAGATTTTGTAATAGCTCACATGTCGTCTCTGGCAGTCAGTCGAACGATACCCAGAAATGCTGGGTATTTTTTGTGTAAATATTCATGCGACGAATTCTTTTGAGGTCAAAAAATACGTTGGTCATTAGAACTCAGTCGGTGAATGGGATGCAATCATTGAACTCTAAAAAGACTAGAACGATACCTGTAAACTGTATTTTGAAGCCAACATGAAGGGTGACGTAGGTCAATTTGCAGGTCATTCCAGTCCCCTACGAGATAAAAGACGCAACCTATTGCGAAAAACTGAGCCTAAATTTCGGATTTGTGACAATTTTCTTTTTTATCCTCAATAAGTAGAGGACAACGTCGGTAGGACTGCATATTTGTCAGAATTAACGGTCAATGAAAAATAAAAGTTCAATACAAATTTTCTCCACGCCTGTTTTTTTCCTACATGGCTGCCCCCATGTCGGCTTCATTCAGTCGCTAGGCCTGGTACAACGAGATATCGTTCCAGTCTTTTTAGAGTTCAATGGATGCAGCAGCCGGTTCCTTTAATAATGCAACTACCAGAATGCCTATCGAAATCTTTCTTGTAATGTTAATCGGAGCAATTGTCTTTCCATTCACTTTGTGAATTCGATTTTTGCGTGAAAATGAAAAAAAAACCCCACAAAGTGTTCTGGTAGTTGTATTCAGAGATTTTATTCGAGAGCGTTTCTGTCTAATTTCTTCGTCAAGAAGTTTTCGTTGACAGCTGCGGTATGCATGAGAATTCCTCAGGTTCAATTCAAGACAACAATTCAAAGCAAGACAGCAGCGGTCCCGGCAGTGGAACTTTGGTAATGGTATTCTGCGCACCCTCAAGGAAATTTGACAACGCTACATAAATTGCACAAGAAATGCAACAGAAATGAACACTAATATTTCTAACAATTTCTTAATATTTTATCCCGTGCATGGTCATTGTAGCTGCTTGTTAAACGTCTTACGTTACATTAGACATTGGCAAGCAGTTACATGTTTCCGGTGCATTATCCAACACTTGTTGTAATCACTGTTCGTACCCCTTTTTTGACGTATTATACCTCCATGGTCATAAGATATTTGACATGCACTGTCTGTTAGTTTAGAATTGTAGTTAATTCATGCTATTACATTAATTCATCCTTAGTCAGAAATGTCATTTTTTTGGTTCAATTAAAACGAGAGCTCGTTAGTACGTGTAAATGGTTACAATACCATTTCCCTAGAGCTTCAGTCTTTGAAATTTTGTATCGTTTCAGTGTTAGAGAAGTTAAGAGCATCATGAGCATGTTGATTGCTTTAAAATATGCCCCTGTTGAAAGACCGTAGGGAAGAATCCAATGTTACCAAACGTTTCAAAAAGATCATATTTAGGTTATGAAAGAGTAGGGATTTTCCAAACAATGACACGCAAACTAAATAACATTGTCTGAAGACGATCTTTGATTCTTTAGTGAAACCAATTATTTTATTTAACATTGTTTGACAGTTACATATTTAACTAAACTTTCTTCTTGATTTCATACTATATTCATCTGAGACTCTTCCAACCTAAAAAGGCAACCTATATAAAAATGACGTGAAACTTTACATACTTTTATCAATACCATGAAATTATGGAAAAGGTGATGACGGTATTCACTTAATGTTATTTCAGAATACTGATAACGTTGGTAATAAACGCCGGGCTACTGGCCAAAGGTTAACGTAAGGTTTCTCTACAGGTCGTTTGACTAAAGTACTAGGTTTCTGGGTGAATCACAAATTGAATGACTTTATTTAACCATATAGATATTTAGAAAGGCTAAAGTGAAGTTTTTTGATAATCTAGCGATGGAATGAGTTATTTGTTTTCAACTCTGAGGGGAATTTTATAGCCCGAAGCTTTCCAGCAACTAATGAGTATGCGTCAGTTTGTCCTTTGCTAACTGATGTCAGAAGTCGATGAATGTGGATTTTGCATAGTTCAGTCGATGTATTTTTACCTACCATCGTGATAATCAGATTTTTCAACGTATCTTCTTTTCTTGGTTTCCTGTGCCTTGCTTTTCAATAAACTCTTCAATATTTCTTCTTGGAGGATTACTGCACGTGAACTTCACCGTCATCGAACTCTCGTTCAAGTACCCAGGCCTCTGGACGTGGCAATGACCGCCGCCATTTCCTCGACCCATGTCCCTGACGTTTTCCTCGTTGCACTTCCAGGCTGTCTGCACAAGGTCGACATAGCGACCATTAGCGAGGTAGATATCAATGACTTGAGGTACAGCGTTCTTGTCTGGACATGTGATCTCGATATTGTCCTTCTCCTTCGAAACTAGACAGAACGCAGGAAGTTTAAATTTCTAACAATGTCGGTTGGTTGATCGTTTGGAAAAGGGACGGAATTTAGAAGAAACTTAAGGTCGGGGAAACTGGGAGGTGCGAATCGATAGAGCACTAGTGTTTTAGGTGATGGAATACCTGGGAATGTGAATATTTTTAGTTTATTTGTATGCAATATATCTGAAACGAGGGAGGATTTTGATTTGACGTTAAATAACGAGAAAAGCGTCAGTTAAAAGATCGTCTGTAAAGGGTATACACTTGACGTAATAGCCGCCATTTTGCTGTTCCTTAACAAAAGAATTTTGATCCTGATACACACAAGTATGACTACCACGCCCTTTGTCATTCGAGTCCCTTTGGACAGGGTGAATATGCTGTATTAAACCATACTCTTAGACATGCTTTAAAAGATTATCAAACACAACCGATTCACGAATATCTGATATATCTCAAACACGTTCATATTTTAAAAGAAAATCGAGGTGAAAGTTGGCCTTTTATGCGAGTGTTTAATTAAAAGACACTTCTGTTAGCATTTTATTTCGTGAATTTTGGTATATTTGTGTGGATCAAAAACAAGCAGACACCGAGAAATGTGTCTATGAAACGATCGGCCATTAAATCGCCCTCTTTGAGATGATTTAATTGACGATTAAAAACTCTCGCGAAAATCCGATATATATTCTGAACTACAGCGTTCTTCGATTATTCCTGTGTCCCTCCTGACCGGTCAGTAAATCAACAAGAGAACAATTGAAAACTTGACTTTTCTGTGCATCTTACCCGTTTTTATCTCGTTAGAAGAATCTCCTCCAGGTTTCTCGCGACAGTCAAATGTCACCACTTTATCCATCAGTTTCGTTGCGTTGTCGAACGAAAAATCCTTCATCAAGACATTGCAACATACTGTTTGGTCGGCTGTTTGCGAAAGACTCGCGAGGCATTCCTCGTTGGATGCTCGGTCAATATTCGGATAGCGAGCGCTGGCCACGATCACATTCGTATCGTTTACTAGGGTAACACCTCGCACTTCAATAAATTTGTATTTTGGCAAAGGACACGTCAATGTCATCGGTAGTATCAAAGAACGTTCTGAAATAAGACAGCTCAACATTTGTAAATACACTACTTCAATAATCTGCTTTTGACTGACAAACTGACAGCTTATTGCGTGATTCGTGTATATGGCGTCATATAAATAGTAGTTATATTTGTATATACATGAGTGTCCGTTCTTTATGGAGGTATACGAGGAGCCAAATGTCTATATCCTGATACATAATGGACAAGAACTTTTAAATCACTTTTAAAACTATTGTTAATAAACTATATAACAAAAAGTTATCTCTTGAAAACTACTAAAAAAGTGTTTGTTTTCGTGTAGGTAGAACGTGAATTAGTTATGCAGATTCGTGCAGCAGTCTTCATAAACTTGTTAGAGAACTAACGTCTTGACGTCCGTCTGTGTGTTCATATATTATACTACTGCTGAGACGTGTGAGACAACAATACGTGCATATCGATCTTTTTGTTAATCCTTTGTTTGTTTTTTGACAATTGGTATCTACTAATCTCAGTAGTAAAACAAATGAATGGCATATATACATGGTTTGGAGGTCAGGCATGACACATTTAATAAAATTATATTAACATCGCGTAATCACTTGGGTTATAATCAATTTTTACCAAGAAGATTTAATTCCTGAAAGGATTTCAAGTTGCTTGGAGGAAAATCCTTTCAGTTACTCAGACTTATTTTTTTAACAGATAAATCTGCCTGAGATACTGCCGGCGACGTTTTTGAATTAACTACACTAGATTGATTTTTTTGTTAAATTTCGGGGGAAAAAATCATGTTGTATTGAAGGTTTTTTGCTAGACGTTATGTTTGTTGATACTGTTGTAGTATTTAAATGTTAAATTAAAACTGTATAATTCGTAAAGTTTGGTTGGGAAATTTAGAAGAAACGTTTCTACTTACGAGTTTCGTAGACCGGTTCATTTGACGGGATATGAACAACATCGTTACAGTTCACTAAACAGAGGAAGGCGAACCCAAAGAATATCTTCCGAAGAAATTCAACCATGTTCTGTGGAACAAAACACACCTTCAAATAAATAACGATATTTACCTCTTTCAAAGCTTTCATTTAGTATTTTTATATATCTTCAGTGTTTAAATATAAATTCAAGCTTGTTTCATACATATATGTTGCTGATGTAGAACAAAATATGTATTCCATACTTTTTTCTTCCTTTCCAGACAGTAAAGAGCTCCTATCCGGCTCAAATGCTTTTACAATTCGCGCTTTATATTTCTGTTTTAACTCTCGATCAGAGAAATATCCACTTTGAATGAGCATAGCTGGAATCACAGAACCTTTTCTTGATCCTTAATTAAATTTGTACGCAACCTATTGAAATTGAAGGATTGATGAATTAATTAAAAATAAAATTTTCATTAATAAAATTTTGTAATGCAAGTCAAACTGCCACATCCAAACATCAATTTTAAATCAAACAACTTTACTTTATACTGCAGAAAGGCATTGAAACTATAAATTCAACTTATTAAAATTCAGTAATATTTTTAAATAAATTCTACTTATACACTGAGCGTATGAAAAATATTCTAAAATTAATAAAAACTTTTTAAATTACCCCTACGCAAATGCTTGTTTAATTTGGAGCAGCAATTAAAGGCGCAGTCTTGTATTCATCAAAATGCATGATGTTAATTTTGTGTGCTTATTTTTATTGGCCTTTGCTCAAATAAGAGGTAAAAGCAGGGCCGCCGAGAGGAGGGGGGGGGGGGGAAATTGCCTTGGGCCCCCAACTCAAAGGGGCCCCCAAAATTGGAAGGATTTAGCATGGGTTGGTTTTGATCATATGGAATGATTCCTATGACGTCATAAATAGGGCCCCGCTAATTCTCTCGGCGGCCCTGGGTATAAGATTTCTAAAACAGTGCAATTCGGTAATTGAAGCCTGTTGGGTTCTAAATACTTTTTTAAATGTTTTAACCGCTGATGATTTTATACAGAATAACATGTCCATCTGTAAACATTTTACTTTAGACTTGACATGTCAACCTTATCTGTCTACAATTACTCATTTGCGAAAGATTCAAAGCTTGCGACGTGAAAAGATTTGATTACAATATTTAAGACTTCTTCAATGTCTAATGCTGTACTCAAAGTTTCGAACTAACTACAAAAACGAAAGAAGTCTCAACTGCTGCTGCACAACACATAAACAACATGGCCCACAGAAGCCTAGCCGTTTTAAATGGATTTTTAAGGTTAACCAATCAGTGACAATGCATTACATAAGTTAAAATCAGCGAGAGAGTTTTTGGCCGAAATCTCCCGTAGTCAAAAAGGTGGGAGTTTGTACATTTTGCCATGATTTATGACCAACATAAATTAGTTAAAATAATATGAGGAAATCGTTTGATATATAGCATGTGAAACGTTATATTCTCTCCAAACGATTAATTATACATCTTATTTTAATAATCAGGAACTCTGACTTTTACCATTATTATTCTTGTACATATTGTTTTAGCTGCATATATTAGATTTTAACTGTAAATGTATAACTCTTAATATCTCATATTTTACCACATGGCTCTATGAAAAGCAACCCCATGATCGACTGATGAGGCTACCGTGTCTAAAGATGTTGAAATAAATAAATAAATAAATAAATAAATATATTTTCTCGAAATCAGATGCCCTATAGGACCAGGTGAAAATCAACTAAACCCTTCAGTGAGCAGGTTTTCAGGAGCTCTCCCCTTGACGAGTAAAATCGTCTGGCGTTAGCCAGAGTAAAATTAAAAAGTTCCCAAGTGGCAACAGTGTCCATTCAAGGTTGAAAAAGCGAGATGAATGTAAAAATTGCTTGAAGAGGAAGGGAGATACAAAATCCAAAAACTGTCAATGTCAAGCGGGAACACTCCTATTCAGTTTTCAAGGCTTCAAGTTGCCGCGGAATCTGATTGTAACAAGGTTTAAAGATCGTACGATAGATGAGTAGAAGTATATTAAGTTTCTTGGTAAATTCACATGTTATCACCAGAAAAACTTTCTGGTACGCTACAGAAACGAGGTGTGAGGACACAGTCTTGCCGCTTGTATATCTGTGACTCCTCTTTGTCCTTAGCGGCACGTGGTTGAATGCGCCATGGACTTCTATATACACATATAAAATATATGTCGTATAGGCATATTATTATACTGTATATCCTTTCCTAAGTTTCGGCAGTTCCCTGAACTTTTTAGTTCTTTACACGTCGTCCAACACTGGCTACGACGCACGCTACCTTTTTTATACATACATGTTTGTATAGGTCAAAAATGACAACGTGTACTTGTTATCTGTGTCCGCAACAAAAGATGCCATGTTTAGCTTGGTTTAATGAGGCTTGATGACTACTCGACAACAAACATAAGTAGAACTTTACGATTTATTCATGGCCCCTTGTCCTGTTTTAATTTATATATACACAACTGCAAGTCGGTAAACAACGTGAAGAATGCAGTTTGCAGCGTTTTTAAATAATCGTCAGAACATATATTCCAAACCAGAGTAATTGCTGTGAATCTGGATTTGTCATCAATGAAAGTCACGAAGTAGCGGTTACCTCCAAGACTCTTCGTTTGCATGAGACCACAAACGTCGCTGTGGACAACCTCCAGGATTTCAGTAGCTCGCGTAGCTTGTTCTTGAGGAAATGGCTTTCTCTTCTGTTCGCAACCTTCACAAAATGCTGATTCTTTCGAAAATTGAAAATCTAACCCTTTGACGAGGTTCTTGTCTCGTAGCATTCTCAGGTTCTTTAAGCTTAGATGTCCGTATCTTTGATGCCATAAACACTCTGATCTGTTTTGGACCGCAACGTTGACATCATGGGACTTTTCTCTCACTTGAATGGCGTTGAGAACATGAAGATTTTCATTCAATTTACCAGAACCCAGCATCTTTCCGTCCTTGTCAATAATGACATACCCCTTTTGATGGAGCGACATGGAATACCCTCTTTTGGTTATGGCAGTAACAGAAAATAAGTTCTTGGCCAAATCTGGTACATACAGAACTTCGGTTAATCGGGCTGGTTTATAGTGCTTTCCAGCTTTGACTTTTAGCCAAGCAGATCCTTTTCCTAGTGCTTCTACTACTCGATTGTCTCCTAAACGTAGCTTTTCTGATGAAGGAAATTCAACGTAATCCACCATAAATTCTTTCTCATGGGACATATGCTGTGAAGCGCCTGAATCTATATACCATGTTGAATCCTTTCTTTGGTTTTCATGGATCAAAGTCCAAAATAAGGTGTATACAGTGGCTGAGCATGATGTATTGTCTTTCTTTCCTCTCTTTTCATCTTCCCTTACATTCTTTGGTTTCCTATAATCTCTGGCCCAATGTCCTTGTAATCCACAGTTGTAGCATTTCTCCTTTTTCTTCGCTTTAATCTTTCCATATTGTCTACCTTTAGACGCAGTAAGAGCTCTCTCGACATCCTCTGCAGGAAGTGAATTCTCTTTACGCTTGTGCTCTTCAGGAAGCAATCTTGCTGTGATGAATTCCAAATTCAAATCTTCGGCACGAGACTCTAAAGCTTGTGATCAAATTGCTATATGAATCAGGAAGGCTACACAACAGTGTTGCAACTTGGTCGTCTTCAGATATTGGAGCTTCAACTGTTTCCAGTTGACCTGCTAGCTCTTTCATCTTGTTTATGTGTTCGGTCATCGTCTTGTCATCTGCCATAGATGTTGTGAAATACCTTTTGCGTAGAAACAATTTACTCGCTAAAGACTTTACTCCGTAGTGGTTTTCCAATTTAGACCAGGCTTCCTTTGCTGTCTTCGCTGATCGAACCAAAGATAGTTGTTCGTCTCCCAGACATAGACAAATCGTCGCAAGTGCTTTTCGTGCACGCCTTTGAAATTGCCGTCGTTGAGTTTCAGTAGTTCCTTCTTCAACAGGTTCTACCTCATTTCATGAACTTTACTGTGATAGAACGTTTTCGGCCACTGAGAAAAATCGTATTTTATCACACGTGAAGGATACGATATTTTTACAGGTAAAGGTATTGGTTCAACAATCCAGTGAAAGGTAGCGTAGGATATTTTATTTGATCAATCAAATCCAATCCAGATCAAACTGAACACTCGAAGATGAATTCCATATCTCCGCGCGCCTATGTTTTATTCTCTACATCGTAAACAAGACCGTCAACAACGTAGTAAACGTTTCAAGTGTTTGAAATCCATTTTCAAAGCTTGCGACGACAGAGCACTAGAGTATTTTTAGGTAATTTAGGGTACGACAGAAGCGAGAGGTTTTTTATCTTCAAATCTCGAGCCTCAATGAATCATGCAGAAAATAAACTTTTCAGAAACTTTCAGGCTCAAAATTTCCGGGGCCAATTTATATGCCTCCAGTGCCCCGGAAGAATACACTTCATTTTGCATTTCAGGTCCTCGTAAGAAAATCCTGGGTGATTCATTGGCACTCCATCTTTTTAAAATTACTGAATCCGCCTCTAAGTCAAACACGTAAATGTATCAAAGGAAGACGAGTCGTTGTTGATTCTGAGTTATTTCAGCGATTTTGAAGACAACTTTTTGCAGTGCATCAATGGAGTAACGAGTCACCTCAGGATATTCTCTTATTCTGCCTGGTTCTCGAGAGAATGCTTTTAATGATTTGTTTCTTTTCTTTCGGTATTTATATTTAGATCAACATTGATTCAAGTGGCCAAGTCGTCATAACAAAGAAAAACTTACGAGTTGAAGACTTGGATGGAAGAATTTATGACAAGCTCTGTCAGAAATTGAATTTACGTATTGTAAATAAAAAGTGGAAAGCCTTAGGTGGCCTTATGAAATACAGCACTGACGAGTTGAAGATTTTTGAACAAACAGATGATCCGGCAGATGCTCTTTTAGAAAACTGGGGAACAAAATCCGAAAACGATGTAAATAGATTAGTTGAACTGCTCAAGGTAATGGAACGAAACGACCTTGTTAGATTGTTGTACGGAGCTTTGCAAGTACATACAAAATATGGATGGTCGGTATGAGAAATAATCGTTATCACTGTACGCTCACATTCTTAGAACAAATATTAATGCCCAGCAAAGTACAGGCAATAAGGCCATGATTTATAAAAGAAATAAGTTTATTAACAGGACTAACGTTTCGTTGCGTCTCGCAACATCATCAGAGTATGAATGAATTAAACGGGTATCATATTTACAAGGTTAAAGATATAAAGCATGTGTTATATTACAAGATGTATGAGAAATAGAAATGGATAGAATGGTTAAAAGAGAGAGAGAGAGAGAGAGAGAGGAACAGAGCTTAGATTAGCATTCAAGGAATGTTTAAGTTTAGAAATAATAAGACTTTCTCTTACCAAAGGTTCAGAGACAGAAGAACAGGAGGATAGGATTTTGAAGTCGTTGAGTGATGGTCCTGTTCTTCCTCCTGTTCTTCTGCCTCAGATTCTGTGACTCCACAGTTAAAGTGCCTATACGGACCTTTGAAAGTTTACATATTTGTAAGATTTGAGTACTTCCGATAAAAATTGTAGTATATCTTGTATTAGAAAAATTTCATTTTCATGGATTTTTTCGCTGCTAAAGTTGGCTATTTTGAAGCTTTTCAACATTTGACCGTGTGATAAAAAAGCTGGAATCTAGTGAGCGAACGTGACGTCAGTCTAGGAACACCAGTACGTAACAACAGTGATTATACGGTGCAAATACACTATACTACATATATTACACTAAGAAAATATAATGTATTTGCACCGTATAATCACTGTTGTTACGTACTGGTGTTCCTGGACTGACGTCACGTTCGCTAACTAGATTCCAGCTTTTTTATCACACGGTCAAATGTTGAAAAGCTTCATAATAGCCAACTTTAGCAGCGAAAAAATCCATGAAAATGAAATTTTTCTAATACAAGATATACTACAATTTTTATCGGAAGAACTCAAATCTTACAAATATGTAAACTTTCGAAGGTCCTTATGAGAACTTTAAGCTGAACGAAAAATCTTGGTGCTAACAATTTGATGCGGCCCTGGGCGTTGCCCCCGGCCACAACTTTTCGTGCGGTAAACGGGATCTAGGGGCGAGAAAACGTTTGCTACATCTAGCAGCGTTCCATTGTTACAGCTGTACAGTAGGAATAAGTTGTGATTTACTGGGCAAATCGATTCGGTTTGTTCATGCTGTAGCCGCAAACTTGGACTAAAGTGCCAAACATGGCAAGAAGGATCAAAGGGAATGATAGTAAGTTGCATGTAAACAGTGTCTTAACTCCGTATATAGTGCACCGAGATCTGAAGTGACCTACCATCAATACACGTCGGATGATAATATCTGCAGTGGACACGTGCAGTCTTTTTCCTCTGTTTCACTAGAGTTGAGTACAGACCCTCTATTATTGCTAAACCCTAAATCTGGAAATTTTTGAAATACAGTTACAAAAAAATCTGGAGATTGAATGATATGCAAATCTGAGGCTTGCGACATGGCTACTTGTTCAACAAAAAATTGTTCCTCTAAAAGATTTCATTACGTATATTACTATGTCAGGTCAAACCTTGAGGGCACACTGATAATGGAGACATGAAAGGTCAACAACTCAAGAATGTCAGCAGTCACACTGCTAGAACTAATAAAATCAATTGATTTTTTCGTTTCGTTCATGTTTTATCTTAGTATTCCAGGTTATTTCTGTTAGCACTTTCAAGAACTCTCACTTGCAACAAGTGCCAGCCATGGTGCCATGATCAGGGGAACCTCCCTGATTCTGATGGTTTCCTGATCAAACTATGAGAATTGGCAGATGTGTGAATTAATTCATCTACACCTGCCTCATGTTTATTTTGGAAATTACAATTTCAGGCAAGAATTAAAAAATTAAGGAGTACGTTCCTTGAAAGATAGCAAATAACAATCCCTCTTTACTACACTTGAACTTTCCATCAGTCTCTTCCAGTCTCCCCTCTCACCCTCCCTCTCATTTCTAATCCTTCTTGAATTTCTTTAGTTTCTAACTTCTGTAACTGCTGTTGCAAGATTTCATGTAAGGCAGTTACATTTCACTCAGGATTGATGAAATTCTGAGATTACATAAATTTCCTTGTCCTTTTTTTGGATTGTCTGTCTGTCTGTTACTCTCTCTCTCTCTCTCTCTCTCTCTCTCTCTCTCTCTCTCTCTCTCTTTCTTTCTCACACCCACACACACACACATGGAGCCTCTCTTTCTATTGTAAATATTTTGTTATTAGACTCTCATGAACAGCATTTATTTGATGAGACTGTGAATTTAACCCAGTGATTGAGAGAGATCTGACTCTGCTGAATAAAACTGGCTTTTACTTGCCAGTGAAAATAAATTTCTAAAGTGTGCCTTTGCACCTTAGTTTGTTAAATAAAGCTCCTCACTCATTCTGTCTGTGTGCCTAATAAGTCTCACATCTGTTGGTACTACTTCCACCATCCTCATTGAAAGGATTAACCCATTAAACTGCATGAGTGCACTTTATGAAGGTTTTTTTATGTAAAATATAAAATTCCAGGAATGCTTTTGCAGTAGATTTAATGGGAACTTCTGTGCAAACATAGTTAAATTTAAAATAATGTCAGTCACTAGTGCAATTTGAAGTGTAATTCACACTTTTAGGATATTCTGTTATGAAGTATAGCTTTTTCAGGACACATGTTGGCAACAGTAATTTATTGCTGAAATGTTTATCCTGTTAAAATATTTGGTAGTAAATAAAGAAATAAAATAAAATAAAGATAGACAGAAAAAAACAAAGAAATAAAGTAGTAAAAAAAAATAGAAGTACAGTAACCAGAATTGAGATGGCTTTGGAAGAATTTTGCATGAAAGCCTTTAACTAGTAGCATTTGCAGTAGCTGTTACATTTATGACTTGTGCCATCTTTTTTTCAAAGTATGAGGCTCATGGCTTGATTGTAACATCAGCGAGGATGGTATGTTAACTCTCCTTAAAGTTATATTTACGTCTGTTACAGGGGCGAGTTTGTTGTTGTAAAATTATAATACACAATTTTTATGAGATTTCTTTCTTTTTTCAGTTTTTCAAATGGTAGTTTGCTTTGGATTCAGGGTTTTGGTATTACAGTACCAAATGAAGAGTGCGATAATATGCACTTAATCATAACTTGCAAGGTCAGTGAAGTGCCTTGAATGACTGAACTAAAGAAAGGACTTGAAGAAAACATTTACTTCGTGGAATTTGTTCCAGGAACAAACGATATGAACTTTAAATTTCTCATAAATGGAGGCAACTGCGATAGCCTTAAATTAACTACTTCGCCAGATCAAGCAAGGGACCCATTGTCTGGGAATGTAGTTTATATTACAGAAAACCGTCCAGATGATTATGACAGCTTAGGTATTTTTGTTTTCAAAGGCAATCAGAGTAAGGCAGTTTGTCCCAGGGAGTTAACGTGTGTGATTAGTAAGCAGAAATATTAAGTTCATTGTCATTTAACTAAAAGAGCGTTTAGAGAAGACAGATTTTGAGAAGAGAATTTGATTTTTAATCCATGTGAATGAACAAATTCTGTATGAAAGACATCGCATAACGGAACTCTGGAGAGCTGCTTAACATAGTCTTAACTAAGTCTAGCCTATCCCATTGACCTGCCTTTCAGTAAAGTGGTCGCCCTTTCAGAGATGCGACTCACCTCTAAAATTTGAAAAAGCTATAATTTAAACTTTTAAAAAATCAAGAACAACCTTGACAAAAAATTTCCAGTTTATTGGCTTATGATAGTTTCCATGACGATGCCAACGATGCCGTTAAAATGCGAGCAAAACTTTTGCAAAACTCGGTGACTCAGGCTAACTCGTAAAACAGGTCCAAGATGACAGAAAGACGTGTCCATTCGCTTAACCGCGTTTTTCGTCGCAAGCAGAAGACCGATCGCAGATCGGATGCTTTATTGCGTTGTTCTTTATTTAGTTCTGCTGTTATACGACAATCATGGGCCGGAAAGGGTTAAGGACCGCTTTTGTTTTTTATGCTATTTGTCAACAATTGAATTGTTCATATATTTATCAATCTTGGTCATATTTTTCAATTGATCATACAGCAACAATTAACCGCAGTCTGTCTCCACAGCCCCCCTGCTTTTCCTGCGGCCGCGCTAAGAAAAGTTTAGGAATATGAATGGAGACGAGAGTGTAGAAGTATCGGTTGCAAAGCTTGCGTCTTTTCCTTCAAGCTTACCAACCTCAGTTCTAATAAATCTTTCTTCAAATGATTGAATATCCCAACTTTGGGCAAGCGTATGTGATCGCACTTAGGCGAGTAATTATCATTTGTTCAATAACTTGACTCTTGTTGTGTGGAGGTATTTGTACACCACTCATGGCTGAGAACGTTTCTGTTCGTGTATCGAGCGTTGCTTCCAATTGTTCTTTAGTCTCTGGTCTGAAACCAACAGACAAATGTTCTTGCCTACCGTGAGAGTCGCTTAAGCGATCCTCATGCATTTTACGCCTGTTCCATTCACCAGTTTAATGCGCTTTTGAGTGCGATAAACTTCCTGGCGTTATGTTTCTTCCATGGCTGTCGGAAGGACTTTCAACACTGTTGCCAGATGGGTAGCGTGCAAACCAGCCCAAGCTACCTTAACAAGTAGCCCAAAAATAGCCCAATTATTTTTCGCACAAAATAGCCCAAATTTGCATCAAAATAAGTAAAAGCTAGCCCATTTCTTATTAAAAATATTTAAATCGAAACCAAATTACATAGTCCACAGTGAAATATCCACCACCTTTTGAAACCCGCAACCCGCAACCTCCCGAAATTTCCCGCAACCAGGCTTCTAAACCAGCCCAATTGGGCGGGAAAACCGCCCATCTGGCAACAAAACAACTAATGCCTTTCGCCATTCTAAACCTCTGAGCATCAGGCTCCAAAATTTAATAATTACCCCTCTAAATGTAACGTTTAACCCTTCATTGGTTGTCTGTAGTCACATAGCTTAGACTTTGAACTTTACATACGTCAGTCATGACGTCAAGGAGTTCCTTCTGAATTGGCTAACGTAAGCACTTTATATATAAAGCTTTGAGTAACAAAGGTATCCATTGCCGAGGGACATCAGCGAGTTGAACTGTTGAAGAGATCTGTGAGAATCATTTCCTTGCTCAGCTAGATAAAGTTATTGGCAGTGGTTTAAACATAAAGGTACAACACCGAGTGTTTAATGTCCTAAGTAGACTCTAAACAAGTTGCCGCATCAAAAATTAATCTCTTTGTGAATCTATTGTTAGTGTTGACTAAAGTTAAAGAAACGGTGGTTAATCGAATGGTCTTGTAAAGTGTTCATTTTAATGGCATCAGACGCTCACAAATTCTATACGCTTGCGCTACGTTAACGGTTACTTTATAAGTAGTGTCGACTCGAAGTAATTTATAGGTAAATTCATTAGCAACGTTTTTTGTGAGACAGAATATACCCTTCTTCCTGTACTCAAAGAAGGTCTGGTCAGCTGCGTTGAAGTGGGTTGTCGTGCAAATGTGATTCTTAGTTCTACGGCTTACAAGACAGTCGAAATTAAGGATTCAAGTGACTGAAACGTTTGTGAATTTATGAATACCAGAGACATTGATTTAAGAGAGCACTTACAAATGAGAATATTTCTATGGTATCAGTAAACATAGTGGTTGATAAACAAGGATTGATTGCTAATTTTTATACTGAAGGCACAGATAATCGAACTGCTCGATGAACCAAATGTGAGTTACAAGGATTTGTGAAAATAAATTGCGACGTATTATCGCCAGATGCCGTTGGAGAAAAAATGACATGTCATCACATTCCTGGCATTTGCATTCTTGACGCAGTTAGCAAGGTTGACTGGTTGAGACCTGTTACCGCTTTTCGGACAGTGAATTTTTTAAATAAGCCACTTATTCTTCATTTTTCAGTGTTGCATACGAATTCACTGAACTACTTATAGCAACAATTTGACAGTTTAATGTAGGGCGAGTCAAAATACATATGACAAGTGAAATATCCAACAGTGCTTTACACTCATCAGTCTTTGCACTATTTTATTGAAATTCCTAAAATAGTTAAACTTCCGGAAGTTAAATAAACCTCAGGATTACGTAACATGTTCAATTAATCTGATTCATTGTGTTGCTTCTTGGTCGGTTGCGGTAAACATTCGTTAAATTCGGACGGGAAACACGCAGATTCCGAACAACTTTATTTCACTTTGTCGACACAGAAAAAACAGTGCACGCTCTCGTCAAACCTTGAGCAAGAGGAATAATGTCAGAACGATCACGCGACACTTGAGGTAAAACTATTGGCTACAACATAATACTTGTTGACAAGTAACACACATAAACGAGTTTGAGCCGAAGAGCTTGTCACGCAAACAAATAAGTTACAGGAAATTAATAACTACACATAAATCTATCCAGACATGCTAGACATTCACAAATGCAATTTTGTTTAAAACATCGTGCGGACGGAACACATTGGGTCAGTAAAATCTTGTCAAAACTGTTATTTCTGTTTTTGAACGACGAATATTCTATCGATCGGATATCAGTATAACTTTACTCGTCCATCGTGTTATTCAGACTCGAGGAAAAAACTTTGACAATTAAAAGTAAAGTTGTTTAACTTACATGGGCGTTGGCAGCAGGGGGCCTTGGCCCTCCACCTTTTTGGTGGGGGCCAGAGTATTTGTGCAGCCCCCACTTTTTAACTGCCAAGTAAAATTAAAATAAAAACTTGTGATTGTTAAATAAGGTCGTTGCTGATTTAAACGTTATTTTTCCTCAGAACCTTTAGAAAATTACAAATTCGACTTAGAACAACATTCAGATTATCGCTTATGGCACTTGCATAATGTGAAGTCAGCCGGACACTGTTTTTAACTCTTGGAGCACACGGTCAGACAAACCCATACGAGATTCGGACCTCGCCCGGCGATATTTTTTTTACACCCACTTCAAGATGGTGGTACCAATGAACTCAATTTCCATATCTGGAATGCTAGCTGGCAAATGAAAAGTGAAGCCAAGATGGCCACCCATGGAGGCCAATTTTGGACGTCAGTTTCAGTCCCCTGCGCGGGCTTGTACGTCAGTTTTAGTCTCCCTCGCGACTTTTTAGATTTTCTGAAGAGTTTTCTTTGGAAGTGCCCACTAAACATGTCTTCAAAGATAGAAATGAGTTTAAAAATTTCAAATATATTTCGACAAAGTCAAACCGAGTTATAGGTTATATATTTTCACGAAAATAAATTACTAAATTCACGAGAAACCTGATAAAATGGTCTCGAAAAATTACTTGAGGAAAGTACTAAGTGCACGTCCCTTTTTTCTGTTAGTTTACCATCTTTAGAAAATTTAGAGCAGTTCTTAGGCCACACGGCAATAACGAATCCTTTTAAACACTCGAATATGTAAAACTGGTCCAGTAATACTTCGTATTCCACTTACTAAGTACAAAAAAGGAAATTGTCAAAAAATCCTAAATTTGAGCGAAGTTTTTCACAATATGTTGCGTGTTTTATCGCTTAGGGGACTGGGGTGACCTGCAAATTGACCCAAATGTCAGCCACCATGATGACTTCAAAATACAGTTTGCAGGTAGCGTTCCAGTCTTTTTAGAGCTCAATGGAATGCTAACTCCCAGTCATTTGCTCGGGGAAAAGTGAAGCCAAGATGGCCGCCCATGGAAGGATATTGGACGTCAGTTTCAGTCTTCTTCGTGGTCTTGTACAGTGAACTCTGGTCTTGTACGTCAGTTCCAGTCCTTTACAGGACTTTAATCTTCAGTTTTTGTTTGGTTCGACTTTGAGAACATTCATAACTATGGAAAAAGTGCACAGACGAAATCTTACTGGACCAGTATTACATATTCGAGGGTTTAAAAGGATTCGTTATTGCCGTGTGGCCTAAGAACTGCCCTAAATTTTCTAAAGATGGTAAACTGACGGTAGAAAAAGGACATGCGCTTAATATTTTCCTCAAGTAACTTTTCAGGACCGTTTTATCAGGTTTCTTGTCAGTTTGGTAATTTATTTTCGTGAAAATATATAACCTGTAACTCGGTTTGACTTTGTCGAAGCATATTTGAAATTCTCAAAGTCGTTTCTATCTTTTGAAGACACGTTTTGCGTGTATTTTCAATAAGGAAAATTTTCAGAAAAAGTAAGAAGTCGCGTGGTAGACTAAAACCACAGAGTAAATAATCCAACCAGAGGTCCAACTCACTGTCGGCAGCTTTGATGTTTGTGTCCTCGCGCATGTTGCCTCGCGCATCTTATTAATTCAAACGCCGCCATGTTCCTGGCAAGCGTCTAGCCTACTGTCCTCTAAGTCAGTGGTCTAGCGCTCGCCGAGTGTAGGTATAACTTTCGTGCTCGTGTGAACTGAATTTTTGCATAATTGAAGTGGTTTTACCGTCTTCGTCAACCTTAAGTGTGATTGCAAGGCCAGAAGAGGCAAGCGAAAAAATTGCGGATAAGCACATGTATACCAGTTGATCTTTTACAGTCAAACCGGATGTTCGTGTATAGCCAACTTTTCGATGTTGCGTAGCAACAATGCAATCTTCATTTAGCAAGTTCGTCAAGGAATTTGCAACTTGCAAGTCAACCAAGAAGCATGTTACCCGAAGGGCGGACAACGCAAGATCAGATAAAACATGATTCAAGTTATTGTGAGGTACTTAAATGAAATAATTTGAATCATGTTTTATCTGATGTTGAGTTGTCTGCCATTCGGGTAACATGCTTCTCGGATGACTTGCAAGTTGCAAATTCCTTGACGAACTTGCTAAATGGAGATTGCATTGTTGCTACGCACCATCGAAAAGTTGGCTATACACGAACACCCGGCTTGACTGTAACAGTTTTTGACTTGTTTAAAATCGTGGTAAGATTAACAAGAATTCAGCACATGTTTGAATCCATCGAGCGTTGTCAACACGTTCGTACGATATTTGTAAATTGTGGAGTAAATTTTATTTTGTAAGCTCACTGAACAAATACCCCTTGATAGGTTTGAAAACCTAATTTCAATGTACCAGCTTAGTACTACAATCAAACTTCACTTTGTTTACATATAAGTGGCAAAAATTCGTATGAGGTCAAAACTGCCGGGGGAACTTGCCAGGAACATGGCGGCCAGCGCATGAGCATAAAAAATTTGGGACAAATTTTCACGCGAGTTGGACCTCTGGTTGGATTATTTACTCTGTGCTAAAACTGACGTACAAGCCCACGTAGGGGACTGAAACTGACATCCAAAATTGGCCTCCATGGGGGGCCATCTTGGCTTCACTTTTCATTGGCCAGTTAGCATTCCAGATACGAAAATTGAGTTCACTGGGCGGTACTTATAGTGAGAGCCTGAGAACTACTTCCGCCTTCCGCTCGCGTTATATTATAATTCAACATGTCATCTCACCAAAGATTCAGGTTAGAATTACGTTTAGGGTTAGAATTACAGTTAGAATTAGGGTTAATGAAAGGATTAGAGCTAATCCTAACCCTAATCCTAATCCAAACGCTAATTCTAACCCTAATCTGAATTTTAGGTGAGAGGACATGTTGAATTATAATATATCGCGAGCGCAAGTAGTTCTCAGGCTCTCACGGTACGTTTTCGCCATCTTGAAGTAGGCGTAAAAGTAAATTGCCCTCACCCGGGTCTCCGACTTTCGTTGTCGTTTCAACACCTTTAGTAACTTACATAACACTTAACTTCTTCCATACGATGAGATCTGGAAAAGGTGAAAGGTCAAACGCAATGGCTTCTGAGATTACTCGATTTGAGGCTTAATTGCAAATACATTGATTAAACCCACTGATCTGAAAAATAGGACTGGATAGAGCAACCCAGGGTTGGAGTGCGGGAGAAAATGAAGCCCGCAAAATTCAATCTGCGCCATATTGGAGTGACCACTTTCTCGGCAACATTGTTGTAAGGCTGTTATGAAAATGAGGAAACTCGTACGTAGGGCTGTAGTAAACGAAGAAAAAATGTGAAAGGAAACGACAGCACATCCCAAAGTGGTAGTGAGGGATCTGACGATGAAGAATCCAGGTTAAAAAGAAAATTTTCACGGACATTTCACTGGTAAGTATGGGGTGTCATTACCGTCAAAACTATTATGTTTCGTTTATTATCTACCGCTTCATTATTATACAGTTTTTCGTTATTATTATTCCCAAGTTCATCATGATCATGCAATGTCTAGTTATTAATTTGCATTTCTTTGTTATTATTATACACTGCTATGTTATTATTATGCGCTGTTTTTTTATTATAAAGCATTGGTTTGTATTGGTACGCACACTGTTTCGTTATTATTGTGCAATGTTTCATTATTTGTACCGGTTTGTTATTATTAGGCACTGTTTCAGTATTATTTTGCAATGTTTCGATATTATCATGCACTGTGGCATTATTATGCAGTGTTGTACTATTATCATCACCTAGCAAAATTTCATGTACGTGTGAGTAGCTGGTACATTGAGCAGGGCAGAAAGACAAACGAACATGGTGACAGATTTCACTGGCGAGTTGAAAGACATAATAACATCCAGATTAAGGGAGATTGTTTCTAGTGTTCATAGTGCTGATAATTTTGACATAGCAGGAGAGCTTCAAGAAATTCAGAAGCTTGTCATTGTCTTAGAGTTCTTGACAAGAATACCAGGAGAAATATTAAATTTGTTGAGCAGTGTATGGTCAATTTTAGAGTGCTCAGGGATGAACATCAGAGAAAATGCTGTTTTCACTGGATAACCAGGTAGACCAAAGTATGCAGTTAGCAAGGAACAGCTCGCAATGCATGTAAAAGCCAGGTTTAGTATCCGTTCAATTTCAGAGCTACTTCATGAGAGTTCATGGACTATAAAATGACAAATGCAAGAATGTGGTGTTTCAGTGCATTCCCCTTTACACAGAAATACAAAATAATGAGATGACATAGTGAGAGCAACTAAAAGAACAAATCCAAAATGTGGATTAAAAATGTTGATGGAATGCCTTGGCTCAAGGGGTATATTCATCATCAGACATCATATGAGAGAAGCTCTTTCATGAGTTGATCCCCAGGGAGTGGCTACTTGATGGTGCATGGCAATTAAATGATGTATATACAATGGAACAAGGCCACTTAGATGCTGGCATTTTGATGGCAATCATAAACTTGTCAAATGATGTTTTGTTGTTCATGGGTGTGAGGATGGCTTCACACCTATGTATTTACCCTGCAATGCTAACAATGAAGCTGCCACAGTATTCTAAAATTTCATGAAAGCAGTATAAAACTGGGGATTGCCGTCCAGAACCAGGTGTGATGTTGTTAGGGAACTGAAAATGTGGATGTTGTCAAGAATAAGTTAAACACTTGTGGTCCAGGTAAGGGGTCAGTTCTTGTAGGTAAGAGAATGCACAATCAACAAATTGAGCACCTCTGGTGGGATGTATTTAAGGATGTTTTAAACAATTGCCACAATCTGTTTTCATTAATGGAGGATCTGAATATCTTGGACTATTAAGCAGAGAATGACTTATAGTGCTTACATTATGCATTCCTTCATCACATAAACCATTGTTTGGATGAATGATCTGCTGCCTGGTTGAGACATCCTATGTCCACAGCAAACAACTGTACACCCCTTCAGCTTTGGGTCCAAGGTTCATTGATGACATCTGAAGAAGGGTACCAATCCTACTGAAGTAACTGACAAGTATGGTATTGACTGGGATGGACCTATCCCACTTGATGACAGTTCAGTAGACATTCCACCAATTAGTCCTGCTTTAACAAGTGAACAACTTACACAGTTTGAGGAAAGAACTATGACACTTCAAGAATCAACATTAACAGAAGACAAACTTAAACTTTACAAACTTGCTAAAAAATATCTTTACCCTTAGTTAAATGTCAAATTCATGGCACCCCTCTGAATGAGCTACTTTTCTCACAAACCAAAATGCAACATCAGTTAGAACAAGGTGGTTGGTTGCTTTTATTGTGTATATTTGAATTGAACTTGTACAATTTGTTTTATAGATCAACAGCAAAACAGTTTCAACACAACTCTAAACACAACTGCATTGAAAAATCAAAATTACTTCATATAACTAAACCTTTAGACACCTTTAAATGGCAAGTGTTATCAAAGCAAAATTTGCCTCAAATACCATCAATATCTATTTTAATGGTATATTTCTTTAAAAATTGCTAAAGCAATGGCATTAAAACATTATATTGGAAATATGTGCAAAGTACAAAGATTTTTTACCAAATGTAATTCTTATCCTGAGAAACATTTTCCTGTTTCAAATGACTGTGTAGAGCAGTTCATTTAAAGGTTCATCAAAGTTTAAAAATCCAAATATCAATGAAACAAGCATAACTGAAACAGCCACCTGTGAATTGTGGTATAACTGTTAATAAATTACTTTAGCATACTGGAGACCAGTTTAACAAATTACATGTCATAGTACAGCCCAGGAATCTTCAATTGACAGCTTGCTGTCTAGATGTGGCCCATGAAACCTTCTTGAATCTATTAAAATTTTGTGGCTTGGGAACGCCAAACAACCACGGCCTTTTCCATCCATAAAACCGGGCACTGTAAAAGAAAAAATCTCTGGCCTCCACAGTACGTAGACTATGCAGTAGATCTCGAAGTGCGGTACACGCCACCAACACGATCACTCGTTGCTCAATAGTCGATTATTTATCACGGGAAAATCAGTAATTTTAAAGAAAATTGGACAATTTTAAAGGCTGTTGTCTCTCCTCGGCATGTTTTCACTTAAAATTTGACAATTATACGCCAAGAACCTACACACGTTGAAAGTTCTCCTCCAATTTCTTCGATGTAACCTACACAAAATATACGGCGCACCTTGAAAAGTGGTCACTCCAATATGGCCGCCACGGCTGACTTCCGGCTTCACTTTTTGAACAATAGATGCTCTATCCAGTCCTATTTTTCAGATCAGTGATTAAACCTCAAGGAAAAAGTCAAAATCCCAGTCCTTTTAAAAACACAGAGGTGGATTACATAGTCCAAACAGCCTACGTGGTGTTGATGTTGCACGAAATAATAATTGACCAAAGCTTAGAAATATCTAATTCTCAATTTACGAGCTATCAAAGTAGATCTTTTGACAGTTTGAGGTGTAAAATGATGAGATATTTAAGTGTTTGACGCCCAAAAATGTGTTCTAAATACAATTGCCCTGCAAATTTTAGTCCTCCCCCCGAAGTGTTCCACTTACTACGCTGCCGCTCGACAGCTTTCTTTTCCGATCAAAGACTCGGTAAGACTTGCGATGATTTAGAACGATTGCATGGGATGCCCTGAGCATTCCGCCCCAATCATGTACGCATAATTTTTTGGCCAGACATAAAGCTTCATTTGCACGTGGACGGCTCATGCTGCTTCAGATTGTTTCGTGGTGAACTCATCGCTTTTCAAACGGAGTATTCAGGTGGGAGAATATTTCTCTTGTTGAATTTTTTTATGGACGGCGTCAATTTTTCAAATCTTGGTTATTCTACACATTATTAAGCGTTTCCCATTAATCTTCATTTTATTAATTAAATTATGTGAATTCGTTGTAAGCGAGGAACACCGATATTCGTGCGAATACTCATGCGTGTGTCAAGACGAGGCATAATTATTCAAAATGGCGACCCATGATGAGATCAGTGACCGTGGTTGAGATGCTAGTTTGATCACTTTTGTACACAGATTCCGGAATTTTTCTAACCTTTGTTCAAGTTATGACCGCAACAAAAGCTAGTTTTCGCTCGAGTACCCTGAAGTCTGTTGCTCTAAAGAGCCAGTCGTGGACCAGGCTTAAATCACCTTATTTAATGGTTTACAATACTGGAATGTCCGGAACTTCTTTACAGGAAAATCCCTTGAAATCCGGCCAAAGTTGACTCAGCAGTTTTCCATAAATGGTGTTGCATGTGGATATTGTCCTGCTTTCCCATGCTTATTCCTCCATTCATTGCGTCGACAAATTAAAAACAACAATGAACTGCTATTTTGTCGCTGTTCTTATTGTAGGCAACTGGTTGACATAGGACAAGACGCTGCTTCATCAAGTAAGCAGTGTTTAGACACGAGTCAATGCGTAAAATTTTAAAAAGACTTCCAAATCCTTACATTTTGGTAAGTATTTACGTGTTATAAGATATTTTCTTTGTGTATTTAAATGTCATACTTTACTACAGTTAACAAGGTTTGAAGGTTACGCTTTGTTGATGTCGTACTGTGTATTAAATATTGTACATCAACGTGGAATATAACCCAATACACAGTCGTCCTCATTAATTTACATATCGATTGTTCGTTTGATTTATATTCGCCTTTCATTTAGGGTTATTATTGGCTGCTTGCGCAGTCTGAGATAGACACATTATCACCTTACTCTTTTGGTCCAGGGTTGCATTTCGGATACCTGTTGGCTCCCCATAATGAATTTATGATAACGTGTATTGTTATAAAGTTTCATTGGTGAGGGGATGTGTTGGATATGTGGGACTAACAACAAGTATTTCAGGGATAGACTTTAAAATAAAGATCACAGGAGTGAGCTACAGTAAGAAAGTAGTTTTAAAACACTGACAGAGTGGACCATCACTGGTAAAAAGTGGGAAAATGAATCAGCAATATCATGTTTTGTATAATTCCCCAGCTGTTTCTTCATTCCTTAAAACCTTTGAAAGTGTATGTAAATGCAAGGGTTTGGGTAACTTTTAGGGTTGGGGTTTATATACATTTTCAGGGCTTGTAAAAAATGAAGAAGCATTTAAGGGTGAGGACAACAGACTAAGTAATAATATTACAAGGATTGGATCATTTGTCCCAAGAGGTTATGGACTTACAGATTAAGCAGTGGCAAAGCTGACCATAAATGACTGGTCATGCTATTGTGACTTCAGAGTGAATGCCAGTGCCGAAGGCGCAAGCCCCCTCTAGGGGGTCCAGGGGCATGCTCCCCTGGAAAATTTTGAAATCTGGAGTCTCGGAAATGCCATTTCCTGCATTTTGAGGATAGTTTTTAAGAATTCTGAGCATCACAAAATGTTGTTTAAAGTAAGCAAAGTACTACATATTTTGGGCTGTTTTATCTTATGTCAGAGCCTATTGCCATGCTTATGGAGCACTGACAAAGCTGTGAGTGAATCCAATATTGATAGCCATGACTGATGAGCAAGTCTAGCCCAACATTACTGTTTAACTAAACATAGAAGTGGAGACTTACTGTAAGTATAAAATATTTACCATGATTATGCTTGAAAAATACTTAAGTGAATTGGTCTTCAATGCTTTTAACACTGAGTTCACCTTGAGTCTTCTTTCATGGATTTGTTCATTGCATTCAGTTTCACTGTGAATGGCTTTTCTTTCCTTTGTAAAGATTTTTCACCGAATTCATCACATCATGCATGCAGATGTACAAATGGCAGGCAGCACATTCTTAACCAGCAAAAAGTCATCACAGTAATGAATAGTTTGAAAATGTCATAGAGAAACAGAAATACTGAACGAATATTTCTGACACTTCATACAGCAACTTGTCTATTTAATCAGCAAAAAGTCATCATATAATAATGAGCCACATCAATAATAATCTGTCTGAATGTATAAATATCATAATATTCCAGATGGTACAGAAAGTCTTTCACCAACTTGATGTCATGATGAAACTGATGCTTCATACACCAACTTGTGTATATAATGAGCAAAAAGGTTATCATATAATAATGAACCACATCAATAATAATCTGAATGTATAAATGTCATAATATTCCAGATGATACAGAAAGTCCTTTACAAACTTGATAATCTCATAGTGAAACTGACACTTCATACAGCAACTTGTCTATTTAATCAGCAAAATATTTATCATAGTAATGTACTACATTAAAAGTGATCAGATTGAATGCATAAATGTCATAATATTCCAGATGATACAGGAAGTTCTTCACATACTTGAAAATGCCACAGTGAAACTGACACTTCATACAGCAACTTGTCTATTAATTCAGCAAACATCATCATACAATAATAAACCACATCAAAAATTAATGATCTGCCTGAATGCATAAATGTCATAACATTCCAGATGATACAGAAAGTCCTTCACAAACTTGAAATGCCATGGGAAAACTGACACTTTATACAGCAAGATGTTGTGAAACTCCAGGTTGAAAGAGCAACTAAGGCCAGCAAAAGAGACGCTTCTTGTCTTCACTAGGACATAGCCAATCCTTCGTATACCAAACCTCTTAGAACATCATGTCCCTCGTCTTGATCATGAGCTTCAGCATAGGTTTTCGACCAACAATAACTTTCTGCTCACTCACATTTCTTGCAGAAAAAGACTTCCTCAGAAACTGAGATATGACGCCCCAGTCGTTCTGAAGATCCACATGGTTGACTTTGATCTATATTCGCCTTTATTCGCTATTTGATTGCTATTTGATCGCTATTAGTCTTGCTACTGAATTTTAAATAACAGGAGTCGTGCTATTGGAAATCAGCATGACCTGAAGCCCAAAACTGGCAAGGTGTGCATGCGCAAGGGATACTTTGGCCAATCCAATGACGCACAAATTTTGGCTAGGTTCTGCTATCTGAGATGAGCATGACTTGCCACAGGTCACCCATGCACATAACTCACCGCATTATTCACTAACGCTGCATTCGATTTTTAAAAATAAAATTTTGAAGCAAACATCTATTTTCAAGCATGTAAAAAAATTCTTAACTCTGGAATATTCTTGGTCATACTCAGCATGACCAGCATGACTGCTAGCTTTGCCACTGATGCAAAGGTTAACAAGGTTTGAAGGTTACGCTTTGTTGATGTCGTACTGTATATTAAATATTGTACATCAACATGGAGTTTAACCAAATACACAGTCATCCTCATTAATTTACATATCGACTGTTCGTTTGATTTATATTCGCCTTTCATTTAGGGTTATTATTGGCTGCTTGCACAGTCTAAGATAGACACATTATCAGCCTTACCCTTTTGGTCCAGGGTTACATTTCGGATACCTGTTTGCTCCCATAATGAATTTATGATAACGTGTATTGTTATAAAGTTTCATTGGTGAGGGAATGTGTAGGATATGTGGGACTAACAACAAGTATTTCAGGGATAGACTTTAAAATAAAGATCACAGGAGTGAGCTACAGTAAGAAAGTAGTTTTAAAACACTGACAGAGTGGACCATCACTGGTAAAAAGTGGGAAAATGAATCAGCAATATCATGTTTTGTATAATTCCCCAGCTGTTTCTTCATTCCTTAAAACCTTTGAAAGCATGTGTAAATGCAAGGGTTTGGGTTACTATTAGGGTTAGGGTTTATATGCATTTTCAGGGGTTTTAAAAAACGAAGAAACATTTAAGGGTGAGGACAACAGACTAAGTAATAATATTACAAGGATTGGATCATTTGTCCCAAGAGGTTATGGACTTACAAATTAAGTCTTTTTAAATTGCTGAGAATGTACCAGTTTAGCTTGTTAATATGTACTTACCAAATTCACAAGCTTGTCAAGGTTGATTTCAATAGGTAGATTGATCTTTTCAAGTTGTGATGAAAGCACCATGAAAGTTGCTATTTCTCTTAGTTGGCCAGAACTCTTGAAATTCTGCAGAGGTTACCTTAAGTACCACATGTAACTCAAATTAAATGGCTCCCCCATTTCCAGTAAATTACCATCACTTTTGTTAGATGAGAGAGAAGAGAAATTGATGTCTTGCAGTTTTAGTTGGTATTTGATTCACTAATTTACATGTGATTTTTGAAGTAATGATAACAAACTGAGTGTACCCATCTTTGATAGTATCTGAACATAGACCTGTTTGAGTAAACCTAACCAATCAAAGGACAAGGATGCACTTAAGTAATTTATTCTGGCTAATGCCAGATGGTTTTTACTATTTAGCAGTGTGAGGTGCATGCCTGGTAATGGGTTAATTTCAAGGTTGTTGAAAGGAACATGTTACATTACAGCTTCCTGTACTGACAATACTTTAAGAGTTTGGTAATTTTTAGTTTTGGGAGATTACTTTTTTCAGAAAGTATTAGAGTAAAGATGTCACATGTATGCCATTTAGGGGAAAGTATTATGATGTATGTTTGTGATTCTGTAGTTTTCAACAGTCAGCAAGTTTATATTAAAAAAATCACATGAAATACTACTAAAGAATAAATCTCAACTCATTATAGAGAACAAACTCCTTATGTTGAATATAAGACAAGTATACAGGACTTGGTGTACTTGGGCAAGAATAATTAAACAATCTGAGTTTAAGAAAATTGTCAGATACTCTTTGATAAGAGATAACATGCAGTTCCCTTGTTATACTATTGATGAGTACAGTTTGAAGACATGTATAGTACTAATTCTTCCATGCATGCAGTTAACTTCAGTTGTATAATAATTATTATTCCATAATAATGATTGTACTGGACTCTTTTATCACATAAGCAGTGGTTAAACTAAGCATGACAAACAGTCATGTTACCTGACAGTGCAAATTTAGCATTACCTAAGCAATTAGCAAACAGTCATGCTATGTAAATTTAAAATTATTGATCTACAATTTTAAGCATCAAGCCCTACATCCACCAACATAGTGGCCACTATAATTGATTTATAAAAATGCAGCAATTAGTTGTCAAGCTAGTGGTTATACAGTAAACATGGCTAGAAATTGCTTCGAAATACCTATTGGTTGATAATAATGTTTTGCTTGATGTCTAAATATCATCAGTCATTTAATTTATATTTGCATAGCATGACCTGTTCCTATATGTGTGTAGCTTTGCTACTGCTTATAAGATAACTGCTCTAGGTCAAGATGTGACTTGGCATGCCAGTAGGTAACACAATGATATCTGTTTACCATGTGATAACACCAAAATGTCTGAGACTGTATACCATACATGTACATTGTACATTCATGTATAGTACAACTTTAATGCCTTGTTTTATTGTTTTTTATAGGTTGCCATTGTTGCTAATTTGGGATTTAATTTGTGTATAGTAGAGGGTCGCAATTGTCCAAATGACCATCTGGAAGTGTCAGTAAATTCCCCTGAGAAAAAATTTGTATGTATAAGATGTGATAAGTTTGACACATGCCCTCCTGGCCAGGGCTGGCCTGTGAACTGTGATGGCACCATAACTGAAGATACCAATATTGAGTGCCTACCATGTATTCCAGGGGAGTCTTATTCACCAGAACATGGTCGTACACAATGTCAACCATGTCACAGCATAACTTGCTTATCTCATGAGAAGGTTAATGGAAATTGCACCCCAGAAAATGATAGCACAAATTGTACTGGTGTTTGTGAGGATGGTTTCTGTATGAACAACAACAAGACAAGTTGTCAGCCATGTTGTTTTTCAAAGTCTGAAAAAAACAAGACATTGGTCAAGAAATGTCCAAGTGGTGGTGATGACATTCCAAACAAGGACTCAATGACTTTGGTTGGACATCTACTGGTTGGCATAATAGTACCTCTAAGTGTCCTAATTGGGATTTATGTAATATACAAATATCGCCGACGATTGAGACAATTATTTAGTCATGGATGTTTCATACGTAATTGTGGTGAGTTTATTACATTAAATGATAAAAAGTAATTTTGTTATATCAATCATTAAAACTACATACAGTTCTGGTGCTCAGGTAGAACATTATAGAATTATTAAAAGCATTCAGTACATGCCAACACTCTGCATTGCATCAGACTACTGTGTTCGTGAACCCACATCCTCTCAGTTTAAAATCAATGTCCAGTTTTTCAGTCAATCCATATCAAAACGTTTCTCTGTTTCTGTCCATGTTTTGATGGCTCAGTCAAAATAAAACTCTATGACATTTTTTTGGTCCTTGAAGAATGATCAGCCTTTTACCATGATGATAGCAGCAGTAAGGCTTTCTCAAGGGCCAATTCAGGTAATAGCATTGGCTCATGGGGATGTAGTAGGTCACAACTCTGAACTTGCCTGGGGGGAAACACTTTAGTGATTATCTCATACAGAGTGTTCAAAGTATTATGAATTGTTTTACAATATGTAACATGTTTATTTCCACTGATTTTATTTGCTGTATATACACATATCATGCACATATTACCATGCATCTACAGTGTAACAGGCTTGAATTGTGCCATTATTATAAGTATGCACTTATCCAACAAATGTGGCTAAAGGTCTATGTTTACTGACTGTAATAAATCCAACCATTTGGGCTCAACAAGTTGAGGGTCATAACTTAAGTAAATCACACTATTATTTTTAAAAAACTGTGGTAAGTTGAGCAAATCCAAATCCAAAGCCACATAAATGACCATTATTCAGATTTTTCTTGTTAGTTGCCAAGTTGTTGAGTTAGTCTTGCTAGAAAAAAATAGTCAGCACACTGATTCTTTATTTTTGTTTAACTTTCAAGCTACATCATCTGTTAAAGATGTGGAGAATCAAAGTAATTGTGTCACACTGCATGGTTCAAGTGACAATGGAGAAAAGATTGAGGAAATACCTTTGCCAAGTACAATGAATAAAGGTGAGTTCTTTGTTCACAGTTCTCTTTATTCATGAAAATTATGTCACTGTAACTAACTGTCCTCCTTTATGTCGATGTGCAAATCTACCAACTTGTCCATGCTTGTGAGCCTTTGTCCCCATCCTTTTATCTGTGTGTCCACAATCAACTCATCTGTCTGTGTTTCCAACTGACTTTCTTAATGTCTGACTGACAATCTCTGTCTGCCTGCATGTCCATCTGTCTGTCATTTTTTTCACCTTTTGTGTTTTTTTGTTCATGTACCATTTGTTACAAGGATAGGTGGGTTGATCAATCCATTTGATCCCAACCCATCCCATCCATTCATTATCCATCCCATCCATTCATTATCCATCCCATCCATTCATTATCCATCCCATCCATCCATTATCCATCCCATCCATCCCATCCATCCATTCATCCATCCATCGATACATCAACCAGTCAATTATTCTGTCGGTTTGTTCAAGGTACCTTATAAGATAATATACAAAATGAAGTTCTCGGAGAATCGTGAAGTTAGCCCGAGGTGACTCTCCCTAAATTAAACTCTCTATCCCGCAAATTTTTGATTAATTAATTAAAATGGCTAAATATAGTATAATAGAGTATAGATAGGAACTGTATGATGAAATGGTTACAAGATATAAAATGGATGAAATGATAACATAAAATGCGAACTATGGTACTTGAACGACGTTCAGTGTAAATCATGCAGTATTTATAAAAATGAGCTGGGAGTGGGAGGTGGTCTGACGGGTCCGATCGATCCTCGAGATTATTGGTAGGTGAGGAACACCATGTTGACTGATTCACTGCTGCGATTTGTTCTATTCACTCGTCGCATCACAAAACAATTTTAGAAACGTTATATGTTCCACTTGCCAAGATGATGTTTACATCACAAAATTTATTGTTTAGTCCGTTCGTTCGGTCGTTTACTCTTTGCTTGCTTGTTCATTCGTTCGTTCGTTTATTCCTTGGTTCTTTCGTTCGCACATTCGTTCTTTCGTTCGTTGGCTTGTTCGTTTCTTCGTTGGTTCTTTCGTTCGTTTGCTGGTTCATTCGTTAGTTCGTTAGTTCAATTCGTTTCATTCGTCTGATTGTTCTTCCTTCAGTTTTTCATTCCTTCTTCGTGCGTTCGTCCTTTCGTTCATTCAAATGACCAACATATTCAACAGCAGCTCCATCAGAAATTCCAGATTTTGATTTCTAATTAGACTGTGTGACTTTTCTTTAGACTGTCCAGATGTCACCACGCCTTTAATGCAGAATAACAATGACGGCAACAAACCTGATCGTGAACAGGCGGACAGATTTCTAGGTAATGCGAACAATTTTCTGCATAAAACCTGGAATTGAAAAAATGAATCTCCAGTAATTTTTTTATCCAGAGGCATTTGGGTTTGGGGAGGAAAGCATGGCTCTCGTAACGTCCTGAAGTGTCGGGAAAATTGGAATTTTGTCTCACTTTTATGATTTTCAAGTTTAAACGACTAGCTAAGAAGACGCTTAACGTTTACAAATAAATGATGAAACAGACCAAAATAAAATAATTTTGTGCAATCGCGTCTATCTCAATGGCGTGTCTAGGATTTATGTGCTTTAGGGGGGGGGGGGGGTGAAAAGAGGAATAGAGGATAAGTCTGAGGCCCTTCAGTCTCAGGGGCACAGTTATGTAGGTAGATTACATCACATGTTTCTATCGTGTGTGTAAACGTTACCATGAAGACGTTTTATTCTGTCAACTGAAATTGAAGGCGGTCGGACTAACTTTGAACTCGAGATAGACAGGTTTCTATTGTGAGGTAGTAGACCGAAGTGTGTGTGGGCGTCGGCAGGGTGAGGCAAGAGTATACATCTCCCCCTTAGATTTACCCTCGGACATTATTACACTTTTCATCTGAGCAAGTAAATAATTTTCGTGTATTGACACTTGGTATCAGCCATTATAGACTCCACTCTTCCTCCAAAATAAGCACAGAGTAATTGTTATGGTCTTGTTGATCCCATTAAGCCAGACTTTTTAAAAGCCGATAGACAAGCAGTGTGACTGACACATTGCATGTAATCGGGGAGACTTAGTGGGCCCGAAGTAAATATTGTGGCGGTCAAGATTTAGTATAGATTTATAGGCGTGCATCTTGTACCCTTAAACATGTGATCTTGTACCCTTAAACATGTGATCTTGTACACCGCAATTGCGGAAACGTCTAATTTGAAAGTGGATACAGAATTCAGTGCTCTACCAGTTGAAGTGGTCCAGGGGGGGTCTTGGGGATAGAGCTCCAACCCCCCTGGCAGTTGCACCACTGTGTGATATGACGGTAATGTGGTATCCTTTTGCTTCTCTACCGATATAGCATATTTCTAGTACCGCCCATCGTCATCTTCTGCTTCTGAGTTTCATGCTGAAAGATGTTTGGAACAAATCCTTTTTTCTTTAGAGACATCGCCCTCGCTTAGTGGAAGAAGTACACCTTCCAGTAAATCGATCGAAATGGCGCAGGATTGCCCCGGTAAGTATGTACAGCGGCAGAAACTTATCCTTTTAGTTAAAAGAGGCGGGAGAGAGATGGCAGGAACTGTGATAATGATGGAATGTGATTACGTGCAAATGAAATGAAAACTGCTGTTTCTTTTTGTGTGGAAAAATCCCTTGGCTTGTTTGTTATAAAGAACGAGGTTAACTGCTTGGCAAGACCAAATCGATAAAATAGCAAAATAGATTTCAAAAGTAGTAGAGATTATGTGATGTGTCGAACCTTTTCTACCAAAATATTCGCTATTGGTATTATATAACTTTTTTGTCCTGTCCTATTTTGACTACTGTTTTGCTGTTTGGGGAAATCATCCTACGTCCTTACAAGAGAAATGCAAAGCGACGGTAGTAACAACTGATGATTAAGATGTTCGGCCTAGTGATGTCTTTGATAAATTACATTGGTAGTCTTTAGGACAACAGCAGGATAAGCAACTCATCGCCCTTGTTCAGAAGTTGTTTATCAAAGACATGACAAATTTTCACGCTAGTAAACAAAAATTATTAAACAATTCTAGGTATCAATTGCGCAATGTTTAAAACACGAACAGCATCAGTTTAAATTTAGTACACGATCGTAAAGAAAACAACACGTCTGTACAAAAACGTTTTGGAACTGATTAAATAATTTGGGGTTGAATTAGTATCACAGATGCTGATGGTAATTATTTGTAATTAGATAATGCTGCATTCGTAACATACTGTAGATTTTTACTGATATTTTAGATTTTGTATATTTAACAATTATTCGCCGAACTGGAGGTAAACATCTACACTTCACCGACACTGAGGTGAATCACTGTTTTAGCACATACCTCACATAATTATTTTCACACATATTTCTTTTACATTTTTAAAACAATTTTACCAATTTCAGTCGGCTTCTCGCCCACTCATGCATCATTTGTAAACAAAACCTTTTGAACTCATCCTGAGCGCATTTATCGCTAAAAGGTAAAAGATATACAAATCTTTGAATATTTTATTGCCAAATTTCATTGCTTTTTTTGTTATTTTCTGGCACGGCGACTTTGTTTATTTAAAAAAAAAACTGAACGCTATCTTATTTTGCTCGGAGGCGAATAGCGCAGGATATTTTGAGATAGAGGAACCAATGAGATTGCACGAAAAACACTGTTCACTTGCGAGTTATATGCTAAAATATTTTATACATGAAAGAGGTGTTAAATTTGTTTACCTAGTTAGCTTTACAAGTAATGTTGGGCATTACACCTACCAACAGCATACCCCTAGTAAAAAAAAACGCCCACACGTGACGTGACGAACCAATTACTTAAATAGGGGAACATTGGGGAACCTGACTGTTACTCCTTACTCGACTCTGAAGATGATAACCGCTGAGACTGTTGAAACGTTAGTTCCACGAACTCCACAAGCAGTCTTCCTCAAAACTGTTTAACTCAGGGTGATCTACTTTCCGCCAACACGTATTTTATTGTACAATTTAGCAGGATGAATAGTACCTTGATCCATCTATAATTTTCAGACATTTTACGAAAAAAAATCAAGTTGTTTCTCAACAATTTATTATCTTCGTATTTGCTCTTTAACATTTGTAATAATCGATTCTGATTGGCTAAGAGCAGTGCAATTTCGAGGTAACACAGTGCAGAAAAAGGTAATACAGTAATTTGTACTGAATTACCTTTTTTGGCACTGTTTGACTTTTTTCATGTACATGTATAATATTAATTGGTAATAGCATGACTTCTTGTACAATTTGAAAAAATACACGCCCTTGTGAATTTTTTAAAGACCTCAGATATCACATCCTTCGAATTCGTGCTATTTTGATAGTCTTTGAAAAACTCGCTCGTGCGTGTTTTTCCCAAAATACACTCGAAATTTTGGTATTACATATACTTATTTTTACTCTACTAAGCACTTCTTATCTCAATTCAGACACCACTTCGAAGTCGGCAAAGATTGGCGCCCTTAATGCGGAAACTTATCTGGAGGTTTGTCGGATATTGAATCAGACTCTTCCAGGGAAGGACTGGAAAACTATGGCCGGGAAAATGGGATACAACATTGACAAGGTGAAGTCATTTTCCAAGAATGACGACCCTGCAGATGCTGTGCTTGAAGATTGGAGAACAGTAGATAGAAATGATTTACATGAACTGATCGAAATTCTCACGGACATGGGGAGAGATGACGTGGTAGGAATTATAAAAGAGGCACCGGGTGTAAGTACATCGCCCAATAACTAACTCTTGGTAAAAGCCATCACGTTTTGCACTTAATTTGAAAACTTTGCTTTCCTAGTACCGTCGGGCTCCATATCTCGCGGAATCTGACGCAAAAGGAAGTAAAAAAAAAATTAAAAAAAACAAACAAAACAAAATAAAAAAATTTTAAAAAATTTTTTAAAAATTCAAAAAAATTAAAAAATTAAAAAAACAATAGTAGAGCGTACATGACATTGGTCATGTATCACCAAATACTTTGCACCAGGTTTTCCAGTTATCCATCCCCGGATTAAGAAATTTTTCGCACTGGAGCAACGTGTTGATGGCGTCAATAAAGCCCTGGCAATTGCCGGTGGTGTCATTAGAAGGAAAGCCGAGGGGACTTCGACGGTCACTCGAAAGGCTCACACGGGCGAAGTAAATGTTTATTTCGTGAGTTTGACCAATTAATTTGATCTGCGCGTGAGAAATTAATGAATATCAAGACTTATACAAGTAAATTTACTTGGATATATTTACATTTTCAAGCAGTCCCCGGGAAATTATCACCTTCCAAAAGTGTGTTGCCCCTGCGCAATTTCTTCCCTTCTCCTTCCCATATTTATCCAGCACTGAACTTACCTTACAGCACTTGCCTTACAGCACTTGCGCGCTGTGTGTGGCCTGTGACACAATTTTAACTTTTGATACCAGTTCGATGACATTTTGTACGACAATTTATCGAATCTTCAATTCAGTTCGGGAAGTACTGCGGAATTTCTCTGTTTTCATCAAGGAATTCCTAACTTCGGAAAAGTCCTGCCACATTACCACAAACTTAAATGACTAGTTTAGAATCATCCCCTCGGTAACATGATGAGAAGATTTCATTTCGAACTTACACTGCTAAAGTGAATTCGAAAAATTAATTCGACTTGAGCGGGATTCGAACTCTCGCATCTTCGGGTTTCCGGACCGCTGTACTACCAGTTGAGCTATTGATTCAATTGGGAAAAATATGTTTATTTTATCCATTTTAGGTGCGCGAGAGATTTACGCGATAACTTACGCTTAATCCTTGAGGATGTGCAGTGTTCGGTACACGTATCCTGCACAAGTCAATTCAGTTTTTCGGACAAAGATATAAAATTAGAGTGGTGAGTAGGGAGTGTTGAACGATGTGTAAAAAAGCCAATTGGTACGAGGGAACTGCCCGAAGCTTACATGTAAAAGAGGAGGTACTGGCATTTCGAACGAAGTCCCTTCCGTTCTTCGAGTTGACTTTAGCAGTGTAGGTTAATCATGAAACTTTCTCGTAAGTGGTTGGATTTG
>JASJOG010000351.1:0-253467 GCA_030142905.1 Heliopora coerulea | reverse complement strand
CGCCCCCACTGCAACTGGAATTGTGCTTGTCTTCATTTTTCACTTCTTCGTAACTTCCATTTCAAGGTCTTTATACTTTGATAATTTCTCCGTTTGTTTAATTGAAACATTTCTTTCTGATGGTATTGTCATGTCAATCGTGAGGCAGTTGTTAGCCTTCTTGTCCTTCACAACGATATCTGGTCTGTTGGCATTAATCTGCTTATCTGTGTTGACTGGCATGTTCCATAATATTGTGGCACTTTCATTTTCAGTCATTGTTTCTGGTATATGATCATACCAGTTACCTGCAGCTGGAAGGTGGTAGTGCTGACAGATTTCCCAATGTAGATATCCTGCTGCTCTGTCATGTCTCTTAATATAGTCTGTCTTGGCAAGAACTGGACATCCTGCTACTATATGGTCAACTGTCTTCTCGAATTCTTTGCACATTCTACATTTGGGGTCAGCGTCATCTTTGATTATCCTATGATGATACGACTTTGTTGCAAGGCTTTGATCTTGCGCTGCGATAATTAACCCTTCAGTTTCCGATTTGAGACCCGAGCTCCTGAGCCACTGGTGTGTCTTTCACTGATCAACATCTGGCTTATTCACTCTCGCTGGGTATTGACCATGCATCGGTTTTTCCTCCCAAACTTGTTGCATCTTCTCCTGTAACTTTTTCTTAGTCTCCTATTTCACTCTTGTTGGGAACTTTGTGATTGATTCGTGATATTTCCTGGCGAGATCTGACTCTCCTTACTCATTCTTAATTTTGCTGGCATCCTTTACTACAGAGTAGAGTTTTTTGTTTTTCTCAAGTTGGTGCACCAGTTTCAAGAGCGGATCTTCTGTTTCTTCTAGATAAACGTTAAGACCCATCGTGGTTATCTTGTAAGTTAACTCTAGCTGAGTGAGTCCTCTTCCTCCTGTCTGTGGAGGGAGATAAATTCTTTCCACATCCGCCTTAGGGTGGTTCATTCGTCCCATGGAAAGCAACTTTTTTGTTTTCCTATTCAATTTCTTGATTTCACTCATCTGCCAATTAATGATATTAAAACTGTACGTGACTACAGTTACAGCCAGAGCGTTGATGACTTCAATTTTATTTGTTGCATTCAATTCACTTTTTGTCACCAACCTAACTCTTCTGTAGTATTCTTTTCTTATCCTCTCCTTCGTGTCCGCATGTTGTATCCCATCGCCTTCATTAATACCCAGGTATTTATAGGTGATTTCTTGTTCAAGTTCTTGAATGATTATGTTGCTGTCTCGATGGATGCCTGAGGTTTGTGCCAATTTGCCCCTCTTGAACGTGGCCTTGGCACATTTGTCAAGGCCAAACTGCATACCAATATCATCGCTGAATGTCTTAATTGTTGCAAGCCGCCCCTCCAATTGACCGTCGTTCTTCGCGTATATTTTCAAATCATCGACGTAGAACAAATGGTTAACTTTCTTCCTATATATTTCATAGCCACATTTTGTGTTGTTAAGCATATTGCTCAGAGGGGCAAGAGAAAGACAGAATAATAGTAACGATAAGGAATCGCCTTGAAAGATACCCCGTCTGATATTAATAGACCTGGTAGTAATTGTGTCTTGGTAGTAATTTAATTTCATGGTGGTCTTCCAATTGGCCATACTTTGTTCCACGAATTTGGTCACGGTTGGAGACATTTTGTACATCTCCATAACCTTGATGATCCAAGAATGAGGGGACACTATTGAATGCTTTCTGCTGGTCAATCCAAGCAGTGCTGAGGTTCTTTTTCTTACTCACACAATCTTCTAGTATCACCTTATTCATGAATAACCGATCTTTACATTCATAACTTCCTTTTTTACAGCCTTTCTGTTCAGGTGGTAATAATTTGTTTTCTTCTAGTTAAGGTATGTGTCCTCTCAGTGATGGTAGATGTGAGAATCTTGTACAATGTTGGAAGGCAGGTTATGGGTCTGTAGTTCTTTGGAGCTTTTGTATCTCCAGTTTTCTGGAGCAAGTATGTCAGACCTTGCATGAACCAACCAGGGCTCTTTTCTGGATTCTGAATGATTTCATTATATTCCCTTGTTATATATTCATGCACTTGATCCAAGTTCTTGAGCCAAAAATTTGGCACTCTATCTACACCTGGTGATTTCCAGTTACAAGCTTTCTTCAGAGAAATGCTTATGTCTTCTTTCTCTTGGTCTTTCCATTCGGTATCGTTATTGAAAACACAAAATATATCGTCTACATAGCGTCTGTAAAATAATACGTTAGGTCCATCGTATTTGATAATCCAATTCACTTCATGATAGCCCATGAAGAGATTGGCGAGTACTGGTGCTATGGCGAACCCATTGCAACCCCGTCAATTTGGTCATTAAACAGTCCGTTGAATAAAAAATGCGTTTGTGATGTAGCGATAGTGAATAGTTGTTTGAGGTCGTTTCTGTTGATGTTGAAGTTAGGATGGTGAGAAAAGATAAGATGTAGTGCGATGTCTATGGTTTCAGATAAAGGTATGTTAGTGAAGAGACTTTGAGCATCAAATGATACAATGTATTTGTTGTTTATGTCTTGGTTGTGGATTTCATTGACAAAAGAAAAAGAGTCTTTAGTAGTGTGGTCATTAGGAATAATAGGATTGAGTAACGTGCATAGGTATTTGGATAGGTTGTAGTTATAGGAGCCGATGGAAGAGACTATAGGTCTGAGAGGAGGTGGTGTGTTGGGTTCTCTATGTTTGTGAAGTTTGGGTAGACCATAGAACCGAGCTGATTGTGAACCTTTTGGATAAATACTGGAATAGACATTGTTGTCTATGGAATCTAAATTTTTACGTTTTCTAAGATTCTAAATAAAATAAGATTCTATTATCTTGGTTTACTGGCATTTCATATTCATTTTCAGCATTTTCAAATTGCTCATTTTGTTCACTATTCTCCATATTTACGTATACACTATCTCCTACTTTCTTCTTGATGGTATTCAACTCAACATCCGTCAATCATTTATTCTTTATGTTTACTTTTGATTGTTACACGACCTATACCGTTACATTATTTACGTCTTTTAAGAGCTATCAGGCAAAAGCTAAACGCCAAAATTGGAAAATTATTATCATAGTTGTAACTTGTAAACAGGAAGCTCCTATGCGATTCAAACATGAAACATTAAGTGCCGCTCCAACCTAAAAGTGCCGCCATCCAAAAATGTGCCGCCTGGGGCAACCGCCTCCCTTGCCCCCCCCCCCCCCCTTCTCTACGCCACTGCTTGCTTGTACTCCTCCCTTGTCCATTTGGTTCTTTTTTCTTTATTTGTGTTTGATTGTACATCCTGGGGTCAAGTTTAAGAAGTTTCCTCATCATGGTTACTCACAGGTGTTTGGGGGTGGGAAGAGTTGATTGCAGAAGTATATTTTTCGATCCCAGCCTGGTTCCCCTGTGGGGTAGACGCTCCTCGGTAGACCGCGCGACGACCGATGCGGTATGAATTTCTTCTTGGGGAAAGG
The DNA here is from genome assembly GCA_030142905.1 of Heliopora coerulea. Taxonomy (NCBI): domain Eukaryota; kingdom Metazoa; phylum Cnidaria; class Anthozoa; order Scleralcyonacea; family Helioporidae; genus Heliopora; species Heliopora coerulea. The sequence goes on along the minus strand of JASJOG010000351.1, from coordinate 249,985 downwards.
AAATTTTACCATTAATATGGATTTTAAGAAACACCCACCGTGCCAGCCCTTACTCGCCCAACTTATCCAGTCAGGAAGGAGTAAGGGATGTACAGCCTTTTAAAGTCCCTGAAAGTACTCCCCAATGCGTATATCCAGTTTGACCTTAACAGTACACTCTTGCACTTCCAACCAGTTAAGGTCAGTTTAGGCGCGCTTCTGCAAGGGTTTAGTCTGAGTATTGTTTTATTCTTAGACTAGTGCAGATCTGTTTCAGCATTTAAGGCTGGTTCATCTTCAATCAACTAAAGTCAGGGGCATCAGCCAGCTGTACCGATTTTATTCTAGTTCTTGGGTTAACAGAGCAGGTTTGCCAACACCTGAAGGTAGTTTACTTGCAGCTGCCAGCCAATAAAGGCAACTTGAGGCTTTCGGCTACCTGTCTACCCGGCTGGCAAAGCTGGGACGCCACTCTCTAGGTCATCTCATCAAAGCCTGCTCGTTTTATGGAGGTCACTGGCTCCGAATCAATGTCCTGCCTACCTACTTCTGGTTTTATGTCAGAGTTTCCTTCTCCTAGATCAGTTGCCATCCAAGGCTAAAGAGTCTTATCTACCCTTGGTTAAGGGGTTGCTGGCACTTGCCAAAGGTGCCACCCCGGACTCTGGTGGGTGGGAGTGTCCACATTCCCGTAGTAGGCTGAAGCTGTGCTTGTCCTACTCCAGTGTCCATTCCTCTTCTTCTTCTTCTTCTTCTTATTATTATTATTATTATTATTATTACTCTTGAAGAAAATGGAATTTTTTATAATGGCAACATGTATATTTATCATATTAACCTGATAAAAGGTTCAAAGTTCGACTCACTTTAGACACCAAGAAATATTTTCTAAGGATTTGAGTTTGAACAGCGTACGAATATTGCTTTTCATGGAATGTTAAATCGCAATAGGATGAATTAATGTTGTGCAACGTAAAGCAATTCAAAAAATCAAGCAACAAACAAAAAGTTCAATTTGGAAAAAAAATTATTATTTAGTTTATCTCTTTTTGATGGCCGTATCAAGAGACTAAGAAATGCTTTTTCGTTACATACTTCCAGAGTAATGTATGTGATTGCTTCCTGCTGAATGATTTGAAGGAATTTTCCGGAAATACTTATTACCTTGGAACATTAATACACAATTATACACTCAAATGCAAAATCTAAATCAGGAAATGTACGCTTTTAATTAACCAGTGAAGGTTATCTGATGTGTTCATCCTTTCGTCGTACAACATTCTGAAGAGGATCGAACAAATGCGAAACTATTCATTATAGTTAGTAGTGATATTTGGAGGAGAAATACAAATGAATTTAACTTACCATTATACGATTAAAAACTTCAATGACATGCCATTTGCATTTGTACACTAGTTTGTCGAGATGTGGGTAAATTAATTATAGTTGTTCGCCGTTTATCTGGTATGGGTTGTCAACTTTTTAACACTTTAAGGGCTTTTTTTTTTTCACAGGAGAACGCCGTAAGACAAAGGTGTCGGAAATTTCGCACACAGTAAGAGAAGAGATCTGTAATCTTCTGAGACCAAAGAAAACCCTTGGGGGTGACTTTCGAACATTAGCTGGATATTTAGGCATGGAAAATTTAAAAATACAAGTTATTTCTGAAAGGGACAATCCGGCTGATGACGTCCTGACATGGTGGCAACCACAAAGGTCGGCCACTGTTCAAAAGTTCCGGGAAGTACTGGTACAAATGAAACGACATGATGTTGTAGAAATTCTTGACCGAGAATATCCGGCAGGTACGGAAAACATGAAAATTAGGACAAACCTTCGATCACGTTCTTTAATTTGTTTTTAATATTTAAAAAAAAACATGTTCTACTTACCAAATAACTTCATCAAGGAACGTGTGGTTTTATTAGATTATTTTATTTGTTTGTTCACGAGAAATAATTTACATGTTAATGTGAATAATTTCTCATATGCCATGCATTTGAAGCTAACGGAAGCTGAGGGAGACTTTTAAGGTTAAAACTTTCTGCATGTCCTGCTTTGATGTGTTTAATCCAAATTTCAACCCGGAATTCTTGGGCGGTCAACAATTTTAAGATCACTGCGAAACCTAAATTTCGTTGTTGAAAAGTTCTAGGGCACCGTAGATTTTAATCCTGGTTGAAGGAATATGGATTCCCCTTGGGCTTTCGAGTCGTAATTTTACCTGACCACGAAATTTAGACAACTATCACCTAACCGGCAGATCATAAAATCTTTGTTTGGTTGAAAGTGAACAGAGTTGAACATGTATCACTGGCAGTTCTTTTGCGTTACAGAACGGAGCACTGGTAGCCATGGTGAGCACGATCTAATGGAGAGTGACAATGAGCCTCAGTCGACTGAAGAAGAAAGCAATACATCTGGTGAGGAAATATTTTAAAGTAAAGAACATAAACTTAAATTACATTAATTAAAAGATGTTTACTCATGGAACACAAATCATAAACACTGCGAAATTTATATTTTAGAATTGTGAGGGTTTGGAGACATCTTGAATGAATGATAGATGAACGATCGTCAAGCTCTATCCTCAGAAAAACCATTTCTGAGCCCCAGACGGATATCGAATCCGCAACTTTCTGATGACCGGTGAGACGCTATTACCATTGAGCTACCAAGACTCGGATGGCTAAAGGTGCAAGTTCGACATGTGCGACCTGAACGGAAGCCGCTATATGTTGATAATGTTATCGATGAGATGTATAGTTTGAATTGTGGGAACTTGGAGATATTTTGAATGAGATGAACGTTCGTCAAGGCCTATCCTCAGAAAAACGATTACTGAGCCCCAGACGGAGATCAAACCAGTATCCTTCTGATGATGGGTGGGACTCTGACCACTGAACTACCAATTGGTAGCTCAGTGGTTAGAGCCTCAATGGTTAGAAGTTCTCACACTTCGAAAATATAAATTTCATATAAAACTCGCACCTTAGTTCACCATCTTAGTCTTGATAGCTCAATGGTTAGAGTGTCCCACCGGTCATGCAATGACTACAATAGAGCCAACAAAAGCAAATAAACGCCAGAGTTTGAAATAACCGGAATGGTCATCAAGGATCAAACCCTTTAGGGGATTTTAGTGGGTATCAAAAACCAACAAAGAGCAAAGAATGTTGCCACAGTAATTGAAGTTTTTAATGTGACGCATGATGTAATGATCTGTTATGATCTAAATGGAGATCTGTCCGAATTTTGAAGACCCACAACACTTTCACTTGGTCATTTTCCAGCACTGATTGTGGGAAATGATCGTACCGGGTTTCTTTGCATGGAAGATCCAATTTTTTGCGTAAATTCCAACGGGTCACCAGAGCAACTTTGTCATGTCTCCAGTCCTTGCACTGGTTTTGTGCTAATTTCTTGCATTCTGCCGTTATATGGCTAATAGTTTCATCCCTTTCACCACACATTCGGCACATTGGTGACACATCTAGTTTATCTATCTTATTTTTGATGTAGTTATTGCGAAGGGTCTGATCTTGTGTGGCAGTTAGGAGGCCATCCGTCTCTTTCTTCATTGCGCCTCTTTTCAACCAATTCCAGGACTCTGAATCTCTAATGGTTTCAGAACCCCTTACAAACTGTCCGTGCAATGTCTTTCCACAGTAGCTGTTTAAACTTTCCTGTCTAATTCTTTCCTTCTCCTCTCCTTTATCCAGGATATTTTCATTTTTAACAGCTATAAACAACTTTTCCTTCCAAGCCTCCACATACCTATATAAACTGCCAACTTCAATATTAACACATTCCTCGACATTTATCAAACTTCTTCCTCCTTGTCATCTCTTTACATAAAGTCTGTCTACATTTGCTTGTAGATGGAGTGATCTGTAAACACTTAAACAGGTTTCTTGTGTTTCCATCCAAATTTCTTAATTCTTCCTTACTCCAATAGATAATACTTGGCTCATACCTTATTAACGAAACTGCTCTTGCATTAACGGCGCTCACTAAATTTCCGCTATTCAACTTTGATTTTAGTATCTTCTTTATCCTTCTTAAATACTCTTTGGATAAAGCTTCTTTCATGTCACTGTGCTTCATGCCATCTGCTTCTAAAATCCCTAGATATTTATACCCATCATCTTCTTCAAGCCCTCTGATGACCTGCTTATCTGGCAAAACAATGACTTCACATGTTGACAATTTCCACCTCTTCATTATCAATACAGCCTATTTACTAATCCCAAATTCCTTTCCAATATTGTTACTGAAAATTCGAACAGTGTTTACCAAGGTGTCAACTTGTTTCGCATTCTTTCCAAATAATTTCAAATCATCCATAAATAATGGATGATTTAACGAGCCCTTTCTTTTTCCCAAATCATAGCCAGCTTTCAATGGCCGCAACATCATATATAGTGCAGTTAGGGCTACAATGGATAGCAATGGAGACAGGCTGTCTCCCTGAAAGATACCTCTTTTTATGTTTACAGTCCTCAAGGTCCTTCCACTTACAGTTAATTCTGTTTCCCAGTTGTTCATACTTTTCTCTAACAATGCAATTATATTTCCTTCCGCTCCAAACATTTCCAAACATTTAAGGTTCCACGAATACGGTATCATGTCATAAGCCCTCTTATAATCAACCCAGGCCATCCCAAGTCCAATTTGTCACCTCTTACAATTTCTTATCACCATTTTATCAAGTAAGAGCTGATCTTTTGTACTCCTGGACCTTCTTCTACATCCCTTCTGTTCATCAGTCAACAGATTGTTTTCCTCTAGGTGTTTGTACAGCCCCTTCTCCATTACAACTGTGAATACTTTCCACATTAGAGGCAAGCATGTTATTCGTCGAAAATTTGGTGCAACGTTTCCTTTTTCCTTTTCTTTCAGGATCAATGTTGTTCTGTCCCTTGTAAACCATTCAGGTACTTTATTTGTAACCAGGCAGTCCTACAGTTGTAAAGCTTTTCTCTCTATACATGGTGTAAAGTTCTTCAGCCAGAATCCTTGCAAGCCATCTGGTCTAGGTGCTTTCCAATTAGGCATATTCTTCAATTGTTTGGTAACCATCGCTGGACTTATCACCAAATCGTTTTGTTTCTGCACACCAGCAAACTTACTTTCTACATCTTGCAGCCAATCAGCATTACTGTTATGATTTACTGGGTTATCCCAGATGCTGGCACAAAATGTCCTACCTTTTTCAACATCTGGGATCATCGTGTTTTCTGTCTCCATATTGTCCGGTTTCTCAAAAAGGCGTTTCTGATTTGACTGAAACATCCTATTTTCCCTATATTGCTGTATCCGGCTTTCATACCGCCTGATCTTACTCTTTGCCATCACTCTTTGCTTTAATTTCTCCAGGACCACCATCTATCCTTTCCTCTTGAGATTATAGCTTTCGTCTAAATTCTCTTGAAGGAGTGCGTTATTTAAGTCATCAGATTTTATCCTCTCTAGCCTGCTTATGTCTTTTCTTAGCTGTGCAACCTGGCAATTAAACCTTCTCTTCCACCAAGGTACTACCTTTTTCTTCCTCTATTGTTTTTTAACACCAAGTCTTTTTACAACTACTTGTCCTGCAGCAAGTAATAGCTTGTTGGTCTGTGTAATATCTTTGGTTTCCATGAAGGCGAGCACCTTGTTTACTTCCTTCACTTTTTCTTTCAACCTTTTCCTTTATTATTATTATTGAGGAAAGTCAGCTCATACGAGCCAAAGAGGTCGTTTAGCCCAAATTGCCATATTATGCCAAAGAGGGCACATATCCGAAAAATTATTATTATTATTATTATTATTATAATTATTGTTGCTCAATTCACCCAGCCTAATGTTCTGCTGGTAATCCTCAATATCTGCTGTCTACAGCCAGTAGCCTAGGGTGACATTGGTCCATTCAACTTTCTAGAGTCTTTCTTAATGTCATCGCTGTTCCCAGAAGTGAAATCTGGAGATTTTCTATCTTAAATTTTATTCCTAACCCATCTATCCGTTTTTCTAGCTTCTTGCTCACAGTACTGAGTGCTCCGATAACTACCAGTACTACATCTACCCTCTTCATTGACCACGACTCTTTAATTTCCCATTTTAGCTTGTCATACTTCACAACCTTTTCCTCTTCTTTCACTCCAATATTTTTATCATCAGGGATGGCAATCTTCAAGCATTTCTTTTCTTCTTTCTCCACAACAACTATATCAGGTTTTTCACATTCTATGTGATGATCACACTGTATCATGAAATCCCATAGCACCTTTATCTCACCAGATTCCTCCACTCCTTTCAGGGCATGATCATACCAATGATCTGCTCGCTTCAAGCCATATTTCCCTCATAATGTCCAATCGACTATTTTTGCCACGTTATCATGTCTTCTCTTATATTCCGTTTGAGCAAGCTTTTTGCATCCGCTAATTAAATGTCCCACGCTTTCTCCTTTTTCACCACACATTCGACATAGGAGTGATTCAACAGCCTTATCTATGTTGAACTTGATGTAGTTAGTTCTTAATGCCTGTTCTTGCGCAGCACAGATAAGACCTCCTGTTTCTGCCTTGAAATCAGTCTTTCTCAACCACAACCACCTCTACTCCTTGTTCATGTCATCACTGGTCTCCTTACAGAATTGGCCATATATCTTCTTATTACTCCACTTCTGCTCTCTTTCCTCTGTCTTATTATTATGGTTATTATTTTTTATATTATTATTATTATTATTATTATTATTATATGGCATTATCATGGCGGGGGTAAGACGTCTCACCTTGTGAGTGATTTCTTACGTATATGCAACTTATAAAATGCCTCCAAAAAGAAGCACAAAGCCATCTGGCAGGACAAGATGGACTCAGTCAATGATAGACGATCTTTTCGACTGCCGTAAAAGAGCTATGGAAAGAAGCAGTTGAGAGGGGACGTCAAATGCTACCCGACATGGATATATGAAGATTATGAAACAATTATGGGAACAGAAAGGCTACGCTTCACTTAATTTAACGGCTCAAAATCTACGAGATACGGTGGCTCGCTATGAGAAGAAGCAAAAATCATTTGAAGCAAGCAGTATTGCTGAGAATCAACTGCAAATTGACGTTGGACAAGAAAATGGCGGGAATATGGGCCATATTGCCGTTGACGAAGCGATTCTCTCTGCAGAAATTATCACAAACAACCAAGTGCAAGAAAATATTGAAGTAGCCATTCGTGTCTAGAGGGAACTCCCAATACAGCACTCAATACAGAGATCATTGAAGCCAAACACATTAATCATGGTAATGAATCTGTGGATAACGATAGATTTAACGATATGCAGATTGAGGAACAAAGTTTTAAGTGGGATGAAGTGAATGGTTCTGAATTCTGTAAAAGGATAAATGATGCATATGAAGAAACTATCCACTGGAAACGTAACGTCTTTTTACTTCCATCTTGGAGAGGTGGTAAGTCGTTCGTACAAGAGTTAGCCAGACTGTATCAGTCCTATGCTGATGCGAATCCGCTTAAATGTATTTCCTTGAAAGCATGTTCAGTCATGCAATCATTGTTATTGCAAAAACCCTTTGCTAAAAGCAAGACAAAAGATCATGTTAATTGCCTAGAAAGGCGGCTTTATCTGCTGCTAAAAGATGATTTAAAGGCACTTGTTAATAAAGGCAGATATATTCAAAAGCATCTCATCTCCCATCCAAATAAACAGCTTGAATATGAGAAGATTACGTGTGGTTTTAGTCGGCTCATGCTGCTAGGAAAGGTTCATCAGGCAGTTCGCCTGATTTCAAACGCAAATAAGGGTGGCCATCTTTCACTTGATGCTTTATTACCTAGTGTGGATGGCTGTGGCAACGCTACCTGGAAAACAACAAGACATGTTCTGCTTGAGAAACATCCTGAAGGGAAAACACCTCTACCATAAACATTACTTTCTGACTTAGAGGCTACAGAAGTATGTTTTGATCCAGTAATATTCGAAAGAATAACTGGCGAAACTATCAAGCAAGCAGCAATGAGAACAAATGGTTCTTGCCGGCCCGTCTGGAGTTGATGCCTATGGTTGGCGGCGCTTTTGCTTGTTCTTCAAAGGCACTTTAGTTGATTTATGCAATGCTCTAGCGGGAGTGACCAAACGTTTGTGTACAACAGAAGTTGATCCGAATGGTCTGTCGGCATATGTAGCTTGTCGCGTGATCCCATTGAACAAGGATCCAGGAGTTCGCCCTATTGGTATTGGGGAAGTTCCAAGGCGTATTATAGCTAAAGCAATTCTTAAAGTTATTGGCGAAGATGTTAAGTTAGCAGCTGGAGCTCTCCAAACGTGTGCAGGCCATGAAGCAGGTTGCGAAGCTGCAATACATGCCATGAAGGAAATTGAATCAATTGATGACATTGAAGCTATGTTGTTAGTCTATGCGACAAATGCTTTCAACACCTTGACTCGGAAGGCTGCCCTCCATACCTTTGGTATTACTTGCCCAGCAATTTCTACCGTGCTTAATAATACATACTCAAAACCAGTGAGACTATTTGTTATGGGCGGTGATGAAATTTTGTCGTCGGAAGGAACGACCCAAGGGAACCCATTAGCAATGGCAATGTATGCGCTCACCATAACGTCTCTAATTAACAGTTTAAGCCAGGAAGCGCCCAAGGACGTCAAACAAGTATGGTTTGCAGATGATTCCACATCAGCAGGAAAGCTTAGCACTCTAGGAGGATGGTGGCAACACCTGTTAACAGTTGGACCTGGATACGGCTACTACCCCAACCCAGGCAAAACAACCTTGGTAGTCAAACCAGAGTACACCTACCTTGCGACTACCCTTTTTGAAGATACCGGTATCCGTATAACATCCGCTGGTCATAATATATTGGGAGCAGCAATAGGTACGTCAGCATTTGTTCAAGGGTATGTTGCAAGTAAAATAGAGATGTGGAAAGAAGAAATTGAAGCCCTTGTTAAGATCACTGAAATTTATCCCCATGTAGCGTGTGCAGCCTTTATTCATCCCATAAAAGGAAAATGGCAGTTTATTATGCAGACGGTTGATAATATTGAGAACTTGTTCCAACCAATCGAAGAGATCTTAACCGAGGAGCTAATTCCTGCCTTAACTGGTAGAAGTCATTGCTCCGTTTAAAGGAAGCTGTTGTCGTTGCCAACACGATATGGTGGTTTGAATATTATTAACCCAGTTGAAGAAGCTCGTTTGCAATTTGAAGCGTCTAAAAAGATTACTGAACCTCTGAAGCAAATGATAATTGGGCAGACAAGTTCGTACCGAAAACCCGATTTATGTGAGATTAAAGCGAAGATACGTCGAGAAAAAGCAGAGAACCATGCAAATGAAGCTAATGATGTCAGAGAAATATTACCTACCACAAAACAACGGTCAATGGATCTGTTGAATGAGAAAGGCTCTTCTTCCTGGCGCACTGTACTCCCATTGAAAGAATATGGCTTTGATTTGAACAAGAGTGAGTTCTGTGATGCTTTGTGCTTACCATATGGCTGGCAGTTAAAGAATCTTGCTTAGCACTAGGTTTGCGGCGTTAATTTCTCAACAGATTATGCCAAGATCTGCTCACATGGTGATATGACCATTGATGTTTAGGAAACATGAGAGCTTGGATATATTGAAGTAGATGAACGATCTTCAAGCTCGATACTCAGAAAATGATATCTGAGCCCCAGACGGGGATCGAACCCGCAACCTTCTGATAACCGGTTAGACGCTCTAACCATTGAGCTACCGAGACTCAGATGGCGAGCTAAGTTGCAAATTCGATATATATATATGCCGTATCACGAGGACCGTGATACGGCATATATATAAGACGAATTGCTTTTCAGCCAATCTTCCAATGTAATCCGTTATTTCACTGGTAGATATTTGGCAATTTGCAACATTTGTTAAGATCTAACATTTGTAGTAAAAAGCTATGCTTACCTAAACTTTCACTTCTTCTTTCTTTATTAAATGCTCTGACTACCTCTATAAAATGAGAAGGAAACAGTCTAAGTAGAACTTTTTGGATACTTGCATTTAGTCTTACTAATAGTGTTTTAATTTTGGTTAGTGAGCAAAAACTAGGTTTTTAAATCCTCAACTATAGACAATAGCAAAAGCTACTTGAAATTTTTCTATATGAATATTGTCAAACTCCACTCGCTTCACATTGGAACCTACAGGTGTTCTGAATAAACTTTATAACAGATAAATTCAAATGAAACTTACAGAAAGTAAAAATTCTTGGACAAACAAATAAATCCGCTGATACTTTAAGAGGGTCCAACCGAGACAGTTGCTTTTTACATCAGTATGAAAGGTAAATTAAAGGAGAAATTAACTGATATCTTAAAGACAGCTAGAAGGAAACTTTCACTATATAAAATACCCAAAATATAAACATATAGTTTCAATACTTGAGATCTAGTAACGTTAATAGGGGTGAGGGTGTCCGTCGGCTGGAGGGTCATTTATATCGTCGTTGCGATGTTACTATTATTATTATTATTATTATTATTATTTACACAAATTTACATACAGTAACCTTTCATTACGTAAATGATTTTCAAAGGGCCGTGTGGTGAATTACAATTAATGAAAACTATTAATGCTTAACTACGAACAAAAATTTGAATAGTAGTTTTAATGTTATATCTATATTACATTTGTTTGTTAAAGTAATTATCTACGTTTAAGTTTATAAGCAACTGTTAATGAATTTGAATCATTTATTTGTCGTAAAGTGTCGGTAGATATTGTATTCCAGGACGCTGGTTCTTGGTATTAGAAACTATTTAATAAGACGTTTTTCTTTGGTTTAGGTAAATAGCGCTTTAAATTATTGCTCTGCAATTGATAATCCCTGTTATTACAGGGGTTGAATAACTGCTTTATGTAATTCGGAGTCATATCTTTTAATGCTTTAAATGTCATTAGTAGATCTCGCTTTTCTCAGTTTTCCGATATTGGTTTCCAGTTTAGATTCTGAAATACCTGGGCTGATCTTATGCTGTAATCAGAGCTTGTTATAATCCTGGCCGCTCGCTTTTGTAGTTGATGTAGCTTGTCAATATGCGTTTTATTGTTTTCGGGCGAAACTGTAGAGCAATAATCGAAATGAGGTAGTACAAAAGAATTACACATTATTGTTAGTACGTCTTGTGAAACAAAATCCTTTGCTTTCCTTAGTAACGAAATACTTTTTGAAGTTCTTTTACATTAGTCATCATTGTGTTTATTCCATTTCAATTGATCATCAATTATTATACCCAGGACTTTCTTATCATTTACTCGCTTTATCTTGTCATTATTAATTACGATTTCTGGACTTTGACCCAAACCTTCTAATCGTTGCCTTGATCCAATAATCATATATTTAGTTTTCTCGCAATTAAGCCTTAACCTGTTTGCTTTTAACCAACTGTGGACATTATTTAAGTACATATTTAGCGCATATGCTTAGAACATCTGACTATTATTCAGGTGGTTGCGGGCTCAATTCCAGACTGGGATTCAGAACTTTTTTTGAGTGACCATGGCTCAACACATGCAGATTGAGTTTTAACAATATCAAGATGCAACTTCTAACAAAACAAAAACAAAAATATAAAGATCGTCTAACATCCACGTCAACAAGCGCCATTTTATCTTCCCTGAAGTGCCTCTTAACCCTTTCTTTTAAAACCACAGTCAGTTACGCTTGTCAACAACACCGTTTATAGAAGAACGGGTATTAATATCCCGTTGGTAAATTAATGTAAAAAAATGTTTTACAAAACGAAAAAAACCAAACAGGTTGAAGCTTTTCCTGTCTGAGACATCTCTCCTTGAAGATTAAATCGTCTTGCGTTAGCTAGAGGAAAATTAAAAAGTCGGGTACGGACCAGAAAGGGTAAAAAAAATTTATAAGTATTAAATGGGTTTGGTTCGTTCCTTCATAGATTTTTGCGCCATTTTCTTCCTTCCATTTTAAGATTTTCGTTGATTGCTTATCTTTTTGAATTGCTTGACGAGTGTTTAAATTCTTGCCTAGCATTCACAAATTCATTTGTTTTTATACAACAGTCATTATGTGTAAAGTAATATCACTGTTTTATATTAATTTGTTATTAAAGATCTTTTAAACTGAAATAATTACCCGTAGTTCTTATTCATTTGCCTCAAGACCAGCTTTGCAATATTCCAGCCCAAAACTTGTCTGTGTACCAAAAAACTGCACTGACAGGTAGGAAGGCAATGTTCTAATATAATTCGTCATTTTACGGGTACATGTTCGACAGATAGAAAGTTTGTTAAAATCTAACATGTGTAATAAATAACTATGTTTACCTGAACTTTTCGTTGCACTCGTTTCTTTCTTGAATGGTTCCACTACCTCTATGTAAGATAAAAAAGGACAACATAAGTACGACTTTTCGAAAACTTTTAATTTGTCTTCATAATTGTTTTTTAGTTTGTGAGCAAAAATTGCAAATGTGATCCTCAAAAATGGCAAATAACTACTTTCATCACTTTGCTTACGGTGTCTTTGCTTTCGGCTTTGATCATGTACTCCACCAATGTTTCCATCACTACTTTCACCACTTTGCTTACGGCGTCTTTTCTTTCGGCTATGATGACTTCCTCCACCAACGCCTTGATCACTACTTTCACCACTTTGGTTAGAGTGTCTTTCCTTTCGGCTTTGATGACTTGCTCCATCAACGTCTTGATCACTACTTTCATCATTCTGCTTATGGCGTCTTCTCTTTCGGCTTTGATGACTTGCTCCACCAACCCCTTGATTACTACTTTCACCACTTTGGTTAGGGTGTCTTTCCTTTTGGCTTTGATGACTTGCTGCACCAACGTCTTGATCACTACTTTTACCACTTTGTTTACGGTGTCTTCCCTTTCGGCTTTGATTATGTACTCCACGAATAACTTCATTACTTCTTTCATCATCTCGATTGCTACGTCTTTCCTTCGAGCTTTGATCATGTGCTAGGTGAACGTCCCGGTTACTACTTTCATCATGTTGCTTAAGGCGTCTTTTCTTTTGAGGTTGATCATGTTTGCTAAGGCTTCGACTTCTTTCATTATGGTGTTCATGTACTCTTCCGTTTCCATTTCGACTTCGTTTGACATCTAAAATTACATTGAGGTATAGACGTTGTTAATTTAAAGTGTGTGACGAAGTAGAATTTATTTATGTAAATTAGAAGGGAGAAAATTTAATTGACTAAATTAGAATAGTGGCAATTCTCTTCAACCCTGATGGATGAATTCTTAGAATACATAAATAGAAAAGGAAAAGTATAAGAGGTCCTCGTGATACGGCAAAAGGTTGGCACTCTATCTTTACGTGGTGATTTACAGTTACAAGCCTTCTTCAGTGAAATGCTGATGTCTTTTTTCTCTAGTTCTTTCCATTCTTGAGTTGGTTGATTTTTTATTATTTCCTCCAGCTGTTTGATCCATTCAGCTGTCTCATTATGCTGCTTTTCGTCCTCCCATATCATGCTCCAGAAATCTTCTATCTCTTCAAGTAAAGGTAGTTCCTCATCATTGATCTATTTTTACCTAGGTCCCTATAGAGCTTCTTAGTATTTTCTTTGAAGAGCTTATTCTGTCTGTATTGTTTCCCCCTTTTCTCATACTTTCTGATTCTCTGTGCTTTAGCTTGAATTTGCTGTTTCAACTTTTCTCTTACTTCAGGTAGATCTTCCATCTTCTTGATGTTATATCTTCTCTTTATTTTCCTTTGTTTTCTCTGATTAACTTCTGATTTATTTTCAATTTCAGTTAGGATTGACAAGTCACTCCTCTTGCTTTGAATATCTTTCTTCAAATTTTCTTTCCATTTAGGTTTCCTTCTTTTCTTCTGTGTCTTTTTTTTTAATTTGACTCCTTTAGTTTCATTAGTAGCTGAAGCTATTGCATATATAAGCTCGTTAATTGCTGTAATTGCTCGTTAATTGCAGCTTTCTTTAATGTCTGCGATCACTTTGTTACCAAGTCTGATTAGTTGCTTTACTTTTCTACTTTTGTTGATCTTAGAGAGTGGATCTCTATCTTTTATGTCTTGATGTTTGACCTCTTTCCATTTTCTTTGAATATCTTCTTTTAGCATTTCATATTCTTTATTTTCTTGTTCATCCTGTATTTTGTCCGTTGGTGTATTATCTTGGTTTACTGGCATTTCATATTCAGTTTCAGCATTTTCAAATTGCTCATTTTCTTCACTATTCTCCATATTTACGTATACACTATCATCTACTTTCTTCCTGATGGTATTCAACTCAACATCGGTCAATCTCTTATTTTTTATAATGTCTCTTTTAACGTTTGCTAGTTTGTTAGGATCCATATTCGGTCTTGCTGTGGGGCTTTCTGCTCTCCATATGGTATGACTTTGCTTAGCGTTGCTTTCTTGTGATGGTGATAGTTGTGCCCTAGAAAGCCTCCATTGCTTGCTTGCAGTGGTGTAGCGAGCAGAAGTTCCACTGGGGGGCGAATTCCCCAAATGCTGCCCCCCGGCATATTCCGTTGCCCGTTGGCGTGGCTTCCTAAAAAAATTTCGGAACATATTCGCAACAACGAGGACAAAAAATTGCTATTTGATTGCTACAACTTATTTTTAATTGTTACACGACCTATACTGTTATATTATTGACGTCTTTTAAGAGCTATCAGGCAAAAGCTAAACACCAAAATCGGAAAATTATTATCATTGTTGTAACTTGTAAACAGCAAGCTCCTTTGCGATTCAAACTTGAAACCCTAAGTGCCGCTCCGACCTAAAAGTGCCGCCCGCCAAAAATGTGCCGTCTGGGGCAACCGCCCCCTTCTCCCCCACCTTCTTCGCTACGCCACTGCTTTGCTTGTACTCCTCCCTTGTCCATTTGGTTCTTTTTTCTTTATTTGTGTTTGATTGTACATCCTGGGGTCCAGTTTTAGGAGTTTCCTCGTTTTGGTAACTCACAGGTATTTGGGGGTGGGTAGAGTTGACTGCAGAAGTACATTTCTCGATCCCAGCCTGGTTCCCCGCTGGGGTAAGCGCTCCTCGGTAGACCGGGCGACGACCGATGCGGTATGAACTTCTATTAAATTGATTCATTATTCATAATTAATAATTCATAAAGTAATTTATTTCTCCACTATGGCTTTTCAGAAATAATTACAATTAATAATTATGTGCATTACAAATCTATATTTACATTAACATCATTAATTACTCAACCTACGTGAATTTAAACTATACACTACAATTAATAACAAGATAAAAAGTTAAAAAGTTAAAAAGTTAAAAGGATAAAAAGTTAACTATTCATGCAACTATTCCAAAACTCGTTATATAATTTGTTCCTTATTAAAATCTTAAAAGTTTCGATGTTAGAAATATTCTTAATATCATCCTCAAGTCCGTTCCATAATTTAGTCGCCCTATATAAAAAAGAACGCTGCCCCGATGCAGTTCGATAGAGGGGAATCTGCAACTTGTTTTTACATCTTGTGTCTCGGTCATGTGTTTGCGACCTAGATAAAAATCTTCTGGTAAGATATAATGAAGCTAAGTCATTCAAACACTTAAATGTCATTACAGCATCTTTGTACTTCAACATATAATCAACAGGCAACCAATCTAATTGTTTCAGTGCAGGCGTGATATGATCATACTTCCTTATACCTGTGACGATTCTAGCAGCAAAATTTTGTACGCTTTGTAGTTTAGCTATGTTCTTCGTAGAAGTATTTGCCCACACTGAGGAACAATAATATAGTTTACTAAAAACTAAGGCATTTATAATCATTTTTAAGGTCCGATTGTCCAAAATGTGTTTGACTCGATTAATTTGACAAAGGGACTTTGTGCATTTGGAGACTACTTGGACAATATGTTCATCATAACTCAGGCTTTTGTCAAACTCCATCCCTAAATCTTTCGCTGAAGAAACGGGTCGTAGTATCTTTCCAAGGAAGGGTACTCAAAAGTCCTGAACTTGACTTAACATTTGTGGGGTACCAAATAGAACGAGTTTAGTTTTTCCAGGGTTGATGAGTAGGCTACTAGAGCAACACCATGCAGCAACTCTCTTTAAATCGTCCTCAAATTGGGTTCCCCCAGCACTGATGTTTTTCAATGAAAATGACAAATACATTTTTGAATCATCGACGTACGATTCCAAAGGACAAACTGTAGGAACATTAGGAAGGTCGTTAATATAGATTTTAAATAATGCCGGGCCAAGTATGGAGCCCTGAGGCACTCCATGTGTGATCATGCGAGCTTCTGAAAGTATATGACCAAGTCGCACTGACTGCCTTCTTTCTGAAAGATAACTCTTAAACCAAACAACGGCCTTCCTGGATACACCCAAGGAACACAGTTTCTCAAACAGCAGTGAATGTTCAATACTGTCAAACGCCTTTGATAGGTCCAGCAACACCACCGCCGTTAACTCTTTCCTATCTATAGCCTCAAGAATCATATCTGATACAAATATATTAAGCGTTTCAGTTGAATGTAACTTCTTGTTTCCGCTTTGATGGTCCGTGAGACTCTTTTCCTGAGACATGTATTCCATTAATTGATTCAGTGCAACACGTTCACATACCTTCGAGGCCACAGGCAGTAAGGATACAATGCGATTGTCATTCGGCGTTTCATGATCCCCTTCTTTGAGAATTGGAATTACTTCTGAATGTTTCCAAGCTGCTGGAAATACTGAAGTTAATAAGGAGCAGTTCACAATCTCAGTCAGCGCGGGAAGGATAATAGGTAGGGCGTCTTTTACAGCAGCGAGTGAAACTTTATCTATTCCAGAGCCTTATTTGTTGGAAGAGAGTTTACAATTTTACGTATTTCATACGATGTTACACGACGGAATTGAAATTCATCCGCTTCGTCTCTTAATACAGGATTATTTTGTCGTAAAAAGGCGAGATTACTCTTAGCACTTAACACTTTAGCCTCATCAGCAACTCTGGCCCCAACTGAAGTATAAAATTTGTTAAATTCATCAGCCAATTCCTTCATATCCTTGGTATACACAGGCTGTGACATCTCTTTACGCGGCACGCAGCTTTGGATAACCTTCCACATTGCATTTGGTTCTTTATTCCTATAAATTGCATCATGAGCATACCTCCTTTCTGCTTCCCTCAGCTGCTCTTTTACCACATCACGAACCCGACGAAAGCTGTCCCAGTCGCAGACATTCTTAGTCTGACGTGCTATTTTGTGCAACTTGTCCCTTTTCTTCATCAGATCCTTAATTTCACCGCCTACAAACGGAGGTTTACGGTATCTAACTTTTATAGTTTTGACGGGCGCATGTCTGTCTAAAATCCGAAAAAAATTGCAATTAACATAATCTAATTTTCCATTTACATCGTCCATCAATGACACATTCTCCCATTGTACTTGTGCCAAATCTTCTAAAAATTTATCCCGTTCGTAATGTCTATAACTCCTGACATTAATAACCTTAGGCTGAGGTTTTGGTGATTTTAATTTCAGCACAGTATAAATCAGAAAATGATCACTTATGCCATTTTCCACAACTCCACTTTCAGCAGCTAAGGCAGTGTTGGATGTGATAATGAGGTCTATCAAGGTTGATGAATGTGATGTCACTCTAGTTGGACTGGATATTAACTGTGTTAAGTTTAAACACGTACACAAATCATTGAGCTCTTTTGACTCTTGATTGTGTTTTAACACATCACAATTGAAGTCCCCAATAATGAACTGCTCTTTTCCATACGTACGGGCAAGGGTGTACTTATTAAGGAACTCCTGTACAAGGCAGTTTATGGGACAATCCGGAGGTCGATAAATTGCACACACTAGAATAGATTTTAACTTCCTGTATTGTATTTGTACCCATAGCTGATGAAAGCCGGACGATGTTATTTCAGTAAGTTCATCTAGGACTTTGACTTTTAAGGAGGTGCGAGTATATATACACACACCTCCTCCTGTTTTCCTTACTCTGTCCAACCTTGATAATTTGTAGCCTTCAATTTCTACCTCTGCATTTGAAACGGAGGAATTTAGCCAAGTTTCCGACACCGCAAAGACATCATAATTATTTTCCCTAACTAAGCAACGCAGCTGTAATAGATGATCTCTTTTCCTTAACGAACGGATATTTAAGTGGGCAATTTTAACCTTTGATTTCTGGAAGGACTTTGACGATCGACCATTTGTTAAGATACCACTATGAATATCTCGCTCCCGGGCAATACCATCAGCAGGATTTCTCTGTCTAACTGGTATTAAATTGTTCCTATTCGGGCCGTTTTGCTTCCATCTGTATTTGCGATTACGGTAAGTGATTCGCGCTGATATTTTGTGAGTCATTTTAGTAGTTGGTGTAGTTCCCATCACGGGTAATATTAAATTTCCGCTGTACGCCATTATACGTAAGTTGAAAAAGCTCCGTCCAAGGTTATATTTCCTTCTTGCAAGAAGGTCTTGCGCTTTTTTCCTTTTTGTTGCCAAGGTTTGCAGCAGATAAATTTCGGTCAAAAGTTTTCACTTAAAACCAACGGACTGAAAGCTGAAGGAATATGTATTTTGGCTGAAACTGTTCCTCTTCGCTTACTTTGAAACATGGAAATCTTAGACAAGACAATATTCCTTTCCGCAAGATACGAACAAATCTGGCTTTCTTTGACATTTTCGTCGATTCCAGAAAGAAAGAATCTTTTGCTTCTTTTCCTTTTCCGTTCTACCCCAATAAACCCATCACCGATCAGACTGTCACTCTTTTCGTGGTTATTGTCTGAGACCGTTATGGTATTGTCTGAGGCTTTAGATCTTGAAGGAGAATTAGGTCTTAAACTAGCAACTTCTGCATATGTTGCTTTATTGTTATTTCCAGTTGACTGATAATTAATACTAAGACTAGGGTCAGGTGCCTTAATTTGATTTATATCACCCAATATCTTTTCTTCCATCCTTAATTTATTCTGATTTAAATTACCGTCGTCAGAGGATTTGGGCAATTCTTCTATTACAATGCCTCTTTCAACATTGCCTAGTTGATTTGCATTTTCGATTTCAGCGGGCTGCGTCTCCAAACTTACTCTATTCAACTCAGTGTTATTTTCTAAACGTCCTTGTAGTTGAAAAATTACTGTCGAGATACGACCAACAGATTCTGCCAGTGATTTAATTGCTTCGCTGTTTACCAACTGGTCGTCCCTAAGGTTTTCAATCGTCTCTGCATAAAAATTTAGCGGTTTGCCCGATTGCTGTTGTGTTGGCGAAACAGGCCTTGTCAAGTCGTTCGCATACATCTGTTGACATATCTCTTTTTTTATATCATTCGATTTTCTTCCAGTGAAGGATAACAAATTTCTGTTCTTCCGCCATACTATAGTCGAATCACCAAAAGTAAATACCTTCTTATCACCTCCAGGCTGCGACCATACTCCATCCAGCTTTAAAATGTCGTTTACGAACAGTTTCAACAAGTCAAAGTCAGCCGTCCAAGCAAGGCTTACGTGCTCGAATAATTTCGGTAGAGCCATAAAGTTACCCTATAGCACTTATAACCAAGGTCAGCTTTAAGTTTCTTACTTAAACAGTTCACTTCGTCTTCACGTTGCAATGTCGTTGACCACGTTGCAAAATTGTCTTGCGAATTCATCATTGTTGATTTGCCGTATCCCTGGCAAGGGGGGCTTCGGGTTACTAGTACTTGCTCAAGGTACTACCCTGAGACTAATGGTGGGCGGGAGCGACTTACTCTTCCTGTAGCAGCCTGCAGTTCCAACTGGTCCTGCCCCATTGCCCATATATTATTATTTCTATTTCTTCTCACAGTGCACAAAAATGTCCACTGGTAAATGATCTTAACATAAGTTAGATATCAAGACAAGTCTCTTGCCCTTAGGTATCTAAAAGTTTTCGGATTATTCTTGTCGTTCCTAAAAAAGTTACTTTTTGCAAGGGGCGTGTACTGCAATTAATTTCAATCTGATCCAGCCATTTTCTATGCTTCATTCCAATCGTTCCCAGGGCTCCAATTATCACCGGTATAATCTTTATTTCTCTGAGATTCCACAATCGTTTTAGTTCTCGTCTCAAATCTTGATACACATCAATCTTCTCCTTCTCTTTCTTCACAATTCTTGTGTCGAAGGGACAAGCAATATCTATCAACAGACATGACCGCCTAGATTTATTTACTACAACTATATCTGGTCTATTATGATCAAGCTTGTTGTCCGTTTGTATCGGAAAGTCCCATAGTAACTTTAATTCATGTGTTTCAATCACTTTCTCAGGTGTATGCTTATACCATGATTCTTCGCAGGGAATACCTGCCTTCTTGCATAATTTCCAGTGTACCACTTTTGCTACTTGATCATGTCTCCATTCCTTGTAGTATCTTTGCACCAACATTTGGCACTCGGTCGTTATATGCGCCACAGTTTCCTCTGCACTACCACTAAGTCTGCCGCTATTTGCCACATTCTTCTTATACACTGAATGTCTTATTGAATTGGTTGCGATTGCCTGCTGTTGTGCTGCAAATATTGTACTTTCTGTTTCTTTCCTCAATCCCGCATAGCAAAGCCACTCACAGTTTTTCTCTTTATCCATATCATCTTTTACTGCTGTTATAAACCGCCCGTGGAGTGCTTTCTCATGCCTCTGTCGTTGGTGGTTTTCTTTATTCTCTTTCCTTAAACTGCTTCCGTCTTTGACTCCTTTGATGTTAACTACTCCTTCCCTTACGATCTGTCTCGCCATCTCACCTTGCCGTCTACTCACGTACAGTGCTAAATTATTTCTTTCTGCCTTAACACACTCTTCAATTCCAATAATTCCTCTCCCTCCGCTATTTCTAGTCTAGTACAATCTATGTACGTCACTCCTAGGGTGTAATGCACCGTACATTGTCAATTTCTTACTGGTTTTCCTGTCTAATGCCTTCAGCTCTTCATCGGTCCAGTCGATTATCCCAGCTCCGTACCGCATCAAAGACACCGCCCAATAATTAATTGCTAGCACAATATTCTTTCCATTCAACTTTGACTTAAGAATCTTCTTTGTCCTTCGTAAATATTCTTTCTGAATTAATACCTTCTTCTGTTGTTGCATTATCTGGTCAATCTCTAGCATACCTAGATATCCATATCCTTCATCATCGACAGTTTTTATGCTTTCCCCATTTGGCGGCCGTATACCGTCAGATGTTACCACTTTCCCTCTTTTTATTATCACCAAACCACATTTCTTTACTCCAAACTCCATTTGTATATCTTGGCTAAATACAAATACCATCCTAATCAGAGAGTCAATATCCTTACTAGACATTCCAAAGAGTTTGAGGTCATCCATGAAAAGAGATGATTCACCTTTGGGCTTACTTTACCAAGACGATATCCAGCTTTGCAGCTTCTTAACAAAAAGGTCATAGGTATCATGCAAATAACAAACAATAATGGTGACAGACTGTAACTCTGGAATAAACCCCTCTCGAGTTTTACCTCCCCTAACTCTTGTTTTTCTGCTATTAACTTGGTTCTCCAAAGGGGCATGGTTTTTTGAACAAGCCATATCCTCCAGCCAAATCCGTTTCCCTACCCTGTCCTATTGTGTAATGTCTGTCCTCCTAGCGTTGTTATAATTCCTCAGTTTCTATTCAAAATCCCACATCAACTTCAACTTATCATTCTCCATTACCTCCCCTTTTACCGATTGCTGTTTGTTCCATTGTGTTCCTTCCTCTATAATCCCATGTTGCTTCCCCCATTGTACGGCTAGCACCATCAATGCGTTGTTGTGTCCCCTCACATATTCTTTCTCTGCTATTACTGTACATCCTGCCAAGAGATGTTGTACAGTCTCATTATACTGTCGACACAATCTACACAATACCGATTCCACTTTTAGTCCTCTCATCCCCTTTCATTTCCTTATCGCGATCATCTGTTCTCGCATGTTTATCATCACTGCTGTCTTTTTAGGGTCTAGACTGCATTTAAGCCATTCACTACATCCACATCCTGGTTCTGATGGACATTGCTTTGCATTTCCTCCTTAATATGCTCAGCTTTTTTGTTATTATTCATTCCTTTCATCAATTCTTCCTTCAGTTTCCTCCAACAGGTTTTCCAGGGGGCTGTCATACTCTCTCCGTTGATCGTTACTCCTTTTTCGTTAAAGGTTACTTCCATTCCATATTTTGCTAACGTCTGGTCGGCCTCACGTTTCACTGAACAATTCTCACAATCGCGTTCTCTCTTCCATACTACTTCAATCCATCTACTCTCCGACATTGACATATTGGTTGCAATTCTGACATTTGTTTCCTGGTATAGGGTGGAGTGGGGAAAATGGGTCAGTGGGGCAAAATCCTATTTTCTCCCAACCTGTTTCATATCATAACTTATGCCGCCATTATGGATTGCATCATCCTATCAGGTGAAATATACAATAGGAATTCTCCATCATTCTTTCTCCAGGAAGTGTTGAATAAGGTTGCACAATAGTAGACTGACAAGTAAGATTTCTTGTTTTCTTTGTCAAAACGTTTTAAGAAAGGAAATTTTGCACGAAAAATTTCTTTTTGGGGTAAAGCTTATCTTTTCCTAATGGAATTGATGTCATAATTATTTGATCTAAATCACTTTTTTGATTCTCACTTCTTTCCTCTTACATTTTTAATTTTTGATTCAGTTCGCCTCAGGTGGGGCACAATGGGCCACCCTAGATTTGAGGATTCTTCCCAGCAGGACATAATGGGACAGTGAATAGAACTTTGATTACCATTGATTTTAAGCAACATATCATACTCTACATGCATTTTTTTAAAAATATAAAGGCTTTTAAGCATTCTGGACTGTTATGTACATGTAATTAGAAAAACATCAAATAAATTCTACATTTATTTCCTATCTTATATGCAACTTCTGCAAAACTAAATTGAATTCCACAGAAGAAAACCAAAACAACGTTAAATTTTGATCAGGATGTAGAAGACACAATAGCCAGTGAGGAGGAGGAGTCTGAGGATGAGACCAAATGTGTTGTTTGCGACATGTTGTGGCGTGAGTACAGCGGGAGGGAAAATGAACAATGGGCAATTTGCGACATATGTGACGAATACTGCTGCCCCAAATGTATTCCGAAAAACACAGATCTTTCTGATGGCTTCAACTGCCCCAAATTTACTGCTTAAACATTTTGAACAATTTGAACATATGTGTTTGTTTCACATCAATCTGTAAAGCTTTTATATTATATACGTTACAAAAAGTGTTTCATTCCATCGAAATTCCTATTTTCTCTCATTGTTAACTTTTCAAACTTTGTACCTCCTAACGGAGAATTTTTAAGTATGAGGGTATAATTTTATAAAATAAACGGTTTTTGTTTATATAATTTTCATTCCACACTAAGTTATGCAGTCCACAACTTCAAAACTTGAGTAATTTATTGAAAATCCTCTCTTTATCAAATATGTAGATTGACTGGCCCATTTTGCCCCACTTAAAAAGTCCGTCAGAGCCCTGGGTATTAATGCCTCTGCAGCATATATCACTGTTCGTACGACTGATAGTTTTTAACTTGCTTAGCAGAAGGCCATTTGCACTTTTCAAACAGATTTTACCTTTTAACGAGCATTTGTTTGGACGATATCTTCTCTCAAAATCAAAAACAGCTAAAATTTGGCCCATCTGGTCCCACCCCACCCTACTTCTTTCAGGCTCTTTAATCCTTGTCCTACCTATCAGCTTTCTCGTTTACAGAATCTTCTCCCTCTCATTTCTCATAGCACTATTCGGCTTGTGGTTGACACCCCCTATCAACCTAGCCTTCTGAAACAAACCTAGGTGATTATTTCTTGCTTCAATATCGTGAGGTTCTTGGAATTCCTTTCGAGCAAGTTTTTTGAATTCAAGTATCAAGTGGGCTATCGATTCATCCCTCTCTCCGCAAAGTCTACATTTTTCACATATCTCTTGACAATCCATGTTTTTCATCCAATTGGTTCTGAGGGCCTGATCTTGTGCAACAAATATCAAACCCTCAGTTTTCTTCTTCAGAAATCCTTCCTTTATCCACCACCATGACTCAATACTTCTCGTACCTTCTGTGCCTCTAAGGAATTTACCATGTAACTTCTTTTCTCTCTAGTGATTACGTTGTTCTTCCTCCCTTCTTTCCTTCGCTACTGAGGTTCTTTGTCCCTTCGTCAGAAATACTGTGAGTTGCACCTCTTCTATTCTTCTCCAATTTCCCTACTTTTGGGTGTAATCCCATCTTTTACGGTATCTTTTGACGACCGTCGAGCAACTCATTGTCGGAGATAATGCAGGATGTATGAAATCGCTTCTCTACCCTTCTGTTGTGCATGAATTTAAAAACAGTTAGGCAACATGACGTTCAAGCCCATGTTTGCTTGGTGCGCCCATGTTGGCTTGGCCATTATATATTATTCAATATATCATACGTTCATATTGTTAGTAAGTATTTTCATAAGGACTTTTTTCAAAAAAGTTGATCACTTTTATTTCCCTCACATCAGTTAGATTTTCTGCGTACTTTTGTTTTTGCTTAAGTACATAGAACTGTTTCATAAAGATGGGGTTATAAGTGGAAGCGAAGCTTGTCAGACTCGAATTCAAGAAAAACCCAAACAAAAAACAGGATGCGGATAAAAAGAGCATATGTTTAGTCGCAAAAGTATTCTTTTTTCCTTCGTTTTATGCCGCAGATGTGAATGTATAAGTATGTGAGGTACCGATATTTTTATATTTGGAGCAACTTTACGCAGTTTTTGAAGCCAAAGTTATGGTGTTTGCAATCTACGCCGTCACTCAAACTTTGTCAAATTTTATCTGATATCAATTCCACGCCCCATGCTCGTAACTCCTGGATTTCTATCCATGACTTTACGTTGACGCGACCTAATTATAAAAGCTTGGTTATATTGGCGCACTTTGCTGAGAGCTTTAGTATTATTTGTCTCCGATATCTTTGACTTCGCTTTACTTGTTGAGTAATATTTCTTTCCCGTCCTTAAGTTTCTTTCGATTTCACAAAGGAAATACATGATAATATATCTATTTAGGAATCTACTTCTGGAATCTAACCTGAAAATTTTTTCTACATAATTGAAACTATATCAATATCAGAAAAGTCTTTTTGTTGGCGGCCATTCCACTATTTCAATGTCAATTCCACTTTAGTGATAACTGCAACATAACAGCTATATATACGTAAAAAGAGAAATAAGTGCAGGAATAATGCCAGCATTTTAAGAGACAAACATAAACACACAAGAACAATAGGAAGCATGAGCACTAGAGTCAGTAAATTGTCGAGCATTTCCTTAAAGCTTAATCTTGAGGAAAAGGTTGACAGAAAAATTGTTGATTTGCCTATTGCGTGAGCATACTCTTGTACCAGCCCCGTTCACACGTGTATAACATTTAGCCCATGATTGTCTGACGTACAGACTCGAGCATCGAGTAAGGTCTGAATTTCGTTGAACAAACAATTGCAATATCAACTCATAATTCGGGTTTTTTTCTCGCTACAAAAATATCTACAAAAAAACAACACAAGAACGCTTTTTAGAATTAAACGCTGTCAGTTACTAAAATACACAAATATTTTGAGGTGGCTCGCTGGCGTTTCTATTTTTGTATGGTAATAGTTAAAATAGTCTTGATTTACAGGCATTCCTATCTGTCATAGAATCATAAATTTTTTACCGAGTATTTCAAATTGTAGAAGCATAATTACATTAAATATTTTTCAAATATTGTAATCATACATTGTTACTTAGTTTAACGTTATTTACACTCGTTAACCTTATGTTAAGATATATAAAACATAGAAACGCAATAAAAAAAAAATTAGAAATTATATTGCTGTCTTACATGGGGCCGTGAATTTAATTATCGAATTACATAGTGCTTAAATCTAAACAGTGATTTTATATAAGTAAGATAGAAATAAAACTAAACCTTACCATGGTAGCGATAGTGTTGCAGCTTTGGGGTATCTTCACGTTTATAACAATTAAGACACGCATTATTTTCAGTTTTGACAACCTCCCTCGACGGTCATCCTTTAACATATTGCTATAGCAATATTATTATGACAGGTTTTCAAGAAAGACTTTTTGCAATTAAAACTTAGTGGGTTTTGAAAAATTCTGTCTTTTTCCAAAAAATTAGATATGTTCTACACTTATTCTGTTTGGAATATTTACCAACTACCAATCTTATTATGAGAGGTAAACTTTCAAACATTGTATATTTACATTGACGCGGACGGTACTGTCCTAACAGAATATCATTTTGACAATATACCATATGATCCTGCATCCCGAACATATTTGCGTAAAATCCCTTGTTTAAAATTATCTTAGGGTGTCAAGTTTATGGAACTGTTTGACCTTTTACCAGTGACGTAACGGACTATGGTCAGGGTTAGAGCAACTCCTAAGGGTCCCCTACCTCTAAGGGGCCCCAGATGAATTTGTAAAGACAATTGAGATAAAAGTCTTGACATATATGTCTGTACCAAGGGGGGGGGGCAACGAAAATCTCATAAGGGCCCCCAGTAGTTCCGTTACGCTACTGCCTTTTACACATGTATTGATCTTTGTTTAGCTATGCTTATGCTTGTCATAAATTACTGATTTCTTAGTTTTATTTTCCCCAGAGCTGTTCAGTCAATACATTTATTTATATTCCAGGACTTTACTATACTTTTGCTCCAGTAGAAAAAGGGACTACACTGTTTCGAGAACAATTTGCTATTAATTGAAATGATCGTGTTTTCAATGAGCCTCGAATTATCTCGAACTTTTACTTGACAAAAAGTCTTCAGGCTTATTTTTGGTGGTTGCTCATTTTACAGTATTTACATTCCCTCGACACATACTATAATTATGTTACCTGTGAACAAGACTTTAAGTGCTATGCATTGGCTCGTTGCAAACCTGAGCTTGAGGACACTTCTAAATATTTCAGCTCAGCGGAGACTAAATTTAGATTGAGCACAGCCTCGAAGATTGGGTCGAATACTTAAAACTTTCTGGTTAATTTACTCCTTGTTCTTGTCAGTATTAATAGTTTCTAAATTTATTTCCAGCATTTTATAGTAAGTCAAAGGTATCTATGGTATACCGTATATGTTGTTTGTTTGTTTGCTTTGATGACTGCAACGAATAATTTTTACGCTGTTTAGGACTTTTATAATCAGTAATGTTTTGGGTTTTTTTTTTCATCTTTTAATACTGCTATTGATTAATATGTGCCACAACCAATACCACGCATTAGCACTTGAGTCAAATACTCAAATCGGTCAACACACTCGTGTCATTCTCACAGTTATTCTTTGCACTGCTGGCCTATTTCATTTAAATTCAAATTTGAATATTCGAATTCGTTACTAAGAATATTACTCACGACGGAAATAAAGATTATTTCACTGTTGGTGAGCGCGTACGATTTTTATTGACGAGTTGTGATCAATCACAAAGGAACGAGCGAGGCAGGAACGAGTGAGTTTGTGATTCATCATAGCAAGTGAATAAAAATCGGACAAAAAACAAACCAACCATGAAGTATTTTGTTCATTATGCATCCTGTGATTAACACTTTTTTATGACAAGTGACGGAGCAAACGCTCCTTCGAGTTCCTCTCCGCAACAAGTCAACGAAGTTGTATACAGACAACATAAAAGTTAGAAAATATATTTATTTTTAACAATATTCTTAAAAGTTCGCATGTTTAACCGCAAGATAAGTAGGAACGCAAAGTATTAAAAATATTTGAGAGCAAACAAAAAGTTCAAACTGTAAAGGTTTGCATTAGCAGTGGCGGAAAAAGTCTATAGGCTTTTCTCACTAGTGGCGAACAATCGTCTGGCGCCTCTGATTGGTCAGACGATTGTAGTCACTAGTTGGAAACTAGTGACTACAACTAGGATCGAACTTCACCAGTAAGAGACGGCTTTTATCTTTGCGCTTGCAGAGGAATATATCACAGTACTTATATGATAAGCGCACTTACCGCTATCCCTCGGCAAAAGTGTCTGACATTCTGGAGAGAACGTAGCGGAATAGCTCTTTAAGCTGAAGTGGAGACTATGCGTGCACCAAAAAATTTGAAGGCAGTATGTGTTATAGAATAAGCTACAGCACTAAAACCATTCCCTAAGATTTTTAAAAGTTTTATCTTGTCAGCTATATATATATATATATATATATATATATATAAGTAGTTTTCATCTTACTAAGTGTAGATGTTTGTAAGCTTGGATATATGTGTAATGAAAGCTTGAGAACAAACTTTTCATCATATATCTATATATATGTATATGTATGTGTATATGTATATGTATATGTATATGTATATATATATATATATATATATATACCAATGATGAGTACCACGAAGGTTACAGCGTTGGAATGAAAATATAGAGCGCTCAATACCGTTACTGGTAGAGCGAATAAGTAAATACGAAAGACAAAAATTTGCTGTCGCTACTCTGAGTTTCGCGCGCTCAGGCGATCATCAGGCAACTGACAGATAAGATTTAATTATTCACATACAGGATATCTCAAAATTGAGTACACCCCTCGTAATTTTTCACAAAAAGTAATTTTTTCACAGATACAACAAAAGTAAGAACGAAGGTCTTAAATATAGTAACATACAATCAGTTGTGATCTTTGATTGATATTGAGATAATAGAAACATTTACACACAACTTATATGTGGCTAAATTTGTTAAATGGTTTCATTTCAAAAGCGAGTACACCTCTTACAAGGGTCAGGGTATAAAGCTTCTTTTTATGTCAATATTCCTTCAATACTTTGTGTGTGAGCCTTGATTACTAATAACAGCTGCCAGTCACCTTGGCATTGAATGGACTAGATTAGTGCAAGTGCTTGGTTCAATATTTTCCACTCTATGATAATAACGTCCCATAGCTCCGCAATGTTTGAGAGCTTGCGTTGTTCAACTTTACGTTAAAGCTCATTCTAAAGCTGCCCAATAGGATTTAAATCGGGTGACATGCTTGGCCAATCAAGTACCTTTACTTTCTCTTTCTTTAAAAAAGCAGAAGTGACTCTAGTGGAATGCTTTGGGTCATTATGATGTTGAATAATTTTTCCTCTGCCAAGGCATTTCAGGGATGGCATCATTTTTGTATTCAAAATTTCGCAGTACATGTCTTCATTCGTGATGTATAAAATGAAGCTCCTATAAAATGAAGCTCGCCTACACCCTGGGCACTCATACAACCCCAAACTATCAAACTGCCACCACTATGTTTAACGGCAGGTACCAGGTTTTTCTCGTTGTATTCTTCCCCAGGGTGACGCCACACATTTTTCGCGCCATCAGAACCAAAAACATTTATTTTCGTCTCATCTGACCACAATATAGACTCCCAAAATGACATTGACCTATCGCTGTACTCTTGTGAAAACTGTAAACGGGCTGGTTTGTGTCTCGGCTTTAAAAGAGGCTTCTTGCGAGGTCGTCTACCGTGTAGGTTTACTTGATGGAGGGTACGTCGTACAGTTGAAGTTGAAACACTAATACCGGTAGCCTCAGAGACAACGTTAGCGAGATTGGGAGCACTCTCCCTTGGATTTTGATCGACCACTGTAGCCACATAACGCTCTGATCGGACTGATAATTTTCTTGGTTGACCTGAACGACCATTAACGGCTACAAGTGTACCAGTCTTCGTATACTTTTGTACAATTTTTGCCACAGTGCTTTTACTGAGTTTTAATGTATTAGCTATTTTTGATGTATCCCTGCTTGTCCTGATGCATTAAAATAATAGTTTTCTTAAGATCAAGCGACAGTTCTTTACCATGTGGTGCCATGACTGAACCCAATGACCAAAACGGTCGAAGTACAAAAAATATGCATAAAATCACCAATTTATGAAAGCTAACATAGTCTCTAAAGGTAATCAAGCGTTTAACTATTATCAAAATGCAACGATATACGTTATGTGATAATTTAAGAATAACAAAAGAGCCCCAAATTAAAAGGTTTTTTTAGACGAACTTGTCAGGGTTGTACTCACTTTTGAAACAATACCATTTTACAAAGTTAGCCATAGACACGTTGTGTGTAAATATTTCTAATATTTGAATATAAATAAAAGATCACAATTGATTGTACATTACTACATCTAAGATCTTGTTTATTATGTCTGTTTTATTTGTGAAAAAAATTACTTTTTCTTAAAAATCAGAAGGGGTGTACTCACTTTTGAGACATACTGTAAAACTTGGTTATTACTCCAGCCGACGCCATTTGCATACACAATCATACACAAAGTAGTCTTAACTTCTGTCTACGAAACCACTGAATTGTTACTTTGTGGGCTCATAAAAACACAGGATTGTTCCAAGAAGTTGGAAAACATTGTGCTTCAATTTGAGAATTTGTGAGGAAAATTTTGTAAACGCAAATTTTATCGAGTGGATAATGTCATATTTTATTGATAGAAATAGGTTGACGTCAAAGTTGCCAAAAAAGTTCAAGGTTATATGGGCAACACTCGCCAATTGGCAAGTGTTTTGTGCCGGTTATTCACCACGGGAAAATTTTAGTCGCATTTGCGAGTGATTTACTCGCACTGCCGTGCCCTGCATACCTTAAAATCCCGGTTATAAGCCCCCGCGATTATTAACCCACCGATATTTGGCCCATCTATTTGTAGACAAAAAATTTATTCCTGTTATAAGCCCCCCGCTTATAGGCCCATGACTATGTAAACATCCAAAAGGAGAGGTATTCCATTATAAGTACCTCCGCTGAGAAACCCCAACCCCTTCTTTGCCTTGTTGCCTTAATCATAGTTGCCTTTATAAAATTATTTTCACAGTACAAGTAGAATATGGAACAATGATTTTTTGTTATCTCGTCAGATACCGGTAAAGAAACCATTCAATGTTTGACTGTAGTTTTCAGTGTACAACAGTTTAAACGCCGACATGCAGAGCATCTGTTCTTGCCATTACGTTATCAGCTTGTTTCGAAACGTTTTTTATTCTGCTTATAAGCCCCCCCGGAAAATAAGCTCCGCCGGACATAAGCACACCCAAAACCCGTTTCGAAATTGTATAAGCCCAGGGCTTATAACCGGGAATTTAATGTATAGTTCTGAAAACTGAATCTGAGTTGCAACTGGATGTTCCATTGATGAGAAATATGAAAGTTTTTGCCACTCCGGTTTTGCTTTAAGATAATCAAGTGTTCTGAATAAAGATTGTTAATGAATAAGGGTGTCACTTCTCTACATCTAACCCTCGCTGTTTCCAGAGAGTTAGCTTGAAGTCTTGGCAATTAAATAGAATTAAGGACGTAACTACAGAGCTGCACGAAGGCGATCTATTGTTTGAAATATACGGACCCTCAATCAACCTTGAGCGAGGTAAACATCGAAATGGCGATATAAATGACGTTCTTGTCGTTTTACGGACGCACTTAGCCCTAATGATGGCACTAGATTTAGGTGTCGAAGCGTTTGGTTTGTTTTGGTTATTTCACTTACTGAAATTTCCACCAAGCTTTCTCTGAGACAGCCGTTACGCACAGTGCAGCTTCGCACGGTTCGCTTCTCTTCGGGTTTCAGAGGACTTATTCGTTCGGTCCATGAATCTCTGTTTCGTATATTTCATTTCAATTTATTGGTTATAAAATTTATTTAGAGCTTGTGAGTGAAACCCGAGTAACTGACTATGGGCAAATTGAATATTTTTATTAAGGAGATTTTGAAATTTGCTATTGTTGAGGAGTAAGTAGATTGGTAAGTTTATCGCACAAACTAGAAAACACAGTTATTGAGTCTAATTATAAATGTTTGAGAATTATAAAAGTTTGTACTTAGCAACGGTTACCCCTCAACAATTTTTTTACATTGCCTTGGCGTTTTTCTAGATAAAATTTTTTCCGTTCCTGTTTCTTTACCCTCAGATAACATTAATAAACGAGTGATTTACTTCTCTCTTTCTTTTACCAGTACACAGTTGGTAAAACTTCTATCATCTTGTTTTCCTGACATCAACCTTCGCATTGTCTTTAAGCCAGCCAGGCGTCAGTCAGGTTTCTTTCAGGTTAAGGACGTAATCCCCAAGTTAATGAGATCGTATATAGTTTATAAATATAAGTGTCAGTGCTGCGGAGCACGGTATTTTACCCAAACTTGCCGCCGCTTACACACGCGAATCTCTGAACACTTGGGGATTTCACCCTTGAGTGGTAAGAAATCGACCTGCTCTTCTCTTTCCGCCATCCAAACCCACACCAGAACAACTTGCCACCCCATTTCTTTTGAAAATTTTTCCATTTTGTCCCATTGCAATTCCGCTTCGGAATTGTTAATTAAGGAAAACCTTCTTAAATCTAAATTTAAGCCCTAACTTAATGAAACTATCCGCTCCGTTGCTCTTGCCTTGTTTTGATTTATATCTCTTCTCTTTTCACTGTTTCCTGTCTTCACACCTTCCTCCATTCTCATTGGCTTGTTATCATCCTATACCATGTAAATATAATTTACTCCTAGTCTGAAGATGTCGCATGACCAGCGAGGAAACGTTAGTAAAATATATTCTTAATCATGTTTAGTTTGGTTTTTCTCCATTGTTAAGTTATGTCTCTTTCGGTGAGAATTTTGAACTGGGCTCTCATTTTCATATTGCGAGCAGCGACTTAATCTGTATCTAAAATTTATTTAATCTTTCTCCGGGGACAGTTTACTCTGGCCAACTCCAAACGATCTCACTTGTCAAGAGGAGAGGTCCAGCCGGGAAAGGGTTAAAAATTCACGAGAAAAACTCAAAAGAAAATCATGACCGTATCTAACCTACTTATCTGATTTAGATTCCCTTAGATCTTGTCGTAAAAATTAGTGCAACTCAGACAACAATAGTTATTAAAATTTCTTCGTCGATTAACATGTTGGGAGCTTTGTTTTAGGAGTCATTAAAAAAGTCGTCGAAAGTACTTGATAGCATCCAGAGCACTCGGCTGTTGTGTCGTTTCATAAATGCAGCACAAAGTATTGTAGTCGAGACATTACTCACAGATATTATCTTTTTTGGCTTAACAAAAACAATTATATCTCGAGAAACAAAAATATAACTGCTATGTAAATTTTTCCTTGGCTTCATGGTATTTTACGGTTGTTTTTGTATGAATTTTTAATTCATGAATGTAATAATTGATATCGATATAATCCCTGTAGACACTTCAGTGGAGGCTGAGACCCTTAGCAAAGCTGAAACCAGCAAAACTACATATGTATCAAAAGAAAGGGAACCAAACACCAGAGAGTCCAACCAAGTTAAAACAAGTCAAACAGATTCTGCATCCTTTGAAGACAAAGGTGATACGGAAGAGCTCATTGGATCTAGCATCAGCCAAACAACTTTTTCATCTACTGTTGTAAAAGATGACTCCATGAATAATAGTCAATTCAAAAGCGTCCAAACAATCTCTTTATCAGTTGAGGATCAAAATGACGTTGAAAAGGCTGGTCCGGCCAAAGCTAGCCAAACAGCTTCATTCATTGAAGTACCAGGTATTGGTGTAAACTGTGTGGCCAGGTTTAACTTTTAAACTAGAACGTTTTCGAACAAGCTTGACGATATTGTTTTGTAAGATAAGAACGCCAAGTATTAAAAAACAAATCGTTAGCTATTTTGGTTGGATAGAGCTTGAAGTGTATTGTAATCTTGCTGGTGATAAGTTATATCTGCACTACAGACGTTAATATTCGTCTGTTATTAAGCTGCATTTCTTAGTGATGTTGTACGGTAATGGTAAATGTAGCTGAATTTTATCTTGCTTGGAATGGGGAAGTAAGCCAAATTTTTCTCGCTGACAAAACACATTGAGCATAGTGCCTGTTTTTTTCGTGATGCTACTACACGCAGACTTAAGGTGGCTGAACATAGTTTCTGGTCATGACCAGCGGTATTTAGCAACAAAACGCAAGTGAGCAAATGTCGCTAGAGAGATACGTGTTTTAAACGTGTATAAAACATGGCAGCAAAATTTATTTCTTTTGCTCTTGTCGGGATTTGAAAGGTGGTTTAAATCTTTGCTTATTTTCCTTATATCAACATTGCCTGGCAATAAAAAGAGCTGGTTTACTGTAAGAGATCCTAAATGAAGAAACAAAAAGTTTGAACAGTGTTTATGATAATTTGGGCTCGACTTGTAACGATGGCTTGATGAAGTTTCAACGAACAAAGGTCGTAACTTTTTCTTTCCTCTATCTTTTGCCACAGTCCTGTTTTCCTTGCTTGTTGCATATATTGTCTAGTTGGGAGAAGATCAGTGTGTATGTTTTGTTGTAACGAAACACCAACAGACTTAACTTATTAACCATAAGCATGGGTTTCTTGCTTTGACGAAGAAAGTTTAATGGCAGTACTCTGCTAAAAAAACGATACAAGGCACTGACGTTTTGAGGAGAAACCCTTCATTAGAGTCAAATGAGTGTACCTTGTTTTCTCCTTGCTTAGCAGAGTACTACCTTTAAACTTTATCGATGTTGATTCCCTGCTTCGCTAGCTCCGCGAGGGATCAAGTCTCCACAGCGTGCCCTCCCACGCGGCGTATTGCTGAGCATGCGTAGTTTGAAAAATTGCGATTGCTGCCTGCTATAGAAGAAATAATAATTTCTAAAATTTAGTCATTAGAATTGGCTGAAACTTGGAAGAACTTTAATTAACTTCGCAATTCCTGAGGCGAAAGTTAAAATCTTCAATCAAACAGAGGAATATCCGCAGAAATTTTTGTTGAAGGGTGGCTCATTATTTTCTTAAAAAAATTAAAAATTCTTTGTTAGAATGTCATCAAATTGGTATCACAAGATATTTGTTTGCTGCAAGCTTTGTACAAAACAAGAAGAAAAGTTATTGACAGGATTTTTTTTTGAAACTGGAGAAAACTGAATTTGGTGGATTTTCAATTGCTCTTGTTGCCATGGAAATATGAAATGCCCCTGATAGAAGCGTGAAGTGGGTAAAACTAGAAAAACTGTTCAGCCATCTTAACAAGATTCTGGATAAGACTACGAATGTAGGTAGATTACCCATGGGAGAAGCGTGAATTTCCGCTTGTATGATGTAAGTATGCACAAATAGAAAGAATCTCCCGATATGGATTCGTAGTAGTTTTTAAAAATGTCATTGAAGACATGAAGTGTTTTCCCGATTATCAGCCAATTTTCGCATTTGCAAAATGAGTTTTACGAAAACTTGAAAATTCCCAAAAGTCATTCTTTTGTAGTGAATACCTGCGCAGGTAGTAGTATAACCCTCAAAACATTTTTCAAGAGTCAGTTATGTATATTTGCAAATAATGAGGAAAAATATTTTCTTGCCATTCAGCTTTTGCATTGGCAATTTAAAATTATTTTGAACTGAAATTCGCCATGCGTTCTCTTCATTACATATCCGTTCTTTGAAACGCTAATATCCATCATAGCCCGGGGTAGGCAAAAGATTTTCTTCTCACCAGTAAATGAATTAGCTGGAGAAAAAGAGAAGCAACTTTGAGGTCCTGTTTTCTCTACCAAATGTTAGTATTTTCGCTTATTATTTCGCACGTTATGTTACATTACTTGCCAGGTGTATATCAAGGAAATATGGTCCGTGGCTAAAAATGTTGTCCAAGTTTTACCCTGAATAACTTGCCGATCTTTTTTTTGGTTTCATTTGAATAGACAAAACAGAATTAGACCCGAGGAAGGAACGTGAAGAAGAACAAAAGGAACAGGATGCTATGCCAAAACAAATCAAGTTAGTATAAGTATCTTTATTCCTCCATTAATACTTTAGCGTGCTAATATGCCCAAAATATGTTCAATTGTGTTTTCTTTTTCACTTACGATCCACCCACGTCTTACCAACACCTGCGTACCTACCCACCTCCCTCCATCCTACCTGCCCACTGCCTACTTATATAAACTTTTACGTTATTTAACACTGCGTAGACAGTGTTAAATAACGTAAAATGTTCAAAGGTTGGCAATTTCCTTGACTGATTGCAAAGAATGCAAACGTTTGGGACAAAGGCACATCGTCAGAGAGTGAAAGGTGTTCTGAAACAAGACCAATTTCATACTCCAAACGTTAGAATTTTTTGCGATCAGTCATGGCAGTTACGAACTTTTCACGTTACCTACCGACCGACCCACTACGGTACCTACGTAAGTACATACCTATTTACCTATCTACCTACCTACCTACCGACCTACCTACCGACCTACCTACCGACCTACCAACTTGTCTACCTAACTACCCACCTTCCTACCTATCTACCTACCTACCCACCTACCCACCTTCCTACCTACCTACCTACCTACCTACCCACCTTCCTACCTATCTACCTACCTACCTACCTACCCACCTTCCTACCTATCTACCTACCTACCTACCTACCCACTTTCCTACCTACCTACCTCTCTATCTACCTACCTACCCACATTCCTACCAACCTACCTACCTACCTTCCTACCTACCTACCTACCTACCTACCTACCTTCTGAGCTAGCTAGCTGCCTACCTGCCTACCTAGATGTCCACCCACATACTCAACTATCTATCTACCTACCAACATACCTACCTACCTACCTACCTGCCTGCCTACCTGCCTGCTTGCCTACCTACCTACCTACCTACCTACCCACTTATTTACTTACCTAGCTGGCTAGCTACCTACTTACTTACCTAGCTTCCTACCTAGCTATCTTACCTACCTACCTACCTACCTACCTACTTAACTGCTCGCCTACTAGCCCACCTGCCTACTCACCTAACTTTCTACCAACCTACCTGCCTACCTAATTAATGTTTTGTTGATTCATTCACTCATTACTTATTTTTAAGTATACTATTTATAAGTCATCTAACTACCTGCCTACGTACCTAATTACTTTCCTACCTACCTACCCACTTACCTACTAACCCACCTACTGACCTACCTGCCTACTGAATACCTACTACCTACCTACTTACCTACCTAGCTGACTACCTACCTACTTACTTTCCTATCTACCTACCTGTCTACTGCCTACCTTCTACCTACCTACCTACCTACCTACCTACCTACCTACCTACCTAACTGCTTGCTTTCCTACCTACCTACCTACCTGCCTACTGCCTACCTACTTACCTACCTACCTACCTGACTACCTACCTGCTTACTTTCCTACCTACCTACCTGCCTACTGCCTACACTACTACCTACATACTTACCTACCTACTTACCTACCTACTTACCTACCTACTTACCTACCTACCTACCTATCTACCTACTTACTTTCCTACCTATCTACCTGCCTACTGTCTACCTACTACCTACCTACTACCAACCTACTAACCTACCTACTTACCTACCTACCTGACTACCTACCTACTTACTTTTCTACTTACCTACCTACAATCCTGGACAATAAAAACTGGGGTAGCGTTGCAAATGACTACCTACTAACCGTATCGAAGACGAAAGAGAAAGAATTGCTTGCTTCTCCTCCCCTCTCCCCTCCATCAATGTTGCTTCATTCCACCACGTCAGATGATGCTAGCTGTGTCACACGCAAAGCAAAATATTGACCAAAAACTCGCAACATTGATGGGAGGGGCAGGAGGGGGAAAAAGAGTGTTTATTTTAAAGTGCTGTCCCAGTATTTTTGGCCAGGGTTGTATCTACTTATTGACCTTCTTTCCTACCTATCAACCTTGCTACGCATCTACCTACCCACTAAACTAAAACCTACTTACGCACCTTTCATCCTCTTATGTTTAGTTGATTCATTCATTCAATATTCATTTATCAGTTACTTACCTACCTTTTATTAGTTACCTGCCTACCTTACTACTTACATTCCCACCTACCTACCCAACTACCTAAACACCTACCTACCTACCTACCTACCTACCTACCTACCTGCCTACCTACCTACCTACTTACCTACTTAACCACTTCCAACTGTCGATATTGTTTTTCTCCCCCTTTTAATAAATTATTTCCTTTTTTTACAGCATAATAATAATTTCCTCAACATTTTTTTTTTGCGAAATGGTTTCCCACACTTTTTCTCGTATTCCATCGAGATATGGAGTACGTATTGCAGCCAATCAGAAGCGGCGTTGTAATACATCTGTGTTATAATTCTCAATGCTTTTGGCATGTTTATTAATGTTTTATTGCCTTCTCATAGATTTATGATTGATGAACAAGGAGGCGGTGTTGCCTTCTCCACGGCCAGTGTGTTTATTCAGTTCCCTAAGCAAGCAGTGTCAGAGTCAGTTGTCTTCACATGCACACTTGTGAGACATAACGACTGTCCAGTAAAGCCGACAGAAGGCGAGGTTTTCTGCAGTAGCATCATCAAGATAGAGCCTCAAGGATTTGTCTTTGAAAAACCTGTCACAGTTCTCTTGTCTCACTCGGCAGTTGAAAAAGGGCCTTATACCGACTACTACGACCTAACTGTTCAGCAACTGGGACAGGAAAAGAATGATTTGAAAACAACGAGAATCAGTAAATCTGAAGGTATTTATTTACATTATATCTTGCTTCAACCAACTACGCAACACAATTACTGAAGTGGGCAAGACGCCTAGTTTATCATCTCAATTGAATAATATGATTAGAAGTACCACGGAATGTTAATCTGTGCATGTTAAATTGTGTTACCCTTTTCATTTAAAGTTTTCATGGATGGTTGATTGATTAGATTGATTGATTTGTTCAGTCGTTTGTTCGTTCATTGGTTCGCTCGTTCATTCATTCCTTCCTTCGTTCATTATTTTATTTATTGATTCATTTAATGATTCGTATATTCATTCAAAAGTCTACTCAGTAAGATGTACGAGGTCTTCTTTCCCATTTGTTTACGCTTCCCTTAAACTTGAAATGCAATACGTCAAAATGTGAATCAAAAAATATATCTGCCTATATGGCGTGATACACTATAAAATCGAACGTTTATATATTTCATTTCGAGCATATTTCAGACAAAATTTCGAACAGTAACGTAGGAATGTTTATTTCTATTTCATGTAAGTTCGGATAAATGCTAATGCAACAAATAAGTTTTAATCTAACAATGTTCGTAATGCAAAATGCAACAGCTGATGTGAAATGTGACATCTAAATTAAATTTGGACATTGTTAGACAATAGGGGTCAACATATATAAGCCGTTCTTGAAGATAAGAACTAAAAGTTAAGCATTCAAACAAAACGTTGTGGTTGAATTCTGATCAACCTCAAACCACAACATGAGGCATAAATTGAATAAATACATTTTTCTTGTATTATGCCATTAATCAAGATCTTTAATATCATCCTTTGATGCACGGTCAACACAAACCGCTTCTTGAACCCCACTCAACTTAAACCTTATCTTAACCACCCCGGGTTTACTTTGCAAGTTATCGTACAAGCTAATAAGCCATATTACCCATGGATTGGTTTGAACTCGGACAATTTGGTATTGACATTGATGGCATAGACATCCACGCATATGTCTGTGTTTAGCGATTTCGCTCGCGTACCACTCTTCAAATATTTACGAACAATGACACTCGCATCATCAATTCTCTTTTTTTGTACATTTCCATATTGTATTCAAATATGAAAAGAATTTGAGCCTAGCATCACATTGTCACCAAGTCTGAACCTGTTACTTCTGTAAGTTTGTCATATTTAGAGAAAAAAAAAGTCAATTTTATAAGGCTCTAAAAGTATCGCTCCATAGAAATTTCGGACGCGTAAAATTTTAGGACCGTTTTTTTTAAACGCATACGAAAAGTTTTTGCAGTTACAGTTAGTGTATGTAAAAAACCTTAACTCTGATCAGTTTCTTAAGTAAGATCATATTATTGTGTATAAAACTTTTAGCACCTTCAGAAACATGTCCACTGTGACCTTTACTCATCAATGTCAAATTGAATTCCATTATTTTTTAACATACACTCATTTACTCTGTTGCTGTACTATCTTAGGTAATGCCAATAACGATTTGTTAAAAGAGTTACTATAGTTCAAAAAACTAGCTGCAATATTAATTTTTTCCAAAGCACTTAAGATTCTTCACTTGACTTATTCCTCCAATTGTCATGGATTCCAGTTCGCAATCTTATTAATATGAGAAGACTTCTCCTGGTCGTCTTTAACGACGTCCAGATCTCTAGATTTGAGCAATTCATTTTTCTTTTCGAGTGAAACTCATTTAAGAAATACCAAATGGATTTCCGTGTTTAGACGTGATCCTATCACGCAAAATGTTGCCAGACTTGAGAAAAGCGTACAAACCCTGAGGTGCTTGTAAAGTGTTTTTACCTTTACGAAAGATGTGGTACGATTCAGAGAAGGCATTAAATCTCTCCCGGCGGGAGCTTCCCTTTTGAGGAGTGAAATCTTCTGGCATTAGCCCAAATAAAATAATACAACTCTTATGCAGATTTTTGCCACTTCAATATCTTTTTCCTTTTGATTGAGAAA
Organism: Heliopora coerulea; assembly: GCA_030142905.1. NCBI lineage: Eukaryota > Metazoa > Cnidaria > Anthozoa > Scleralcyonacea > Helioporidae > Heliopora > Heliopora coerulea. The sequence continues at coordinate 209,455 of JASJOG010000351.1, read as the reverse complement.
TGTGCCATTGAAATTACATTTTGTAGGAACAGACTGTCGGACCATCAATACACGTAAGAGTGTCTCAACCGGGGGGACCAGACTGCCCAAATGTTTTTATTCGGGTTACCAGTGGTGGCCCAATCTAGGTTTCTGCTCCGTTTCCGTGTTTTTATTTTTATTTTTATTATCCGTCCAATACTTAAAAGTTCATGGTATTATAGTCAAACTTTTTTTGCCTGGGGAATGACTGAGGCGAAAAATTTCAGGATCACTTCGCAACAAAAGTGTACGTCCTGAAATAATCGGGGAATTCGAGACACAAACCTTCCCCAAATTAAATCCATTATCAGAAAGTTACTTGTACTTTCAAAATACCCTCACAAGTGGTACAATCATTCCTTGGCGTAGTGGAGGCACTGATGGGGCTTCAGGAAGTCATGAGGGGGAACATTTTGTACAGATTTGAGGGAGTGCGTCTCATTTATTTCATATGTGCACTGGGATGTGTCTAATTTCATAGTGATCAATGATTGCATTACCAGTTCGGGTAAGACTTTGCGTGATCTAGGTTCTTTTAGGATAGGGGGTCCCCTATCAAGTATGCGTAATTTTTTTCATTTTCCTAAAAAGCCCTGGTGCTTTATATGTTCTTGTTGCTTGAATTCCCAACAATCGGATAGCCCGAGTAAACGCCTACTGGGCGTCTTGTTAAACCCCACAAAAATCAAGCAAAAGTCGACAAATACCCGGAAAATTTGGGTTGAAATCGACCTTGTTTGCATTGAATTCGGGCAAAATTTGATCCTCTAAAGTAGAACAAGGTGCGCGAAAATCGAGGAAATTTTACCTGATACCATTCAGCCAAAGTGAGTCATACATACATACATGAGTGATTACTCCAAGACCCTCACCTGAAGCTCATTTTCCACTTCATTTTCCACTTTGTGGCACCGAAGCTTGGAGGACTGCTTGGTTGAACATATGCACATAACAGAAATAGTTTGTGCCGCAGGCAATCTGAAACCTGGTTAAAGGGGTACTCCACTCAAAATACAAGTTGGGTTCATATGAAAGATCTTACCAACATTAGACCATCGGCGAAATTTCTCTGGATAATTTCGTTTAGTTGAGGAGATATTGCGCGCCTAAGTTCGAAATTTTGCCAAATTTGCGACGCCATGAGTACCAAATATGACGTCAGTGAGTGCTTCTTGCTCGATTACCAATGTTGTTTTGAAGTAGATTACAAGTGAGCGTTGTCAAAGAGAATTCTTCTTAGGAAGGTTGTTATAGTTAGAGCCGTTCGAGCTCCTCAAATCTGGGTGTATACGATTTCCTGGAAGATAATCTTAACCTGAATTGTGTTCAAGGTTATCAATTTCAACCTAGACGAAACTCATACGCTGGAGATTCGAGCGAATTTGATTACGGCGATGTGGATGAGTCGGTCAACGCTGAACCAAGTTCTGTTGCTCGACTGGATAACTTGGACTGGTAAGTTTTAATTGAATTTCTCGTTACTTTTTTAAGTAATGGTATTGTATAAGGAAGACATGACTTCTGTAAACTTTTCTTGCCGATACCACCAGAATATTTCGAACCAGCTTGTTTATATTGATACCAAACAGCACGAAAATCAGGATTATCTGTTATGCAACAGTAGCGCTTTTGCAGTCTCTCGACTTCATACACTTCCTCGTTCTTATCTAGCACCACTTGAATTTCCTGACAGCAAATGCATTCCTCTTCTCTGTCCATTATTTGGCAGTTTTTGTACGTACACCTGAAAATGAAGGGAGCTGTTCTTTTGCTTAGAGTGGCTATGGGAATGTTTGGAATCCCTGTGAAACTGGTTCGAAATATTCTGGTGGTATCGGCAAGAAAAGTCTACAGAAGTCATGTCTTCCTTATACAATACCATTACTTAAAAAAAGTAACGAGAAATTCAAATAAAACTTACCAGTCCAAGTTATCCAGTCGAGCGACAGAACTTGGTTCAGTTTTGACCGACTCATCCACATCGCCGTAATCAGACTCGCTGGATTCTCCAGTGTATGAATTTCGTCTAGGCTGAAATTGATAACCTTGAACACTACCCAGGTTAAGATTATCTTCCATGAAATCGTCTACATCCAGATTTGAGGAGTTCGAACGGCTTTAACTATAACAACCTTCCTAAGAAGAACTCTCTCCGACAGCACTCATTTGTAATTTACTTCAAAACAACATTGGTAATCGAGCAAGAAGCACTCACTGACGTAATATTTGGTACTCCGCTGACAACCCGCGTCTGCATGGAAAAGACAACATGGCGTCGCAAATTTGGCAAAATTTCAAACTTCGGCGCGCAATATCTTCTTAACTAAACGAAATTGGCCAGAGAAATTTTGCCGATGGTCTAATGTTGGTAAGATCTTTCATATGAACCCAACTTGTATTTTGAGTGGAGTACCCCTTTAAAGAGTCTGCTGTTTGTGATCACGCATTCGAGAAGATTTATATTGGAGGCAAGGGGGGAAATGTTGCTTTGATTGGTGTTGTATCTTCTGAACCGTGTTCCTTTAGTGTTTTAAAAGATGTTTTACCGTGTCCCTTAAACCTGTATACCCATTCAAACTTGCTTTCAATATCTCTCAATTAACTAACGAAACAATTATTTCATTTCTTCAACTTATCAAGACAATTCTTGCATATAAATCTTCTCAAATGCGCGACAGTTAAAAAGGCTGACTCTTGCAACATTAAATGTTAGTCTTCCTTCAGCAAGGTATCTCTACTTTGGTTTCAAGATCTCTCAAAAACAAAAGACGCAGGGCAAATCCACGAGTTAAGAGTGCATGTTCACTAATGCGTAACGTTCACAATAAATACACTCTCATGCTCGCCTAAAATCGCATTGAGGATAGTAAATACCCAGTCAGATGCCATCTAAGATTAATTTTTTCAGGCCCAACTAATAATGATCTACTACACACAATCAGGTAGTCAACGGCAGACCAGAACAAGAATTCAGCCACTAATTCGCAGACCGTATTCACCAGGATTTAGACGGCCTGTGGCGCAGTCTATTCGAGAAACGCGGGTGCTCGTCCGTATGGTTTCATACGTTCTGATTGACCATGTGTGAAGTGGAAAATGGTTTTTGTCCCAAGATCTAGACACAAGAAATCTTTGGCAAAGGTAGATCATTGGCAAATTTCTGGGAGAAATAAGAGGGTCCAGACTCCCCTTTTTATTTGATTTATTGAATAACAACTGCGGACATTGTTTCTGGTCATTGTTTCTTAACGTTGATCCAGTCCTGCAGTAAGCATACTTAGGGAAGATGTACAGTACAGTATCTCAGATAAGCCATATGGTGGGAGTATAACTCCTTTCTGCATTGACCAGTGCAAATAGTGAAAGACCTGTCCGCAATGAAAAGAATCAAACAAGTCTTAATTTAAGGAAACGATTTCCCTGCAATGAATTTAGACAGGTTTGAGAGTAAAAACAACCATAACCTTTCCGCAAATTTCTTCCTTGCCTATTTGAAAAGAAACAAAGAATGCTGTGTTTAGTCCTATAATAGTACAAACCCGACTTTCTATTTTCGACACTGTCGGTTGTTTTAGTTTATCAAGGAATTCAAGCGTGAGAACTCGTATTATACCACCTGTAAAGCTGACTACAGAGAAATAGGCTTATATTGCTGAAAGGATTTTTCACTCAAAGGCGAAATAAGCATCAGTTTCGTTTCGGTTTCTGACGAAAGACCTAAGGTCGCAACATTAGGATTTCCGGTGTGTAAAGCCTCATTAGGATTTCAACCTTTCGGCTTTTTAAGCAGCATATTATTTGCAATAAGTAAAAAGAATGATCTTTATAAAAAACTGAATTTTAACTTTGACTTCTTATGAGTATTTAACCAGTCTTTTCTTACATAAACGGTTAGTTTACTGTTATTAATTCATCGTTCTTTAAGGTCCCATTTACATGACACTATCGTCGTTAATGATTGCCTATCCTGGTGCATGCAATGTTGTCTCAGGAGCAAAATTTCGGCTTTTGATTACCTCGGTAATGTCACAATATGTCTGGAAGACGCCATTGAGTTAATCGGATATATTAGAACAAACAATCGTATTCGACCGTTGTATCCTGTGCTTGTTATTGCACTTCTGAATTCTCATTGAAGGATTTGTGCTTCGTTTTAGGTCTTTCTCAAGAAATTTTGGCAAATTTTAGTTACATTACTAAACGTCTGCCAGTTGCACAAGCTACCATTCAGGAAACTTGTACATTGGTTGTGGTGACGAGAATCAAATACGAAAACATCACTATCCAACCTGGAAAGCCCTTCGTTTACTCGAAAATGTTTGGAAATGAGAGCAAATTGAAAATTAATTTTCCTGAAGGTTCGGTAGAAGGCAAATGCTGTTTAAGAATTAAGGTAATTTTTCATATTTTTTTAAATATCCACAATAAGTGGAAGGGAGATCAGTTACAAACTGATGTTAATGCCAAATAACGTATATTTCACTTCAAAATATTTGATTGAGTTAATATCCTCCTACCATGCTTAAGTATAGTTTCTTTTTAATTAGCGAAAATTTCTAAATATCTGCATCTAAAATCTCGTCGGGGTATCTTAATATTTTTAATGCTATAAATTATCGTTCTTTTTCTTGGATAAATTTCTGGGGTTTGTTTGTAAGGAGTACAGTCATGTACATCCGGTTAAACAAACAATGCGGATTGAAAACATGATCGGCTTATCCTGGAAATCCAGCGCCAGCCGATAATTTGAAGAAATATAAGATAAAACAGACTCCGAATATCAAAGTCATCGTGAAAAGTCAAGGTTTGAGTAAAATCAAGACAATTATGGTATTTGTGTGATATTTCGTTGTTATTTCAAAGACGTCGTCAAGAAATTTGAAGCAATGATTCAAACGTCTTTTTTTGCAAATTCAAACGTCCCTTACGACCTATTAGGTGATTAGATGGTATTCTTTATAATATAATTAATAAAATGGATGTTAATAAACCAACAAAAAAGAAAATATTTAGGGCTTACGGGCTCAACTTCTTTGTACCAGAACAGCTAAATGTTAGAGATTTTTTTGAGTATTATTAATTGTTCGTATTATCAAAAATACTCAGTCTTTGAATTTTGTACTTTTGATAAAGTGGCAGATCCCTGAAACGTTAAGCTGAAGTTTGACCAAAGGTTTATCTCTGATTTGTTTCCAGGAATACAAATATATTTAAAAATCTTTATTATTTTCCATATATTAAAAAAAGGTTATTTCTGTCCTCAACGTTTCGTAGACCTGTCCCAACATAAAAACCGATATAAAAACTTCATATTTAACAATTATTCGCCAAGCGCAACTTGAATATTGCTGAATAATCCCCGAGACAAAGTCGACAATTTTTCAGAGAGCTTTAGTCATTTTAAGCAGTTTTTTTTAAGGGAAGTCTAGATATATTCAAGGTTTAATAGGAGACTGCTTTAAATTGTTGCTGAAACAAGCATTTCAAGCAACGTGCGAAATCATGGGTCCAAGGCCAAGGATCAGCCTTGAAAATCGAGGGAAGGTTCTGGCTTTATCAGAGGAAGGTTATTCAAAACGGGAGATTGCTCATCGATTTGACTGCAGCCAGAGAAGTTTCAGAGATATTTTGAAGAAGCAGAGACTGACCGGAAATGTGAAAGATTTGAAGATTGCTGGACGAAAAAGGAAAACTACAAAAAGAGAGGACAGAATCATAGTGAGAAAAAGCAAGTCAAATCGCTGTACGACTGCACCGGAGATTAAAGTAGACATGCAGATTGAACATGGTGTAAGTGACTCTACGTCCACTATCCAAAGAAGGTTGAGAGAGGTCGGTCTGAACGGCCACAAACCAGGAAAGAAACCATCCCTACTGCTCGTCACAAGACTGCTGGCCTAGAATTTGCACGGGCTCACAAGGACGGGACTGCTGAACAGCGGCCCCGAGTCATTTTCAGCTTTGAGTCCAGGTTTCTTCTCCATAGGAGTGATGGACGAGTTTACGTCAGACGAATGGCTGGGGAAGAATTGAAGGAAGATTGCATCAAGCCTTCTTTGAAACGTGGAGATGGTTGGATCATGGTCTGGGGATGCATTAAAAAAGTGTTGGCTTTCTCACGAAAGTAGACGGAAAGCTAACTGGGAAAGGATACATCTATCTCCTTCAGAATGCGCTCATCCCAACCACTCACGTGCTCAGTGGCTGGATACTCCAGCAGGATAGTGCAACATCCCACACCTTCAGGCAAGTAAGGGACTGGGTTAGGGAGGATGGAATATCTGTGATGGATTCGCCGGCACAGTCACCCGATCTCAATCCAGCTGAGAATATGTGGACCAGATAAAAGCTATGGTTCAAAAGCACAACCCCAGAAATCTCACAGAACTGTGGACTTCTGTAAATGCTACTTTGGAAGCATTCCCACCAGAAAGGCTAACTGACTTAATAGACAGCATGCCTCGCAGGTGTGAAGCTGTCATAAGGGCCAGAGGAGGCTCTACCAAATATTAAACATTTTTTCTTCTATTTGTTTTCCTGATTTTTTGAGTTATGTTATGATATTATCTAATGCTACTATCTGCACCAATAGTGAGCAATTCTTCTGACTGCCAGTGTATGTGACTTCTTGAAAACTGTTCTCCGAATTTGTGGTTTTGGTCTTGAGCTTTGAACTGGACTCATCGAGCCGCAAGCATTTGTGTCAGTAGTCCTTGTGAGCATCTGATTGGTTGTGGTGTTGCTAATTCATTGTGTTTGTTTGTTTGTTTGTTGCGTTTGTTTGTTCATTCACCTCTGACGACGGCTCAATGAATCGAGTTGAAAGCTGAAGACCATAACCGCAAATCCGGGGAACCGCTTTCAAGAAATCTCAATCTCATAAGATGCCTGGATTACACATTTTTAGCTCATATTTATGTGTGTATATATATATATATATATATATATATATATATATATATATATACATATATATATCACTAGTCTCTAGTTAGAGCGCTCTGGCATGGCTTAGAAGTACCACATGTGTGGCACATTTGAGTTGCCTATATAATGTAGGCTCCTCCATCCTGATCATCAGCACTACACTGATGAGGCCCAATAGGCCGAAACGGTTCCGTCTGTAGTTATATATATATATATATATATATATACATATATATACATATATATACATATATATATATATATATATATATATATATTAAATAGGTTTGGAACAGTGCAAAACACCTGGGGATGGAAAGCTATTGCGTCATGAGCTCCAGGTGATTTTGAAACTGCTACTTTTTCGATGTTTAATTTTTTAGGTTTTTCCAGCGACTCTATTACTAGATACCAGGACAAGGATTCTTGATAAACCGGTGTGTTTTCCGGTTGTCAGAGTTACTGGGCAAGATAAAAAATTCCTTAAGCCAGTGAAAGTAGAACTGGAATACTGCCATAAGCATGTGAATGATGTGGATGAGAACTTCCTACCAGTGGGACAGACCTTACCCTTTAATCCTGAATATGGAGTGATGTTACAAAGTTATAAAGATGCACAAGGCGTAAACAAATGGAAGAACGTAACTGATGGTGCAAGTGGCACAATAGAGCGTGTCCAAAAGGGAACAGTGAAGATAACTTCTTGTGTAAAACATTTTTGTAGGTGAGCATGAAAATTATTGAAAGTCTTCACATGGTTTGTACAATGGCATTCGGAGTCATTTTCTTGCAATTTCTTTATTACAACAGTTTCTCCAAACGAAGAGTGAAAATCAGCGAAATGAGATATTGAAAAGTTGTTAGCACCATTCTTCATTACTTCAATGGTTCTGCAAGAATGCCGTTTAGCGGACGCTAACAGAACACTGACCTGTTACCATGAGGGTTTGGATTAGTTGAATTGAGCCCGCGAATGCTTAATTCAGCGCCATTCGCTAAACTGCGCTCAATAGTGAACTAGATTTTTATATCTGGAATGCTAACTGGCAAACGAAGTGTGAAGCCAAGATGGCCGCCCATGGAGGATAATTTTGTACGTCAGTCTCTCACGCAACATTTTACACTTTCCTGAAAAGTTTTCTGTCAAAATTCACTAAATATTACTTCAAAAACGAGTCTAAGAATTTCAAACATATTTAGACAAAATCAAGTCGAGTTACAGGTTGTATATTTTCACGAAAATAAATTGCCAAACTCGCGAGAAACCTGATAAAATGATTTCGAAAAATTACTTTAGGAAACTACTAAATGCACGTCCTCTTTTTACTATTAGTTTATCATCTTCGAACAATTTAGCTCAATTCTTACGTCACACATCAATATTGAATCTTTTTAAATACTCGATTATGCAAAATTGGTCCAGTAATATTTAGTCTGAATACTTTTTCCATGGTTACGAATGTTTTCAAAGCCGAACCAAACAAAATTTGAAGATTAAAGTCGTGTAAAGGACTGAGACGGATATACAAGACCGCCAAGAGCACTGAAACTGACGTACGAAATAGCCCATCATGGGCGGCCATCTTGGCTTCACTTGCCCGGTCAAATCACGGGGAGTTAGCATTCCAGATATGGAAATCGAGTTCCCTGGCACTCAGACCAAGAGTTCTTTTAAACAAACTTAATTTTCAATGTATATGCTCCCGAATTAAGTCGTGCTACTGCATCACCCACAAGATGGTTTCAAGGACTTTTGCCGAGATCTTATCTCTAGTTTATTTAACTTTACTGCCGTTTAATTTTTCACACTGTAACCCTGGCTTTCAAAATTGATTTTATTCGCATTTCCTTACATAACATGAAGTTTCTAACCATCATTCTTATTTTAGCTATTTTGAAATGATTAAGCGGCACTCCCAGGATAGTTTGCCAGGAAGTAAGGAGATTCGAGTTCGTTGCGACAAGTCCTCGATGGAAAATTTAGTGGTCATTTTGTGGGCAGTTCACGAAGTCCAGGGATCCAGCAGTTGTTTGAAGGCTATTGTTTCTCCTCTGCACATGAAAACAGAAATGGAAAATACCTTTAAAGTAGAGGGAAAGGCATGTCAGAAAAATCTTACATGTGATGTCTTGGTCTATTTTTGTGTTCCGCTATTAGAGTCAGAACATTTACCCCTGAGGAATGATTCTGTCAGGTAAGATTACAAACCAGTTTTCATCAAAAATCACACCACCAAACATCCTCATACACACCCGTTTTGTAGATGCCTTCTAGCTTCGTTTTCATGAGAATTTTATTGCATTCCGAGATTATTACTGCATTTTAAATTATAGCATGAGATTAGGAAAGTAAGTTATTAAATTTCACAAAACCCGAGAAAGGATTCGTAGATGTTCAGAAGGTATTTTACACATGTTCCCGAGATTTCCGGAATGGCATTTGAGAACTAATTTCCTGTTTGTCAGGATATAATGTTGAAGTACTTAATATTAGTTTATTATTGAGGAATGAACAGTATATGCAGAATTTGATTCCATGTAGTCTCGCTCGAGAGAGATGCCAGTCACAGAGATAGTACAAAACGCTCAACCCCAGTTCTGGGGGGAAGGGCAGAAGGCTCAAATGCACTTCCAAAATAATAAAATTAAAAATTCACCGTAGCAGATAGTTTAAAATATCATACACTGCATAGTTTTTGATTACTTCCTTACAACAATTTCGAAAATGTTCTTATTTTTATATAAATGTTTTATGGGTTATAGATTCCGGGCAGGAGTTGAGTCTTGGGTTTTTAACCGCTTTGAGTGTCCTCCCAATCTAAATAACAAGGACATGTACTTTTTACGTTTACCTTGCGAGAAAGAAAGGCACTTTGGCGACAACTGTTTGGATGTAGTACCGATCACTACATTGTCAGAGGTACGTTATTGGGTAGTTGCTATGATTTATCAATACTGTAAAACGTATAGAGTCAGTGGTGTAACTACCTGAGAGCCTCGGCTTCCTAAGAAACTACTGGCCGTCCCTAGGGGCTACCCTATTTTCTAGAGTAATATAATCATGAAAATCTTGAAAGAAGAACATCTCTAAAATTGCAGATGTGTAAGATAACATATGCCCTAAACTTACTTAAGCCTTATTAAGTTTCCGCCCATTAGAAATAGTCATTAAAGGGTTGTTTCAAAGTACATCGTGGTTCCTCCGTTCAATTCATAGGCCAAAACTCCCGCAATGCTTGAATTGACCGAGAAATTGCGAACAGGTGAGCCATTTTTTTTATTTTTACCCGAATTGGGAACTACAAAATCAGTTTCCCAAACATGTTGTGGCGGCATGTTTCATTACTTATGGTAATCCTCAAACCGGTACACCATCTCTAAATTCTTTGTTTTAATGTCTTTACTTTAAGGAGTTTTTTTATTTGTTTTTTCATTAATTGTGTTTTTAGATGCTGGAAATAGTACTGAAAAACCAAATATAGTGAAGAATCTTGACCACAAGACACGTGAGAAGATTTGCATGAAGCTGAATGTGTTGTCACCTCTGAGGAGAGATTTCCGTGCTCTGGGTGAATTGATGGGGTACAAGGAAGATGAAATAGAGGTTATAGAGGAGTGCGACAATCCAGCGGATGCTCTCTTACAAGAGTGGGGAACTCAGCAAGAGAGCACGGTAGACAATTTGATTAGGCACTTACAGAAATTGAAAAGGCAGGATGTTATTGAAATACTAAGTGAGAAGTTAGTATTGCTTTATGCAAATTATTCTTGTTCTTCTCTTTCTTAATTACAAAACTCACGCGAGCAGTGGAGTTCCAACCGTTGAATCTCCTATTCTATTAACTCGACAGAAGAACGTTAGCCCCTGTTCCTCTTGGTTTCTAGAGTAATATATCAACATGAAATGAATTATTACAGCAAGCAATCAAGCTCCAAATCGAGACATTTAAAAAAATCGTGAAGTAGATCTCTCAAACGTTTACAGTCTGTGAACAGCCAAAAATATATGTTTCGTATCCAACAAGTAAAAAAGTACACACTATCAGTACTATAATAAATAACGTAATTGTAATTTCAGTCGGAAAAAATGTCCCGCGGAAAGAGTAGGGGTAGCCGAGTTTTTTACATGTATTTTTATGGTTGAAACGTTATTCTTTTTCACTGAAAGTGTGCCAGGCACTAACTCTATATTCATCTGTTTTGTTTTAAAGCCAAGGTTTTTTCCAGCTCTTGTAGAGTCATTCATGTCTCTGAGAACAAAATAAGCCTTGTAACATTAGGAACTGTATAGGAAGCTTGATATTTTATGATTAACAATTAGTCAACGACCCCGAGTTTCCTGTGAACATATAATCAACAAAGACAAAGTTCGAGTTGAGTAGTGCCCATGGAAAACGAGGACATGTTGTATAACTATTTTAGTGTAAATTTACTGTTAAATTATTCTTCAAAATTTGCATGGATATTATTCTTTTAAAAATGTTCGTCCGAAGTGTGGTGATGTGATATTATTCAGTATCTGTGGATAGTACTGTTTTGATTCTTTGTAATGTCGATCAAAATGTTTTCAGGCATGTCTGAATATGATAAAATTACAAAGAACTAAAACATAACATAGTATGAAAAGGGTAATTTACATCAGTCCTGAAGAGTGTCCATTGTCACAATGGCAAATGTTGGACTATAGTTAGTAATAATAATACTAACGCTTAAGTTAATGCTAATGCCTGATAATGATGATAATGGTGCTGCTGGTGATGATGATAGTAATTTTCTCTTCCTTCACAGCTTTTCTCATAAGCTGTAACGTTTTCTTACTTAAGCAGGGTGCGATCGTTATTATTTATTTTATTACGGTTGTTATCTCGGACAAGATGGAAAAATTCCGGTTTATTCTCCTACAGAGCAAGTTGTATCCAGTAATCTTAAAGTCTCTAGGACTTTCCCAACAGTTTTTGCAGTCCCCAGCAAAACTGCTTTCTGCGAAAGCTCTGTACTAATTTTTAACTCTAGCTTTCCTAACCAGTTTTTTAAGTTTTTAGGTGTAATACCAAGAGCTCCCACAATGATTGATACAATACTAACATAGGTCAAATTCCAGTTCTTTTTCACTTCTCTCTTCAATTCATTATAGTCGTCAACCTCCTCATGTTCGTTTAGTTCTGCCCTACGTTCCCCAGGTATTGCTATGTCAATCAGCTGACATTTTCCTTCCTTTTTATACACTATCACTGTAACAGGTTGTCTGTGTTGGATCACATGGTCTGTTTGGATGTCGAAATCCCACAAGATCTTCACTCTCGTTTTCCATAATACTTTCCGGCTTGTAGTTATACCACTTAACTTCCCTAATCAATCCCGCCTTCTGACTCAATTCTAAATGCTCAATTCTTGTTACACTATTGTGACGTTCTTTGTACTCCTTTTGAGCAAGTGTTTTGTATTCAGCTATCAGATTGGCTATCAATTCATCCCTCTCTCCGTAAAGTCTACACTTTTCATATATCTCTTGACCATCTACGTTCTTCTTTATCCAATTAGTTCTGAGGGCCTGGTCTTGCGCAGCAAATATCAAATCCCCAGTTTCTTGCTTTAGAAATCCTTTTCTTATCCACCGTCATGACTCAACACTGAGATTGTTATCATTTATGTTATTATCATTTTTATTATCACAATTTGCACATCACCCAACAAAGGTCAGTGGAAGAGGTCTCAGCCTGCATGCCGCATGATAAGGCCGCAATAGACATTACACATTTCAGGGAACGTGTGGGGAAAGGAAATTTTACCATTAAACTGGGTTTTAAGAAACACCCAGAGAGCCAGCCTTTACTCGCCCAACTTATCCAGTCAGGAAGGAGTAAAGGAAGTACAGCCCTTTAAAGTCCCTGAAAATACTCTCCGAAACGTATATCCAGTTTGACCTTAACAGTACTCTCTTGCACTTCCAACCAGTTAAGGTCAGTTTAGGTATGCCACTGCAAGGGTTTAGTCTGAATATTGTTTTACTCTTTGACTAGTGCTGATCTGTTTCAGCATCTAAGGCTGGTTTAACCTCAACCAACTAAGGTTAGGGGCATCAGCCTGCTGTACAGATTTTCTTCTAGTCCTTGGGCTAACAGGGTAGATTTGCCAACACCTGAAGGTAGTGGGCATTAAAGATAAGAAACGCACGTACTCGCCGCAGGAATAGACCACGAAACCAATAACGCTGACACTCTAGGAGGGACAACTAAGCAAGGCCAACCTTAGTCAGGACTCCAAAAACAGTGCACGCCAACAATGTAGCCAATAATCTCTTACCCCATTGACAGACAATGGATCTGACCAAAGCGCAAAGATAAGTATGAAAAGACAAAAAAATGAACGGGAAGATAATAGTACTTACAGCAGATAAAAAGTGCACCACCGTTCATAGCAAGTAGATCGAAAACATCAACAAAGCCAATACACATCTCCAAGACACGAACACCTACCTCCTTTTAGAATCTGTCCACACCAAGAGCACTACAGTGCGAATTAAAAAAAAATTAAAATAAAATAAAAAAACGAACCAGAAGCACCCGAAGAGAATGGAATAAAACATCCATAACCAATTCAGACCTAACGACGCTACTCTCCTCAGATTCCACGGCCTATCTAAAATCCACAAACCAAATATCTATCGGGATTCTCCTTAGGCACAATCGATTATACTACATCCTAAAAAAAAATTGATACAGGAAAAATATGTTTGTACAGTACAATATTACTAGGTAATTAGGAAAAATAATTATAGTTATCTCTAATACGAATGACTGGTTTGTAATTTTTCATTTTTTTGATTTAGATTCTTTTTAGAGACCATAACAAGGCAATTTAATCATGTTCGTCGTGATGAAGATGTAGTCGGAAAAGACATGCGCTTTTTATATGAAGGAAGTGTTGGTATCAATCACTTTGGTAAAGATCAATTTGGTAAATGTCCAATGATTTCCAAACCGACGATAGGGCAGGTACATAGGTACATAAATGAACTAAAAAAAGTGCAAGGATTAGCCTAAACCTATTCACCTTTTTCTTAATAGGTCTATTACAAAATTTAATTTTCAGTAAACATATTCCATTTCTCTTGATAATAAATATTCATTCATTCTAAATAGGGTTATTCCATGTCAACTCAACCAATCCTCCGGCTCCAACTTTACAGACTGAGCTAATTTTTTGTACATTTACAGACCATAACATGATTAAACTGTATGTAAATTTTTACCCATTGGTATTGAGTATCCTTTAAAATATGAGCGAAAAACCGTCAGCTGATAAAGAGCGGAAGTCGCTAATTTAAGCGAAGCTGAAATTTTTTGCATGGTTCGTGCTTCATTATTTCGTTAAGTACATACTGGGCACATTCCAACCAAAATTTTTTCCACGGTAGAGTTGGTATTGTCCTTTTAAAAGAGTTAATCCCATGAACTACGTAATGAAGCATGTCCAAGATGGAGTAACGTTATTCTTTTGCCAGAGTGGACAAAATGCAATTATGGAGTATTTCTGAGTAACAATAACTTGGTAGATATTACCGTGGGGACGTGCAAAATACGCTCACAAAATCACAGGACATAGAACTATATACTCTAGTTGTGATAACATGATGCAAGAAGGGACACGCTCAAAATAGTGGTTTAAATTATGGTAACTTTCGTTAAATCCTTGTTTTTAAGGGGTATAATCGGTTTATGGGATAGGTCGGACTGATCCGAAATTTTCACATGCTAAGCCTCCGATTGTGATAAAATGTGGTGCAAAATTCATAGTTGTTCTGGGATTATTTCAATAGTAGTAAGCGATCTAAATATAGCTGTTTTTCAGTAATTGACTCCTAATGTAAACAAATGGTGTGCGAACGCTAATTCGTGTGATTGTGCTCCTTCATGAGCTCGAACTCAAAAAAATCTTCAATTTCAACTTTTTGCTGGGTAAAAAATGTTATAAAAAATCTTTACTAGTCACTCTAGTCACTCGGAGGACTAAAGTAAAACAGAATCAGTTAATGTCACTCTCACGTTAAGTGATGCTTGCAGGATAGTGACGTCAGAGTCAAATACAAGTTATTGAAGATCCAAATTTTAAAATTCGCTTATTTGCCCGTTGATAAATAATTTGATATAATTAGTCACGGTTCTAAATATGAATATTTGTCCAAATACTCCACTCTGAGAACAATTTTTCGCTATCATCATTCTAGTTAAATTAGCAACAGTCTCCTTGCCCCCTCCTTACATTAAGTTAAATCATTTACTGTAAAACACCAATACTTGTTAGATTGAGCTCGAAGTATCTCTTGTAGGTTCCATTAAAAGTTCAAACTCAAGGGCTTATTCACTTTAAGAGTTAAATAAGGTGATAAACACGGTACTTACACGGTACTTGTGTCTCATTTGTTTACATTAGGAATCGAATACGGCGAAATACCTATATTTAGATTGCTTCCTAACATAGAAACAATTTGGACAACTACGAAATTTGGACAATTGCTTTGCCATTTTTATTTGTAGTATATGTGAAGACCTCGGGTCAACCTGATTAATCCGACAGACTGATTTTATCCCTTAAAAACAAAGAACTGTCAAAAATTGACGCAATTTAGGGCACTTTTCGCAGCGTCTTGAATTTAGTCTTCATTACAGGTGAGGCTTGTCCTCAGTCCTGTTATTTTGGCCAGGTAATATAAATGTTCTTCGCGTAATGCCTGCCAAGTTATTGTAACTCAAAAATACTCCAAAGTTGAATATTTTTTCATTCGACGACAATATTGATATAACTCTATCTCGGATATAGCTTATTTGCCTTATTAAGCAGTTATAGCTTATTTTCTTTATTAGAAAGTTTGTATAACTTACTCTTATAGAACAATATAACAGTTCTGACAGTTAAAGAACTTTAGCTGAAATATTTTTAGTACTTGAAAATGATGTACGAACTTAGTGAAAACTTCAGATTCGCTTATAATGACGACCTCCGCTCTTTATTAGCTCAGCTGACAGTTTTTCGTTCGTATTTTAAAGATACTCAAAAATCATATACAGTTTAATTATGTTATACTCTTGAAGTATACCAAAAATCGACTAAGTTGGTAAAGTTGGAGCGGAACGACTGATCTAGTTGACATGGAAAGACTCACGTGCTTTGCTGTATTTGATTCCTAATGTAAACAAACGAGGCACAAACGGGGACTCAAATTTATTAATCGTGTTTATTGCCTTACTTAGCTCTTAAAGCGAATAAGTCCTTGAGTTTGAACTTTTCGAGTAGCTAAACAGGACCTAGAAGTGATACTTGGAACGCAATCTAATAAATATTGGTGATTTGCAGTAAATGATTTGACTTCTGATGTAAACAATGAAGGAGTTTGCAAGGAGACTGTTGTTAATTAGCAGGAAAGATGCGAGCGAAAAATTGTTCTCGGTGTGGAGTATTTGGATAAATATTCTTATTTTGAACCGTGACTAATTATATCAAATTATTTATCAAGGGGCAAATACGGTAATCTTAAAATTTGGATCTTCAATAACTTGCATCTGACTCTGACGTCACTATCCTGCTAGTATTGCCTAACGTAATAGTAACATTGAGTGATTGCGTTTTACGTTAAGAATGACTAGTATGGACTTATTATAACAGTTTTTACTCAGCAAATATTCGAAATTAAAGATTTTTTTGAGTTTGAGCTCATGAAGGAGCACGATCACACGAATTAGCGTTCGCGCACTGTTTGTTTACATTAGGAGTCAATTATTGAAAAACACCTATATTTAGGTGGCTAACTACTATCGAGACAATCCCAGGACAATTACGAAATTTGCACCGCACTTTTATCACATTCGGAGGCTTAGCATGTGAAAATTTCGGATCGTCCGACCAATCTCACAGACCGATTTTACCCCTTAAAAACAAGGATCTAAAGGACTGTTGAAAGAGACATGCGCACTTTATGGAATGAATGTATGAGCAACACACATTTTAGCAAAGATTGTTTGGGTAAATGTCCAGTAACTCCTGAACAGACAACACGGCATGTACGTCTTTGGATAAAGAAAGGAAAAAAAGCCTTTTCTTGGAGTATTTACACACTACTTTAACATTCCGTCATTCATCTGAGTTAAACATTTCTGAGAAGTTTGCTGCTTCAACTTGGTTGTTTCCTCAACTCTTCAAGCGTTGGTTCCCACAACTTGTGCATATTGTTTGTTCAGTCTTCTTACACTACAGTA
This sequence comes from Heliopora coerulea, assembly GCA_030142905.1. Lineage (NCBI taxonomy): Eukaryota > Metazoa > Cnidaria > Anthozoa > Scleralcyonacea > Helioporidae > Heliopora > Heliopora coerulea. The sequence continues at coordinate 192,254 of JASJOG010000351.1, read as the reverse complement.
ACACTCAGTCTTTCATCTAGATAAGATACTCCTCAGAGGTCGGTTGCCTCAACTTGTGTTGTTCCCTCAGTCATCAAGATAGAATACTATTTAGAGGTTGGTTTCCTCAGCATGTGTTGTTCGCTCAGTCTTCTCACACTACAGTCTTTCACCTCGATCGGACACTCGTCAGAGATTGGTTATACCTTAACCTACGTTTTTTCCTCAATCTTCTTACACTAGATATACAGCAAGTCTTTCGCCTAGATAGGACACTCATCAGAAGATGATTTCCTCAACTTGTGTTTTCTCGTACTTCAGTAACACACATTCTTCTCTAGATAAATTCACGAATTCCGTTAGACTTTGGTTAACTCGACTCCTGTTATTTTCAAAGTCTTTTCTTATTGTTCCACTGTACTGTTCTTGTTATATTTCATTTGTCCACTTTTAGGCTGACGTCAGAGACGCTGTTACTGGCACACCTAAAATGTCGGGATCTATACAAACAGGTTAGCTTCGTAAGCGAAAAGTGAATATGTTTTCGAAGAAATTTCGGAAACAAATTGTTGTGAAACATTAAAATCGTTTTTCATCGAGATTTTTTCTTCAAGCATTGATTGATTACTGCTTGTTAAACGTAAAGACAGGAAAGAATGCGAACAAGGGAACGAACCAAACGCCTTAAAGATAATTGTAAATCTTTCCTACTAAGTCTTTGAAAACTATGCACTCGGTTCTTTTCGTCAAAACTCCCTCGGTTTGGGAATGCAAAAGGAATGTCGGAAGCCCAATTTGTTGCCAAGACGAAATCGTAATTCTGTTACAAATTAGACAATTAACCTGGCCGAGAAGTAGGCAGCCGAGTTGCTACAGACCTCCCTGGAGCACCACTGTTGTTTAACAGAGGAACTAAGTGCAACGGGTAATATAAAAATGCAATTAAATATGATGTAAAGTAAAAAAAAAAGTACCTGCGTTACTTGTGTTCACCCGAGGAATATAACTCACAGTTTACTATTCCTTCAGATCTGATGTCTGGAAAAATTCTCTAACAAATAACTGGAAATGGATTCCCTGACGCTAAAAAGTCAAAAATTTTCCAGTGGATGATTTCTATATTTAGTCCTTTTCAAGAATACTTACGTATTGTCTTAGCACAGAATACCAGCATTAACAATGATATCCTTTACTGGGATTTCATTTTGGTCATGTTTGAAAACACTCCAAAAGGACATGTTGAGAGTGTTTCTTTTGAGTCGATATCATCCATATCTCAACATTACGAAGTATCTCTTTGTGAGTACTATTCTTATATTTATGTTTTGGCTTTCATTATTACGGTTATTTTTAATTATAATTATTATAGTTATTATAACTGTTAATGCTACTATTGCTGTTGTTTTTATCACTACGGTTATTATTACCATTATTATTATTATTATTTATTATTATTATTTTGATTACAACTTAAGGATATATTAATACAACTTCCAAGTGAATCGAACCCATACCGGGTAAGTAGAGAAAAACTCTACTTGACCGCGGCCTGGATTCGAACCCGCGACCAGCGGTTTACTAGTCCGACGCTCTATAAACTGAGCTATAAGGCCAAGCCGGGAGGAGGCCATGGGATGATGGTATTTATTTTGATATTTCGAAACGCTAGTTTCTTCCATATCGACACAGACTATCCCTGTAAAGCTTCTGTATATGAACTAATAGTGTGAGATTAACCACTTGGGTGAAAAGACATAAGGATATATTCATACAACTTCCAAGTTTTACAGAGATAGTCTGTTGATAAGGAAGAAACTAGTGTTTTGAAATATCATAATAAATACCATCATCCCATGGTCTCCTCCCGGCTTGGCCTCGTAGCTCAGTTGGTAGAGCGTCGGACTAGTAAACCGAAGGTCGCGGGTTCGAATCCCAGCCGCGGTCAAGTAGAGTTTTTCTCTACTTACCCTGTATGGGTTCGATTCACTTGGAAGTTGTATCAATATATCCATATATCTATATATATATATAGTCTATTTGGTTAATGTCTAAGCTTTGAGCAACTGCCGTTGCACGGTCTTTCACGCTTACGTTTCAGATCATCAGTTTTAAGTAAATCCTTAAAACGCCTCGTAGTTATCGGCAATTTGATAGAAGTGAAAGTTGCTGGCGACTCGTCTCTTTTAAAAAAAGTAAAAAGAACTCTTCGCGAAGTTAAAATTTCAGGGCATATTGTTAAGTTATGTAACACGCTGGAGCGTAATTTTGTATTACTAAATAGTCAATTGATCCCATACACGAAGTTAGATGGAAACAAATATTACCCTTCCAAAATCGAGGAAATCCTTAGTATGTACTTGAATGAGAAAACTGCATTCGTTTTTTACGCAAACTTTATGATAGTAGACTCCTGCCGTGACATTCGAGGTACGAAAAATATCATAATGCTTGTGTAGGATTTCTTTTGATAAGAAAGGTGTATGTTATATTTCGCTTGCCTTAATGTAATATTATGTGACAATGTAACAACTTTATTGAAAATACTGTAATCCTAACGCAAACTATAACCCTAATCCTAACTTTGACCCATCATCAAAGAATTTTATTAACTCTTATTGCATATGGAAATTAAATTTCTTCTGAGGGTACTTACCTGACAGAGAGATATAGTTCTCCGAGGACCTTCGAAGACTGATACGAGCAATACTAGTGCAGATCCGCAGTCAGCAGTGGACTGGTATCCGCGTTGAATTTTTAGCGCCTGCGAGCTTTTATCCTCTGCTGGAGTGCAAACTGAGGTGTTGTTCTAAGAAAATCTGAGTGGGGGTGGCAAAGGATTTTCCTTAAGGTGGGGATGCAGTATTGCTCGTATTAGACTTCCAAGGTCCTAGGAGAACTACATCTCCGTGTTAGGAGAGTACCCATCGGGGAAATTTGATTTCTCCTTCGTACCTTCTCCGACTGATACTCGCATTACTGGTGCTGATTATGAAGCCTTACTACGACACTGCTTGTATCATAACGTAAATATTAGTTTAAGAATAAAAATCAGTGCCCAGCACAAAAAGCGGAATAAACCCATGACAAGGATAAAAATGAAGTTTTATTAAATGCACTAACGTCTCGTCGCATCACGCAACATCATCAGAGTGGAGATATAATTACATTTTACAGTGAATAAATAGATAGCTAGAGGTATTATATTACAGGAAGTTATAGGTCGGAAATACGAAATAACAGTGTAGGATTATTAAAATAACGAAAGAGGAACAGAGCTAAGATTGCCATTTAACGATGGTTTAAGTTTTGAGATTAAGAGGCTTTCTCTTATCAAAAGTTCAGGGGTTGAATTGCAGGAAGAAAGAATTTTGAAATCGTCAAGAGATGCAGAATGGCCAGCTTTGATGAGGTGTGACAGAACGCTGAACGGTGAAGGATTAAGACGTTTTTTGCCAGTAAGGGCAGAGATTCCCAAATTATCCGAGACTCGTGTGTGCTAATGGCGAGTCGTTTGACCCACAGCTATACAGATTTTCGTCTAGTCCTTGGGAGAACAGGACAGGTTTGCCAACACCTGAAAAGTAGTGTACTTGCAACTGCCAAACATTAAGGAAAGCTGAGGTTTTCAGCTATCTGTCTGGTTAACTGGCAAGACAGATGCGCCACTCCCTAGGTCATCTCATCAAAACCTGCTCATTTTATAGAGGTCACTGGCTCCGAGTCATTGTCCTGCCTACTTCTTATTGTTATTGTTATTATTATTATTATTACTGCTTTTCCGCACAGTCCATTTAAATAATGGGATTAAAACTAAAGAAGACTGGCAATGAAAGGGTACAGGTTCTGGCAGGGGCAAGGCCTGTACCTTACAAGGTGCCTCAGTGTAATATACAGGGGGCGAGCAAAAAAAAGTTGCCATCCTAAATAATTATGGTTAACGTAACATAATCATCACAAGATGAACAGACGTGCTTAAGAATGATCGTTTTAGGATGCATGCGTCTCAGTAATTTCAAATATCATCTCAAATCTTAATTTTAATAACCAATTTTTGAAATTCACAAACGTTACGCAGTTTTTAATTATATTATAGTTTACAAATTCCTGGTACATCTCTGATGTCCGTCATTTTGAATCTAATGAATTTGTTCGCACAATCGCCAATAAAGTTTATTTAAAGTAGATGAACGATCTTCAAGCTCGATACTCAGAAAATGATATCTGAGCCCCAGACGGGGATCGAACCCGCAACATCAAAGTTTATTTACAAACTACTACAGGCAACAACAGTAACTCAAGTACATGCCTAGTGTATGTACCATTCAATACCTAGCTGGCACTCTCTTCAATTTGATCACAGCTTTGCATTAACGAGGCATGCTCTCAATAAGTTGATGCAAGTATTCTTTGGTGATTGTTTGTAAGCCATTTTTGATTACTGCAAAAAGTTCGTTTTCATTTTCCAACTTTTGGTCTTTTGTTAATCAGTCCAACTCAGCCCATAAATTCTCAATGGGATTTAGGAGAACCCATTCCCATTCATCAACATTCCCACTAATGTGCTCACAAGCAGATGATAATCGTGGTAAACGATTCTTCTCACTCCCAAATGATTTCTCAGATTTTTTCTCCATTTGAATTCTCTCTTTTAAGAGGTGACTTATGGTTTTGGTGGAAAATTTGACCCCTGTCTGAGTTTCTAGTTTATCAGCTAGCTAATGTTTGGTTGGGTTGCCTGATTTGGACGTTTTAATCATCAAACGGTCACTTCGATCGGTAGTTTCCATCCAGAACCAGGATCATGACTGCAATCTCCACTCAATTTACCCTAATGCAAAGTTTTTCTTTTGTTTTTTTTCCCAGAACAGGTCGATATGAATTTTTTTTGAAACTGTACATGTGGTAATTCCAGCTTAAAGCAATCCAAGAATTTCATGATTCCTTCTAATTTTCATCTCAGATTTCTCGGTGCCGACTTTTTTAAGTCCCTTACTAGCCACATCACTTTCACATAAAACCTCAACGAAAACGTTCAAAATTGCACATGTAACTGGTTTTTTTGGCTAATAATGTTTTGTACTTAAGTTATCAACTAAATATTGTAGGATGCGCAATATTTTGATAATTTTATGTACAAGTTCATATCATTAAATTTGTAAGAAATAGGAGAAAATGCACTATGTTTAGCAGAAGATATTATCATAAAAGTATTAAGAATTGATGTGTGTTCCATGCCAGCACTTAAAATAAGTATGTCAAAAGTTTTTTAATCAGATCTCCAAGAAAGCTTTTATAAAATATATGGTTTTCTTTCATTTCTGTTCTTCCAATGACAGTTATATCAAATTGACTATATTTTTGACGATGGCCACTTTTTTTTGCCCACTCCCTGTATGTCCCCTCGCATTTTGTATGTCCCCCTCTTACTCGAAAAAGTTCTCCATACTTCTGGAATACCTTAGCAGCAGTTTACGTACTCTCCACAGCCAACAGTCACCCATAGGCTGATGCGATCACCCCAGACAACCGCAAACAGTCAACAAGATAGTCGATACCAAGGAAGACAGTTAACATTCGCAATGTGATCTAGAGAATTTGAAGTACTCTCCTACTTCTGGAATCGTAATGGGTACTAATTATTATATTTATAAAGTATTATAATGCCTGGGCTAAGGCACAAAATGAACAGTGGGTAAGGCAAATCAAGGCAGTTCTAAGTGGACGCAATCAGTCCACTCGAAAAATTGTACATACTGTGGAGTATATTACAACTATTAACTCATATCCTTTTGACTTCTATCTTGGCACCAGGCAGCAGCAAAGAAAGGTTGACAATCAGTGGTCTTAATGCAGCAGTCTACAAGACAATCTGTACAAAGTTGAACAAGCCAATTCATAATAAGGATTACACAGCTTTGGCTGGACAATTGGGATATACCGCTGGCGAGTTACAGGAATTTCAACTGCAACTAGATCCTGCTCATGCTTTACTGTCTCACTGGGGTACTAAGTCTGGCAACGATGTAAACAAACTGATTGAGATCTTGAAGAATATGGAAAGGGATGACCTCGTCAAGATACTGGAAGCACAAGGTAGCTTTCATGTATTCGAATGAATCAATAAATACAGTAAAATAGGTTTGTATAAACTCGGCCACATCAGTCACAACTGCAGATAATCTCATAGGCAAGCCAAGAACGTCATGTCAAAAGGAATTTCAAGTAGTAGTACTCAATTTATTGGTCTGATACTCCACCAACTCTGGGTTTTAAAAACAAAGTTTGGAATTCTAGCTTAACTTATTAAGGGCCAGGGCTCATCTCCTTGACGAGTAAAACCGTCTAGCGTTAGCCAGAGTAAAATGGTAGAGCGTGTACTTGCCCTTTAATGGGTTAAGTGAAGATCTACGCTTATTTTGTCCGCTAATCTAAGATCGCAGAAACTGATCCGATCATGTATACCAAATTCTTAACTCAATTACATAGTGTAACCGATATTTCCTTCAACAGTGGGAGCTGCAGTTATCCATCTCCTGTAGTTTCTATCATCAGTGAAGAAACCAGGAATTTCCAACGCACAATCATAGTGAGTTTGAATTCCCGCTGCATGACGTCAAGTTTCTCGCCTGCCTTTTAGAGATTTTTCTCGAAATTCAGGGTAACCGCTTACGGTTACTTTTCAATCATCATGTGGATGCCGCCTTATGCTCTGTGTGATCGTTAAGGCATAAAAGATAGAACATAGAATGCCTAATTTGCAGCCAGGTGTTCAGTTGATTGAGTAAATAAAATGTTGCATGAACCTGAGAAAAAAACCCACTTTTCCGATGATAAATTTTGTCTAAATGCAAAAAAACCTTGTTTACCGACAAAAGTCCTTCAAGGAAGCTGGTCAAAACCGTAAAAGATGAAAACTTGCTTGGCAGACCAATATACAGTAGGAGTCAAAAGCATGAGTCGAGCCAAAAATTAGAGTCAATTTTATTAATATATAGAACTCCAGAATATAATGTCACTCATTAGAGCAAGAACTGCTGCATTATTGAAAGAATAATGGACGTGAAAGAACAAATAACATCACAATGAGCAAAGCAATTTTGTCTTCACGCAATAATTTTATTAATATTTTGTGTATCCTCCTTTTGCTTTGACAACTGCTGAAACTCTTTCTGGCATTGATTCGATAAATTTGTGGATGATTTCTGGCTTCAGGTTGTTCCACCACTCAATAATGGCATGCCATAGAGTATCTTGACTAGTGATTACATACTTTGTCATATTCTTTTTCAAATGTTCCCACAAATGTTCGATTGGATTGAGATCAGGGAACTGAGGAGGAAAATCCATAACAACCACCACACCATGGTCTTTCCTCTGCAAATATTGTCTACATAGCTTGGAGGTGTGTTTGGGGTCATTATCCTGCTGTAAAACGAATCCATGAGCACATAGTTTTAAGCCAGATAGTATAGTATGTCTTTGAAGGATGGAGTGGTACTTTTCCTTGGTAAGGATACTGTTAATTCTATACATATCACCAACACCATTATAACTGAAACATCCACAAACCTAAGTACTTCCATCACCACGTTTTACTTGAGATTTCACACAATCGTTTAGCATTCTTTCATTATTTCTGCGTCTGACATAAAATTGTCGACTATTTCCGTAAAGCTGAACTTTAGATTGATCTGAAAACAGAACTTTTTTCCAGTCGTCAACGGTATAATGCTTGTACTTCTTGGCCCATAGCAATCTCTTGCGTTTATTTTGGGATCGTAAAAGGGGTTTGGAGACTGCTCCCCTTGCATTAAGCTCGCTTGAAGCCAATTGTCTCTTTACTGTTTTTTTACTGACTGGCTTCTTTCAAGTGTTATTGAGCAATGCCTGGATCTTACCAGCAGTTGCCATCCTGCTGCTCAAAGAGGTTTTCTTGATGTATTAATCCTCTCGCTGAGTGGTAACTCTTGGTCTGCCAGATCTTGGTCCTGTGAAAAAGGATCCTGTTTCCTTAAACCTTTGCAATGTTCACTCCACAGCACCTTTTGAGACACTTTATCGGCAATTTTACGTTGTGACATGCCTTCATTACTTAATTCAATTATTTGGCCCCTGATTCCTTCACTGAGTTCTCTAGACATTTCGATACAAGACATGGGAAAAGGACTGTCTTATTCTATATCCTCACTTAATAAACAGAAAAAGTAAGGAAGTAAATGTGGGAGTTACATACGTGTAACAATGCCCATGCGTCTAGCCTCAGATACCTGGCAAAGCCCTGGGATGAACTGCATCCTCCATAAGACAACACTAAGAAGATGGACTCGTACTTTTGACCCCTATTGTACCGTATGGAACTTGGACTTCAAGGGGTTAAGGCTGAACATACCTAGGTTATGATTTTCATGCTTTCGGGAGTGAAAATGAAGATTCACAGTAAAGGACTTAAATATGTTGTAAGACAGCTTTCAACTCGACCTTTCTCCATTCGTTGCTATAATTAAAGACCCAAGGAATTTTAAGTTACGACTTTAGGGAGGAGGGACATCATGCAACTGTACTAAATTAGCATCCTTTTTCATCCCTTAATTTTGCAGAGGCCTACAATACTAACCAGGGTAAGCATATTAACAATATTTGCTCCGTGGGTTCCAAGATAATTTCCAAGATAATTCCAATATTTTCTCCTTGGGTTCCAAGATAAGACGACACACTTTTACTAATCAAACCTTCTAATATTCCGGCTTTACTGAAAACGTTCAACAATTTTGACAAGAATTTAAACTTTACAGCTGACACCTTTCCAGATGACATTGTCCACTTCTTAGACATAAAAATATCTGCTGATGGAACCGATATTTACCGAAAAGCTACACACACTGGACAATACACCCATTTTACAAGTTTCGAACCATTTCAAAGAAAAACTGCATGGATAAGATCACTCCTTGATCGCGCTCACAAAATTTGCAGCACTAAAAACTTATTTGACAGCCAAGTTAAAAACATCAAGTCTTTTATGTCGTGGAATGGATATCCTAATTCTTTGAAACATTTCCTGATTAACAAATTTAAACGTAAAGTTAGTATTTCTGTTAAAACTTGTTCTTCATCTCAATCGCAAACCAATGATGATAATTTACCTAAAATTTGGATTCGCCTGCCTTATCTTGGAACCCAAGGAGAAAATATTGTTAATTCATGTCTAAAGAAATTACACCGATGTTTTAGAAGAACGGTTAAATTTGTAGTAATTTATGACACTAAAAAGATCGCATTTTTCACATCCAACAAAGACAAAATTCCTCCTTCAGTCCGTTCTAATGCCATTTACCAAATAACCTGTCCTGGATGCGGCTATTCTTACATTGGAAAAACCGAAAGGTGCCTCAAAACAAGACTTCATGAATATGCCACTAAACATGACACCGGTGCAGTAGGACAACACTTTTTAGAATGTAAGAACGCACAAGACACTGTTACACAAAACATAACCGACTTGACTGACAAAACACTTCCTCAGATACGCGTTTCCAAGTTAATAAATCTCATCGTTAACAACTACAAAATACTATATGCTAATAATTCACTTAACAAAAACCGACTTTTACTAATGGAAGCACTTTTCATCAAATCTCTAAAACCAGAACTAAACGTGGGACTCAAAGCCAGCAAAGAACCCTCATTATTTGACCTGACATAACACATCACTCATTCACACTCTAATTTCTTCCGCCTACCATTCTTCCTGTATGATGTCACCACGCTTGTGCCTATATGTTGACCTAGGTTTAGCTTTTGTAAATTAGTCTGATGATGAATTTGTAATAAATTCGAAATATTACTATTGAACACTGTGTCCGCTTGTTTTTCTCAAATTTTGAGTTCAAGATGGAACTATTTTTCGGAGTATGTTTTCTACTTTATTTTCTGAAATTTTCGGCTGGGAACGGATTTTAATGCTATACTTGACCAGTTTTTTTATTCTTCTTGGAGATTTATCATAAAACGAAGTGCTTTCTGTAAATTGTTTTTTCTGTAAACGAGAACTAAAACAAAAATCCGATTTCCTGAATTTTCGTAACATTACGTTTTCAGAAATGTTGATCGGAATTTTTTTTTTTTTAAGTTGATATTTATAGTAGGTTTTATTTCATAAACTTTAGTCTGATACAACATTTTCGGCCACTGAGAAAAATCGTATTTTATCACACGTAAAAGATTCAATATTTTGCATGAAAGGATATTTGTTCAAGGATCCAATGAATAGCCGCGTATGATATTTTATTAGATCAATCAGATCTAATGTTTCATAATTCGTATCTCGGTGACAGTTTGTCAGTTTCAGTTTGTTTATCGGACGCTCATTTTCAGTGAATAAAACGAGCTTTTTTGAGAGCAACACCAGACAAAAACTTACCAGATGCCTGGTTCTCATTTTAGACTGTACTTTACTGTTTATGAAATAAACAGAATGATACATGGACACTTGCTGATATGGAATTTATCTTTAAGTGTTCTGTTTGATCTACCAAGAGTGGCATATCAAATTGAACACGAGAAGATAAATTCCATATCTGTGGGAATAATAGAACCGTGAACAATGAATTAATAAATATCAGCATATCTTAGTCGCTCAAAAACATTTATCATTTAACTTTGATGATCTGGTTTTCCTCAACACACAAATATCCGAAGTGTGATCTTCCATGTGCATTATGCACACCATATTTCTGCCGAAGAGATTAGATTTTAGGAATGTGAAAACAGTAACGTTACAGTAGGCTAACGAAAGTAGTAGAACGAAAACCGTAGTTTATGTGTACGAACTTAAAATCCAAGGTAGTGGAAATACTCATGAAACAAAAATTTCACAATTAACTTATACTCCCAAACTCAACTGAAAAATGTTGACTCGAGCGGGATTTAAACTCGCGCCTTCGGGATACCGGTCCGCCGCTCCACCTGTTGAGCTATCGAGTGCACAGGGATTTTATTCAAGTTTTTATCCAATTTAAGCGCTCGAAATATTCTCGCGACAACTTAACGAGTTATCGATCCATCCGCATGGATAGCGCTTATCCATCCTCATGGATAGCGTTAAATTGTCGCGAGAATATTCGTGCAGTAAAATTGGATAAAATTCGCCTCCAATCCCTGTGGACTCGATAGCTCAACAGAAAGAGCGACGAACTGGTATCCCGAAGGTGCGAGTTCAAATCCCGCTCGAGTCAACATTTTTCAGTTGACTCCGGCTGTGTAGGTTAATTGTGAAGTTTTCGTTTCATAATACCTTGAGGATGATTTGGCAATGGAAATACCCATCTTAATCTAAATTGAGACTCTAGGCCTAATCAATGATTTTAATCAGCCAGTCATTTTATTGGATTCATGGACGATTCAAGCAGCTAAAAAATTGTACCCAAGATATGCTATAAAAGTGCAAATAAAGTGGAAAAGGGCAACGCTGCAAATCTAATCACTCTAAAATAAAATCACAGCAAAACATGATTATCTACAAAAAATTTCGCAACCTAAGAATCATGTGTTTTTTACTATGCATGGTTACTCCTATGGAAGTTCGGCGGTTAAAACCATGGATGCGTGTTTTAAACTAATCGTTCCTTTCACCATTCCGGTTTCCGTCGATCGGCAGGATCTTTACTCTTGACAAGTAAAATGGTCTGAAGTAAAACACTATTAGACTGATCCTGCTTGCTAAGAGTTAACTTTACCTAGTCGTTTTAACTGAATTCTAAAATTATTCTCAAACCAAATAAGAGCTTGAAAGAAGATATAGTGAAAGAAAGTCTTCAGTACTCGACTTAATTTTCATTTTTGCATTGTAATTATGCTTTCAATGTTTTTTAAATTATATTTGTAGACCATCAGATGCATGAATATAGTCTGCATGTGCTTTAAAACAGCACATTTTAGTATTAAATTCATTTCTCCTAATGTCGGTTGCTGTTTATTTATTTCCTGGCTTAGAATATAGCTTCGGAAAGCCTAGTGGTGTAACCAAGCCGTACTCCGATAAGCTCATCGAGGATGAGGAGTCCAGTCGACCTAAAATCAAAGGAATTGGTAAGATATATTTAAAAAGACGGTAGAACGTCCAGTGTAAGTGAATGTAATGTGGTAATTATTTCAATTCCATGAGTTCGATGATATGCCAAAGTCGTTAATGGTCAAAAAGGGCCATTTCCAAGTATTTCTGCTCGTATTGTTCTCCTTAACTTTAAATTAAATACAGTTTTCAGAGATGCAACCAGGTTTTCTCTAAGGGACGTCAATTCAATAATTTTTCTGCTTCCCGTGGAAGTATTTTTCTATTTTAGAGTCTTGAAAACGCACCAAAATTGCATTTCCTGTCAAAAATCTTGAAGAAAATAAAAACAAACAAAAAAAGAAAAACAGAACAAGAAATACGCAATATCTTTGAAAAGGATGCTGTATATTTTGAAATATAGGGCTGTTTCACAAGTGGGGGAAATTGCTTCCATTCTTTCCTGAATGCGCCCCATACAGTTTTCCATTGATAATTACGACATTCGTTGTAAGACTCGTTTAGTTATTTGTGGTCTACCAAAACCACACATTTTTAATTAAGTTATTCTGCCCTTCACCCAAGATGACTATGTTCTTTGTCTTGTGAATCTCTGGGATTGAGTTGAAACGATCTATATGAGTTCGTTTTTGCCCTATGGACTTGCAACGTATCAGACAGAGCTTAAATTTTTCTTGGAAAAGCCTATTCATATCAAAAATATGCAATAAAAAACAGCAGTCCAAGTCTTACTAAAGATGCTCCGACCTTCATTTAAATGCACTTGTTCGGTCGGTTTTTCAAAGTCTTGATACCTTTTTCAATGGATATACCGTAATGAGTAGATGAATTCTCTATTCAGTGATAAATTAACGGATGGAACGTAGAAAGAGGACAGTGCTGATGTTCCTTTGAATAACCAAACTTGTGCAGTGGACACATGTTGTTTGCTGAATAGGAGTTATCCTCTGGTGACAAGTTAACCAAACATTGAAAAACTTTGAATAAGAAATTGAAATTGTTTTGCCATGTTTATAGAGCGTGATGCAAACACGAGGAGAAGGTTGAGAGAATTTGAAGTATACAATCGCTTGAGAGTTCTTGCAACCTGTCCGAGTGTTTCCATCAGGTTATATTAACAGAACAAAACAGTTTCTATTTCTTTATTAAGACGAGCAAAGAACTGAGCAATAATAATTGTGAATAACGAACTTAATTTTCAATATCAAATGGTAAGCTCTTATAGATTCGTACACCTATCAGAAGTTTACATCAGCGCCTAGAATAAATTCTGGAGTCAAGCGGCGCTATGATGTCATAACCGTGTTTGCATAGCCTGATATAAACACGGTAACTGACCAATCATTGTGTCCGTAATAGGAAACGGCAAATACTATAAAGTATACAGTAAAATAACGTTTCTGCAAGAAGCCTACGAGCGAGGAGGTGGAAAGGAGTTCAAGGATTGATTAAAGCGTTATGCTGGTTTTTAGGTTGTGTTTAGAGCTATTGTTAGGGTTAGGGTTGGTGTTAGGGTTAGGAATAGGTGGCACAAGTTTTGAAGTACATGCTTAGTTTCAGTTCCTTATCAATTGATTCGTTCTCAGTCTTTCCTCGCAACCTTATTTTAAGATGTACTTTTTGGCAATCACCAATGGGAAACTTATTTTATAATTCAGTTTAATAGCCATATCATAAAATGTTATCCTGCCATTTTGAGATAGTAGGTGGGAGTTAGTCAAGTGGACAGCCATACATTTTATTAGACGTTAGAATCGGGCGTCCTCAGAATACAGATGAACGGAAACTTTTGGTCTTTCGAACCCGATGATACGCAATACCTGAAACTATTTCATGGTGGTACGAAGCCTTATTTTGATCAGCTCATTGAGGTGGAAGTGTCCCAGTCAACTTACCTTCAAAGGAATTGCCAAGATATTTAAAATAAGCCTAAATAAACGGTTGAATTTCATATGGCACTAATGGCAGTGATTTCAGCTCGGTCGTTTGATATCATCCCAAAGTCGTTAAACGTCGATGGTCGTTTCCGAACACTTATTATCCTGTCGTCTTCTTTTGAAGTAAAATACAGTTTTCACGGATACAAAAATAGAATATTGCGTAGACAGTGTTAGATAAGGTAAAAAGTTTAAAGGTTGATAACGGCCGTGACTGATCTTAAAGAATTCCAACGTTTCGTTTCCAGGACACGTCTTTTTTGTCTGGTGAAGGGACTTTGCTCGAAACGTTGGAATTCTTTGAGATCAGTCACTGCAGTTACCAACTTTTAAAATTTTAACGGATACAGCCTGGTTTGCCGAAAGGGAACCGAGTCCAAACGTTTTTCTGCACCATCTAAAAAATTTTTTGTCTTTCTATTTCGAGTGTTGAAAACGCTTCAAAAAGCCTTGTGCGGTTGCAAGTATTGCAAAAACATACGCATTTTCGTGAAAAAAATAGCATATTTCTGGGACATACAATTTTTCTAACTATTAGGGGAAATCACCATTCTTCCCTAATAAAGCCTTATGCAGTTTTTCATAAAGGCTCGTGTCTTTCACTCTAAGTTTTTCGTCAATGATAATTTGTGTATGAAATGTGTATGTTTTGATCAGGGTTCCAAACGTTTTTCTCCCCAGTTGCTTTCCTCTTACAAAAATTTCACATGCCATTTCAAAAAAGAAAATAATATTTCACATGTGAATTGTTTTAATACCGTATGCGAAATAAAATTTCATACATGAAAATTAATTTTCACATGTGAATCTTATACCAAGATTTTACAGGTGAGATTTTGAACCAGTTCATTTCATATGTGAATTAGGTATTTCATATGTGAAATCGTTCCCATTTCACTTGTGGAATGAAAATTTCCGATGTGAAAATGTTGCAATTCCATATGTTTTTCACATGTAAAATGATTTGTAAAATTATTGAAATGGCTGGAATCTTTCACAAACTCTTTGTGTATCTCCATGTTCTGACCCGATATCAGCTGTCAGTAGTAGGTAAACAGTGACTACGAACTGCCTGGAAGTCCAACTGCTTGAGGGGACTCACAGGAGTATCCTTTACAGATGGTTTCCTCCAAAAGACGAAATTTGTGCCACTAGCTCAAATGTTGATCACAGTCATCAGGTTTTATTTTGTTGTTTTTTTTTAATATTTTATTTTTATTCTGCTTGAAGTAACACGCCTAATTTCGAATAATGCTTTTGACATGACCTTAACTTGGTCAATTACATTACCATGGAAATCATGAGAATGATATTGATGGAGGTACCTCTGGCTTGGATGCCACACGAAACTTTGGCTCATTGCTCAGATGTTGTGTTTTGCGGATTATTGCGAGTGTTTCAGTTCGAAGCAAAATTATCTGGTGCACGTAATAAGTGTTTTTAATTTCCAAATTTTGATGCAATGTCAGTTTTGATTGGACACTAACAGAACTAGCTTACCCCATATGGCGCCAATCCGTTATGTCTAGTAGCATTAGTTTTAATACAAATGTAGGAATTACGTCATATCTGGAGACATTGACCTTTATATAGGTAGAAAGTTCAGCATTCTAGTAAACAATCGTTTTCAGTCCACATTCTAATATATATATAAGTGGTTTTCGTGTTTTAACCATTGTGTAGCATCTTTATGGGCACCTGACAAAAATTTTTATAGTAAAAGAATTTGTTTAATTGACTCTCGCGTGGTAGCGAGAATTATCATAGCCTCAGTTTGTGTTATTCACCTCAGTCTTGGGCTTCAACAGATAACATAAACCTGAACCTTAATTATCCTCAAGACCATGCTTAACTTCATTCGCTGGTTGTTAACTATGTAGCAGTGTTTGTGTCTAATTCAGTTTTCAATTCTAATGTAGTTCCATTCCGACGTCGTCAAAAGAAAGGAACCGTGCGTTCTAGTAAGATATTTTACAACACTTGTAGATTTTATAATAGTTGTGTTCGTGATTTGATATGAATTTGTTTAAGATATAAGTGAATTAGAAAATATTATCTGGAGGATTTTTTGAATCATTATAAGATGGCATTCTGTGCAGAAAATACATGGAAATAATTGAAAGAGCGATTTTTTCTGTCTATGATCACTTCACTACGGAGGAAAGATGCAACTTTAGTAGAAACATAGCAAAATGCGTCAGTGGTCGAAGGCTCGTTTAAGTATTTGTGAAAGTAAATGAGCTCTTTGTACTTGTGCCAATAATTCACAGGAAGTATTTTCAGCTTGACTAATCGATCCTAATGCTTTGAGCTGTAATCATTCAAGATAAACTTAGTAGCCCGTCGCTGTAACTGTTCTAACAGCTTCATGTCCTTATGGAGATAGGGAGACCACACTTCGCTTGGTATATATGAAACCACTTGGTGGTATGAAACTAGTAGTCTTAGAACAATCCAAGTTATGGATACATTTCAAGAATTTCAGAGGTAATCCCTTTTCTAACAAAAAAGTTCCTAGAAAAGCTGACTTCATCCAGCACTTGAATGATTTACTTAGTTTAGCCAGCTTATTAGCTAATGATGGTCCCAATTTTGTAAAATATCTGTTAAAAATATTAGCTATTATTATTGTATTTGTTTGCTTATGACCATTTACAGCTATTTCCATTGTGTTAAAATGGCTGTTTTGCTTCTTTAGGATCTTCAACGAAAACCAGTAGTTATTATTCTGAAGACCTGAGTGACGTGGAGTTTGGTGCACTTGGAACCGAAATAAGAAGTAAGACATTTTAATATTTTGGTAGAACTTTTTATGATAGCGTGTGCGATTTGTTATAAGCTAAGCTTGTTGAGTGGCAGTGATGTTCATTCCAAATCTTTTAAAAACGAAAGAATTTTGTAGAAATATTTGTAAATTTAACCGAGTTCTTGACATTAGCGAGATGCTTACGTTGTTGCGGCTTTTGCGCATTCGTTAGGTGACGACTCAGTCATCACATGTAGATGGACAGTACTTAGAAGTGAATTACTGCTGCACGTGCCTAGTTGTCCCTCATAAATGGGGTATTTGGGTGAAGTGCAGTTTAACGGACACTAGAATTAATTAGGCAATCGCAGACTCAACTAACCTAATTCTAATCCTATCCCGAACGTAGACTGTAGGCTAATCAATGATTTTGAGATATAAATTTTGAATTGTGTGAGCTTGGAGAAATGTTGAATGAGAGATGTACGTTCGTCAAGCTCTATGCTCAGAAAACCGACTTGTGAGCCCCAGACGGGCATCGAACCCGCAACGTTCTGATGACAACCTTCTAACCATTGAACTACCAAGACTCAGATGGTAAGCTAAGGTGCAAGTCCGGCATATATGTGCGACCTAAGCGGAAGCCACTATATGTTGATAATGTGGTCTATGAGATATATATTTTGAATTGTGTGAGCTTGGAGGTATTTTGAATGAGAGATGTAAGTTCGTCAAGCTCCACCCCCAGAAAAACGATTTCTGATATATTTCTTATAGATATATATATCTCACAGATCTCATTATTAACATATAGTGGCTTCCGGTCAGGTCGCACATATATTGAACTAGCACCTTAGCTCACTGAGTCTTGGTGGCTCAATGGTTACAGCGTCTGACCGGTCACCGGAAGGTTGCGAGTTCGACCACGTCTGGGGCTAAGAAATCGTTTTTCTTAGCATAGAGCTTGACGAACGTTCATCTCTTAATCAATAATTTTTATCGAATGTGGTCAACTTAAAATAAAACCATTGATTAAAAGAAAATACGTGGTATATGATCCACTATGTATGGTAACTGCTATGGAACTTAGTCGTTCAAAACCATGGTAGGCATATTTTAAACGATAATATTCTTTCATTATACGACTTAAATCTTGCTTAAATGTTTTGACTGCTATCTAAATTATCTTCCAACCAGATAAAGAGCTGGAACGAAGATGTTGTAAATGAAAGACATAAATACTCAACTTTATTTTTCCACAGTAATTATTCTACTAAGCTTTCTTAAATTTGTGTTTGAGTGAGATTATATGCATGTATGCATTCTGTATATATTTTTAGACAAGACACTGTAACATCAAGTTCAACTATTTATCGAGGTTAATCTATTTGCAGGTAAAAAACGCATATCAAAAGTACCCGGTGATGTAACCAAGCCTTATTATGATAAGCCGATTGATTCTGACGATTCCAGTGAACTGAAAATCAAAGAAATTGGTAAGATATTTAAAGTCGAACTTTTAATGGCAGTTAAAATAACGTTGTGATCATCTGCTTTTGGGTGGCTCTAGTGTTATTCCAAAGTTCTTAAATAACAAAGGGTCGTTACTAAGCACTTCTTACTGTAGTCTTCTTAACAAAATATTTCATGACGTCTGATGTATTTCCAGCACAAAAACCTTAACCCCTTGGGGAAGTAAGGAAAGTTAGTTGAAACGTTTTGGCACTCTCTGGAAGTTTTTTTCATTTCAAGAAATTATAAGACAACATGGAGTTTTCTTGGAAAAGCCTATGGATAACCTAACAGGAAAAAAAGCAGCAATACCAATGTAACTAGAGACACTTAAGACATCATTAAAATGCACTTGTTCGGTCAGTTGCTCAAAGCGTGGATACCTTTTCTGATGGATATACCATAAGAAGTAGGAAAATTCGCAAGAGGATAGTGCTATCTACGCAGTGAATAACCAACGTTGTGCAGTAGATACATTTTTTTGGCTAAATAGGAGTTATCCTTTGGTTACAAGTTATCCAAACTTTAAATAAAGGAGTTTATTCAGTTTAGTACCCAAATCATAAAGCTTTCAACCTACACTGCTGAAGTCAACTGAAAAATGTTGACTCAAGCGGGATTTGAACTCGCACCTTCGGGATACCGGTTCGCCGCTTTACCTGTTGAGCTATCGAGTTCACAGGAATTGGGGGCGAGTTTTTATCCAATTTAAGTGCACGAGATATTCTCGCGACAACTTAGCGCTATCCATGAGGATGGATGTGTAGTGTTTCAATTCTATTTCAGAATCATCCTCAGGGTATTATGAAACGAAAACCTCACAATTAACCAACTTACTTTCCTAACTTTCCTATTAACAGAACTGATCTTAAATTCTGTTTTCGTTTGCAACTACTCAATCCCACTTCTTATTTAATGATTTTATTTATGACCAAATTGATAGAGTCGCTATGGATTCTCCTCTTGCTCCTATTTTAGCTAATCTTTTTATGGGACATCATGAAAAATTGTGGCTTGAAAACTACAAAGATTCGAAAATTTTAATTTGCCGTAGATAGGTTGATGACATTTTCTGTTTATTTGACAAGGAACACGACGCTATGTTATTCTTCTATTACATCAACGCTCGACATCCCAACGTAAAATTCACTCACGAAAAACAGATAAATGGTAAATTCCCCTTCTTTGATGTTTTAGTGGATAATTCGTCCAACGTCTGTGTCACTTCTGTCTTTCACAAGAAAACCTATACTGGACTTTTAACAAATTTTTTCAGTTTCACGCCGTTAAACTACAAAACAGGCCTAATTCGCACTCTCGTTGACAGGACATTCAAAATTAACAACACCAATGCCGGCTTAAACAAAGATCTCAACAAACTCAGAAATTTTCAAACGTGATTGTTTTCCTTCTCACTTTATTGACAAAACCACTAAACAATATTTAAAGAAATCCTGACAAAACTCTAACAAAAATGTTTCCAACAACACGGAAAACACCAACATCCACTATCTCAAACTCCCCTACATTGGTAATTATTCTAGGCTTACCCAAATCAAAATAAGACAATTGAATATACAATTCTGTAAGGACCTTAGCATCAAACTAATGTTCTCTACTTTCAAAATCAAAACCTTTTTTTAATTTCAAGGACCCGATTCCCACAGCTCTAAAGTCATTCGTAGTTTATGAATTTACTTGTTCGGGATGTAGTTTCCATTACTTTGGTGAAACCTCTCGCCATTTCTCAAAACGGACTAAAGAGCACACCTTAACTGATCGAAATTCACACGTCTTTGAACACCTTCATAATTCTACTAATTGTAAAAACCATTACACACCTAACTGCTTTAAAATCTTAGATTGGGCCAAAACCACTTACACACTCAAATTGAAAGAAGCTATTCGCATCCAAAATAGAAAACCAGAATTAAACACACAAATTCAGCATATTAACACCTTCCTCTGTTCGTAATTATCGTCTGATACCGTCTCCTTTAGTCTTCACACAACATACTGTCATTGTAATTAATCATCTTAGTATATCGTCACTGTAATTAGTTAATTTATTCATTCTGTAATTCCTACAAACAAAGCCTTACAAACATCACTCTGTAAACATAAAATAGCATAAATCTTGCCGAAACATGTCTTTAAAAAGTATTCTCGTATTTTTGAAATTTATAACTGTCCTTTTGCTAACAAGAAGTATTAGATGGTTGTTTATATTCCCATCTTCTTTGAGAAGAGGGCTCTGACCCTTACTAGTCAGATGCATTAGCGCAGCAGTTTTAACACTTTTTATGGCAGAAACGTCTGAAACAGGATTCGATAATGGTAACCTTAACAGGTGGTTAAAGCTTTTAGTAGGGTCAAGGTTTACATATGCAAGATGTGAGAAGTGTATCAGGAAATTGGTTTTACCAATTTAATACAACTATTAAACCATACATGTGCCTGACTTAAAGTTGCAAGAATTACACACTGTTTGTTGCATTTTTACGCGTATAATCTTACGCCGTTGCCGCTGAGTTGAGAGATCATATCAGGGCAGTTTGTGATAGAGCGACAAATAAGAAACGTAATGTTACTAGTTCAGTTGTCAGCAGCGATAAGCTGAGAACTCATCTCTGGTTAGCCAATCTTACTTTGTCGTTCGGAGTAGTATCAAACACCTAATGTCTCGCTACTCTTCACTTCCCATTGCACACTTAGCTGGACTTGGCAATTGAGCTAGTGTGAAATACTTTCTATCTCACCTAAATTCACTGTCTTACATACATTCATTTTGGCCTGTCACTTGAAGTGGGTATTAGTGGTTATGAACTCCACATTGGTTGATTGTTCAACATATATTCTGTGGGGTTTGTCACTTTAAGTAGTATGAAATACCTTGTGTCCCAACTGAGTACACTGCAGTGCATATATTCAGTTTTACTACTCACTTGATGTAATTTCAGGAACCTTATAAATCGCCTGATTTTAATGTCCCACTTTTTCAGTTTAAGCAGTCAACTGAACCAGTATCAGAAGTCTAATTCCAAACCCGAGTTTACTGTTCTATTTTTATTCAGTTATATTTGAAGTACTAATCTCAGCTTAACGAGTTTATGACGTTTTTAGGTTTTTTACCTGCAGCATATGATTTTGTACTTTTCTTCTACACTGTAACTGAGAATGGATGTGACAGAAACCGAACTCCTGTTTGGCTAAATTTTTGTAATGCTTTTATTCCTTTAGACAAGATGAACTTAGGATTCATAAGTGATACAGAAGTGAACCAGAATGGAGCTGTTGCGCATGAAATTGAGTAAGCATCCGTTCTTTGATTTCTCTGTTCATTTATTTAACTGTGCGCTTGTTTGTTCGTTCGTTCGTTTGTTTGTTTGGTTATTTATTCACTATCGATAATTTTACTTTTTTCGTTTTTCTCTTGCCGTTATTGCTAAAATTATGATTATGATTATCTGTAAATAACTGTAATTCTGTTGCGGTTGGTACTGTTTTTGTTGTTATTTAAGTCGTCGTAGTCGTTATCATGAAACTCAAGTCACTGCCATCTTTTTCGTGTGTTTCTTGGTTCGGACAGCCCAGGTAATGTTTTCTACTTTTCCTGTCCATCATGCAACTCAAAACAACCTTTGATACTATTGTCTATCATCACTAATTTTTTTGTTTAGCCAGTTTACGAATTTACGCATAACTTACGTGATAAAAAATTTAGAAAAGTAAATAAAAAATAAAAAGAAAATTTTTTAAAACTTGTTGTGCCTGTAAAAAGTTAGAAGCTATAATGACTAGTAAGATGCTGTAACCATCGACTTGCAAGGATTTTGACGATTTGCGGTCTCAGGCCGTGTTAATCCTGATAATTCTTCTTTTGCAATGCGATACCAACTACTTCATGAGTCGATCGTCACAATTGTTGTCAAAATGGAAAACATAAACAACCATATGTTTTGGAAAATTTGAAGCAAAGGCGTATTTTGAAAAGATCGTCTTGTAAATCAATAGGATATGAGTGATGTAACAAGCAGAGTGTTGAAAATGTTAAGTTGCCAAGACAACTTTGTTTATTTTTCTTTTTGGGGGGTGGGTTGTCTGTAATGTTGTATTTCGCTCATCCAGATCGTTGTTTTGGTATAAGTCTGACGTTTTGGTTTCCTGTACGGAGACCATCTTCAGAATGACGTTAATGATGTCATCATCAATTCTTCAACTGCTATCATTAACGTCTCTGAAGATTGTCTCCGTACAAGACACCGAAACGTCAGACAAACCAAAACAATAATCTGGATGTGCGAAATACATTACAAAGTGTGCGAAGAACAACATTTGTAAAACCCGGATTCAAACCATTTACTGAATGCTTTTTTGTATCGTTGTTTGATTTGCCTTCATTGACAAATGATTGATAATTTCTCGTTGTTAGTTTTACCATTGGTGAACAGTCTAAAAGTATTGTCTTTCATGCTGCCAGTGCTTATCTTCAGTTTCCCGCTCACGCAGTTCCGAACCAAGTCATCTTAAGATGCAGTCGCGTAAGATACAAAGACATTCTTGTAAGGCCAAGAAATGGAGATGCATTCTGTAGCATGATTGTAAAGATGGAACCTGAAAACGTTTCCTTTGATAAACCGGTCACAGTTCTTCTCTCCCACTCAGCCGCTGAGGATGGGGCCAATGCTGACTACTATGACCTTACTGTACAGAGATTGACAACCGAAGTTGAAGATTTAACTACGGAACGATTTAGTAAACCCGAAGGTAATGTACTGGTAATAGTCTGTTTGTTGGTCAGGTTGTATTAGGCGATATGAAGAGAAGATTTCATTAATGGTTAGTTCATGAAATATTCCCTTCATGTTCTCCTGAGGATGATTCTGAAATTGTATTAAGCAAAATTAAGTTGTTTGGGACAACCGTAATCCAAGAAAATAAATAAAGTTTGCTTTTTAACTTCAGATCTTCCAGAGGTAATTATGTCAGATTTCAGTGAAATAATCCAACATTTGCCAATTGCAAAAGCCACTATCGTAGAAACTGGTACATTGGTTGTAGCTGCTAGGATCAGGTCAGACGATATCGTGGTACAACCAACGGAAGCTTATGTTCACTCTAAATCTTATGGAGACGAGAGTCAACTGAAAATAAGTTTTCCAGCTGGTGCTGTGGAGGAAAAATGCTGTTTTAGTATCCAGGTAACTCCACAAGGTCTTTTAAAGGTGTCCAAATGTTAAAGTAACGTTCAAAAAATAAGAAGGGCTACTTAATAAGGACAAAACCGGGAGAAAGCTATGAGGAGATGGTATGTATGGAATGGCGAGCTGGAATCTAGTTCTTGTGGCTTCACTAGTTCAAAACGGCACTGACCCAGCTATATAGGCAAAGTTAGGAGTAGGGAAGATGGTGTTTATATGATGGCACATTAGGACCCAGGAGCAGACCATTGTTAACGCGCCCTTCATAGCTTGTTAGTGATATTTTACTTGCTTATTGCTTTATTTGCAATTGACTTAAGCGTAAATAGCGGGGAAATATATCGGAATGGTATCAGGGGTAACTTCATGAGAAAGATTGATAGACGCAATCCTCAGTGAATAACTGTCTGATTCTTGTGAAGAATCTAGAATTTTTTTTGATGACATGAATTCATCAACAGATAAGACTTCAGGGAAAAAATAACTTTCGCTGGCGATGATTAAATTTTGGACATAAACATACCAAGTACAGTTTACTCGTTATACAATTGGAAATATAGGCAAGGCATTTGGCCGGAGCATTTATCGACTGTTGATACCTGAAGTCCTACCTGAATGAACTATCGTGAGTTTAGGATTGACAATGAGTTTGAAATAAACTCAAAATATCACCTTTATTCATTTTTCGTCTTGCTATTCAACTCAAATCTTGACCTCACAAGATTATATTGTTTACGGAATGTTTTTTACTTTTTTTGATTTGGGAAATAGTCGGCTGGTAATGATTTATTTTGTTTGTGTTCATTTCAGTTGTTCCCAGCTGATGAAGTCCATGATATGAATACGTGGCTTAATGAGGATTTGGTGTGCTTTCCAGTTATCAAGGTTTCTGGGCAGGATAAACCTTTTCTAAAACTTGTTGACGTAGAACTGGTATACTGCCATGAAGACATAGCAGATATGAACGAAGAGTTTTTCCCTGTCGGCATGAAGTTTCCCTTTTCCTCAAAATATGGAGTGCTATTACGCAGCCACAAGGATTCTCATAATACACACAAATGGAGAAGTGCAGAAGATGCTGTGAATGCAATGGTGGAACGCTTGACAAAGAATAAACTAAAAATGACATTTTCTGTGGGGCATTTCAGCAAGTAAGTTAAGAAAATTAGCTACATGCCTTGATTCGCTAAGTTTTTACCTTTTGCCATCTCAGTATTCTAAGCTTCAGCATCTTAAGACACCGAGAAGTGAATTATCCGACGTGAAGAAAAGATTTAGTGCACAACCTTTTGATTCTTAAATTCCACACTTCATATAACCTAAGATCAACTAACCTTAAACTTTCATCTGTACCTAACGAAGTAAATGAACTCAACCAAAATAAGTAAACTCTGCCAACTGAACTACAAGACCATCCAACCCACAACCTTTGATACTTCAGTCTAACACTCTACCAACTGAACAACAAGACTATCCAACCCATAATCTTTAATACTTCAGTCCAACACTCTACCAACTGAACTACAAGATCATCCAACCCACAACCTTTGATACTCCAGTCCAACATTCTACCAACTGAACAACAAGGCTATCCAACCCACAACCTTTGGTATTCCAGTCCAACACTCTACCAACTGAACTACAAGACTATCCAACCCACTATCTTTGATACTCCAGTCCAACACTCTACCAACTGAAGTACAAGACCATCCAAACCACAACCTTTGATACTTCAGTCCAACATTCTACCTACTGAACTACAAGATCATCCAACCCACAACCTTTGATACTCCGGTACAACATTTTACCAACTATCTTATATCTAATAGTCGTCTTAAATGGTTATTTGCGAATTGTTAAAGATATTTTCTGTTACTATATTTTTAGCCTAGCCATGGTTGGAAAGAAGAATAAACAAGCTAGTGTAAAAAATATTGAAGGAAATACCAATGACTCTGGACATTCGTCACCCGCAGTTTACAAAGCAATTGGTTTGGCAGTACACAATACAAACGAAAAACCGAGTACACTTTCAGCTGTGTTGGCTCCTAGAAACCATTCAAAGAAAGTGAAAAGAAAGTGGGGCTTTGAGGGAGAAATTTTCCAAAGACGCCTTAGAAGTGAACAGAAAGTCTTTTTCTGTGTGCCCCGAAATAAGAAACATTTGCTTCTTCCTGATGACACAGTAAGGTTAGTTGGAAATGCCGGGCTCCATGACGTCTTAATTAGATTGTAAAGGATGCAAAATTGTGCGTCTGGGCATGTGCACGTCAGTATAATTTAAAATACGCGAGAGTGCAGGCAAAGCAGTAGCTACTTTTTAACAAAAACTGATTCAAACCTTGTTTAACTTGAATTTTATGTGATCTATTGACAAACAGAATCGTTTTCACTGCATGTGAGAGTGGAACGTTTTAAACAAGTGCTTCTAGATAACAACACTGACCGAGTTTCAAAAGTATGGCAACCATGATTAATACTGTTAAACATTCTGCTACCCAGTTTTTCAAGATGTTGCTGCTAGAATTGTGCGTAATTTTTGTTGTTGTTCTCATAATCCCTTCCATATACTGTTGATTTGCACTTTCCTCAGGTCTGAACGATTGATCTGATTTATTTAAAGTACTTACTATTGAGTTTAAGGTCGTTCATGTCCAAATTCCCATGTATATTTCTGAAATAATAGAAGTAAAAGAACGGTGTTGGTTTTACGAAAGGTGTAACAATGATCTTCTGTGTACACCCAAGATCAAATTTTTATCAGTTCAATGTTGTTAATCATTTCTGTTGTTCTCACTACATGTGAATTTTCCTCAAAAAATATTAGAGACATGAACTCTTAGAATTTGTTTAAAAATAAGTTGGAAACGTTTCTTCATTTTAGATCTCATGACCTTTAATGGATTTGAACATTTTATGTAATTTGCACTTCATAAATGTATTTTGTCATTATCATTATCGTCGTCAACGTTATCATCATCACCGACATCATCATCATTTCATCACCCTTATAGTATCATCAAACAATCAAAAGAAAAGTAATAAAAGTTGTTCCTTCTTCGAAACTGTGTATAAAAAGTTAGATTTTTTGTCTTTTTTGAAATTCTACTTCTACAACGGCTTTCGTACAAACTATAATGCCTTTGAAGAGAGTTAGGAAACAGTCTTCTTAATTTTGAGCCCTTACGTTCCAAATGACGTTAGAAATCATGTGTTTCATAAACATTACGTGCGAATCGGTCATGAAATGAAGTTGAGGGAAAAGCTTCTAACAGATTTTTATAGTTGGTCAATTGGGGAAATATAGTTATCACTGGAGAAAAAGTATTTTAGACAAATTACTCGTACGGATCAATGATATTGAATAACTGTAAGATTTTCTGTGTTTAGCTTTTTTCCTGATGATATTATCCGAACATATAACAATGTTGATGATGGAATGGACTTGAGAGGACTAGACAAGCGCTTTTTACTGAAACGTTGTAAAGGTGAAAACCATCACGGAAAAAATTGTCCCGCTAAAGTACGTATACGATCTTCCGTGGAACACAAAACAACGTCAGTGGAACAGGTACGTCACTGTGTAAGCAAAATTCAACTACAAACTTAATTTTTGTTCAACACGTAAACTTGTTTCATTAATTTAATTTAGACTTGTTACAATGTTTGTTTCGGCAGTATTTTCATCTAAAGATGACTTAGAATAGGGTTATGAGGCAAGATGTAAATATATTAAAATATTAAAAATGTAAAAATACAAAAAATAAGGGAAAAGAAAATATTGAAGCTATTACAAATGCATAAAAAGTGAAATAATTCACCTAAAATTATTAAAGATAGCATGCTTTAAGTGATTAACGGTAGGCTGCCTTTTAATGCTCCATGGAATATGTTCTCTGAATTCCAGTCTTTCCACGCATGACTATATGACCATACTTGTCCCTTATTAAGATTACATTTAGCATATATGAGGTAATATCTCGCGCGGGTGCGTCATAACTTTAAAAGTCTCTGCCTTAATTAATTTCACATGCGTCACTGTCCATTAAATTACTCATCAGTTCATAAACATAGATGCATCGTCAGTAGTCCGCCGATTACCTAGATCTAACCAGTCCAAATGTCATTTCAAATTACAAGCTATGCTCCTGCTGAATCTGAACTTGTGAGTGAAGAAGAAGAATGCTTGGAATTAACCTAATTTACTTGGAATTCAACAAATATTAAACTTGTGACGTATGTCAAGATGGAAGATTTGAGGAAATGATCGGGAGTCAAGTAGTGAAATGAACCAGAAGTCATGGACGACATTTTATTGTATACTTTCTCCGACATTGATTAATACCTATGTCTTATCACACGCTGCGGGTGGTTTGAAGTCGAGCCAAACTTTATTTATTTGTTGAAGTTGAACTAGACAAGCCAGACTAGCCATACTAGACTTTATTTCAAAAGCAAACAACCCTCTTTTTCAGCACAACCACTTACACTAGCCACTTTGCACAACATTTCCTTCACTTTCTATGTTATTGTCCAGGGATAAAATTGTTCCTTATTCTTTTTTACGTAAATGCCATACTTCGTTTTTCCGACCTATTTGTGGGTGGGCGAATGGAGGATAAACGTCTGATCATAGGAAGGGGCAGAAAAAAACTGGTCACATGATGATAGGATTCATCGTACAACCCAGTCTTCCAGATGCGTGTAAGAACCGGCTTCTTCAATAGTCTCTCAAGATGTGTCATGGAAGGTTGCAAACACTTTTGCAAGGGCCTGCCAAATCTATTAAAGAAAATTGTGACTGACAAAATCGTGGCACCGTTCAGGGTTCTAAATTAAATTTTTTTCTTGGTTGTCCTTATGAAACCCTGGATCTTTTCAGGTTATCGGAGAAAGAATTTGATTACCCAAACCTTTTTATCAGCCAAATAAAACCAACCTTCATCACACATAAATAATGTTTACTTCTTAACTGTGTCAGCTTGCAACGTACAATGATCATTGTTTTGAAAATTGCTGATATATTGCGAGTTCAATTACATGTAACCTGCTTTTCATGAAAAAGCGAGAGCAGTCAATTTAGGCAACTGTTTACCAAAATTTGGTTGCCCAGTGAAAATTTTTGTTGTAGGGACAACTGGAAAAAAGCTAATTTCGAACTCAAATCGTTGATGCATGTTTATTTTCGACAGAACTTAGTAATGAAGTCTCCATATTTTTGCAAAAAGAACTGGTAGATAATTAAATTCGTGATTTTAAAGGCTCTGTAATTCAGACATTGATTCGCCTAATTCAGTTCTTTGGGAAATTTATTTCGCCCCAAAATTACGATAGGATCTGGCTGGCCCTTGCGTAACTGCAACCTTCCCATGACACATCAGGGCCTGTAGGAAAAGTGGTGTAAGAGCTTCCTTTCTTTCTTCTTTTATACATCAGTAACAGTTTTATCAAATTCTGGAAGGAAAATAATTCTAAGATGAAAATGACTTATTTTCTTCACAGTTTCTCGTATTCTTACGCTAGTAATATCATGTCCAAGTTGCTTTGGTATAATAGCTACATCACTTGCTTTCATGTTCACGCCGAGTACGCAATGCATTCATCGTCTTATTATATCTTTTGTACTTTAGGTTGATATAGAAAAACTTATCACTACATCTGCAAGCTCTGGATCTTCCCACGAAAATAGCCATTCGCAACAAAGTGAGTGAGTTATTAGACATGTGAGATTATAACCTGCTAATGTCGTGCGCCCACTCGTAACATAACGGGTTGTAATACAACAATGACTTCCGCAATAGTCAGTACATTTTCGAGTTCCTTGACAAATCTTAACGTGAAAATTTCTGAACTGCTTTAAAAACAAATGAGTGAGAACTACAAGTAATTTTTTGAGCCTAAAATGTCAGTTATGAAATTGTCCCAAAACAGTGATGTTTCTTTCGACGTTATGAATTTGTACATTGATATTATGCAAGTGCAAGCTTGGAGGTTTACACCTATAAATAATTAGATATATTTAAATACACCAGTGTAAATGTGATCGTAGTAATTTCTCGGAATGATCAGTGTCTTCTGAAATTCGTGAATCCAATGTCCTATTTTATGCCGGTGTCCCCCTGACAGAGGACTTTAGATGTGCCCCGTCTGTGCGATGGTTTTTTTTTCCCCGAACTTTAGATTTTTTATGTTCATACGTTTTCTTGCTTTCTCGTCTAGACGAGAATTCTTGTATTTAACAACTCAAAGAAACAAATATCAATTCTGCACAATATAGCTATTAAAAGTAACCCACAACATCTCTTAGCCACGAAGATTAGGATTTTCAGACTGAGGTCACATCCGACAAACAGCTCTTTAAAGGTCTAGGAGGGTCGGTTGTCTCCCCGACCCCCTTTTGCTGTGCTACTGTTCCTTAAGCAGTAGACTGCAAACACTTGTAACACTCGCATTCCTTCCGAATCATAGTAGCCCAGGCATCAGAGAATCGCAGGGTTAATATAAAGGTTACAGGATAGATCCCTGTCAAAGGTCAGACTCAATTTCTGAGAATTTAAACTTGCTGAACGTTAACATAATTGTCATGCTACAAGAATAATCCATATTGTTTGGTGTTTAGAAACATTTCCTGAGGGTTGGAGATCAAAGAATGCTAAAATATCGTCTGTCGTGCTTCAAGAATAATGCAACTTTTTTGGAGCTGGGAAATATTTTTAGAGGATTTGAGGTTGACGAACGTTTTCATATCATCTGCCACAGTGGTGTAGGAAGCGGCAGGCAGGGGTTCCCCGGTTCCCCCAACATTTTGTTTAGGGTGGCCGCAATATTGTTTAGTCCCCATTAAAAAACAGATATGGTAGCAATATGTTGTGTGTTTTTTTAATTTTTACCATCGCACACACTTGTATTTCAAAATTAGACTAGACAAATTATTTAAAAATCTAATCTATTGTGCACAGCATTAACAATAGTTGATACGTTATGATACTCAAGAGTTACCCAAATATACCATTAAAACTCTGGTTTGCTCAATTGATTTCCTTTTTTGAGTGTGTTTGTGTGTGTTTGCTGTTCATGCCCTAATGAAAGTTTCACACGCTATTTCACATATGAAAGTACTATTTCGTATATAAAAATGTTTCAATTACAAGAGATAGATAGATAGATGGATAGATAGATAGATAGATAGATAGATAGATAGATAGATAGATAGATAGATAGATAGATAGATAGATAGATAGATAGATAGATAGATAGATGTTTTTATTTGGTAAAGCTTGCAGCCATAGGCTGAATTATGTTTACATTACAAAATACATTCACTTCTACTATGTTACACCAGTTCTACAATTTACCTGGAACTAACAGAAGTTTAGAAACGATAAGTAAAAAATTACTCTAATGGACCATTTTTAGAAAGGTCGATTCTAATGTTAAGAGTTGTTCAATCTAAAATACTAAAATTGGTTAAAATTTTAATGTGTTTGCGATAAAAAAACCCCCTGTTTTTAAAACGGTTTGTTCTGAAGTTTACATTAAACTTATGTTTGGTCCTAAGTTGGGTAGCATAGGTATTTCGAGGAGGAAGAAATTCGTGAAGTTTGTGGTTTTCGTCACTCATGATATCCAGGAAAAGATTATTCATTATCTTTTCTCTTCTGGTACTGAGGTGTTGGAGGCCAGTAAATATCAGCGCATCTGCACATGAGGTCCAGGTGTAGATTATTTTCAACGCTCTCTTCTGAATCATTTCCAGGTCATTGGATAGGTAGTTGGACAGGCTGTTGTGAAAGACCGGGCATGCATATTCCAAGATTGGTCTAATACATGTGCTATAAAATACAATTAATTCCTTAGTCCCAACTTTGGCTCGTTTGAGTTGTGACAAAAAGTACAACCGCTTTCTTGCTTTCACGATGGTTTGGTAAATGTGATCGTTCCATTTTAAGTTGTTGGAAACGGTTAATCCGAGGATTTTTGCACACGGAACCACCTCCAAAGGGGTATCGTTCACAATAACTGGATCGAAAGTAGCACTCACCAAAGCCAATACGTAATTCTTTACATTTCTGTTCATTCAATTGAAATTTTAATTCAGAGATTTGGGTTAGTAGATCATTAACTGTGGTCTGGATTCTGCTTTCGCTGCATTTGCTGACTAATTCATCGACAGTTGTGTCATCTACGAACTTCCACATGTCACCACAAGAGACTGTTAGTTTATCGATCATTATTAAATATAGCCCACCAACTACAACTAGGCACAGGGGTATAAGCACCGGTCGTTCGGAATCATTCGTTTCAGATAGACATCCAGCCTACCCTTATTATTATTATTATTATTATTATTATTATTATTATTATTGTGAAATATGATAGCTAAAAATCTTTATTGATAAATAGCCTAATAATAAGGACACCAAATTTTTCTGTCCCTTTACAACAGTCCCTTTAACACAATAAACACAGAAGTAGGGCAGAAGATAGTCAGGTTTGATTGTTTGGTAGTATTGGTTGATAGCAGGTAATTCAAACTGGGCTAATCCCACCATTATCCACTTTACAGACAAACATGTTAGTTTTCTGCATATTGAACTAATCCTGAAAGTATCTTTCTCAATATCGTTTCGCTATCCATCAGTACCGTCTTTTGCATTGTTCCTGCAATTTGTTTTTTTCGCCAATTCGTCGTTTTCGAATATTCTTCGCACTTCCTTGATTGATTTATTGATACCTCCTCCAAGACACTCTATCACAATTGGAACCGCGATCACTTTGAATCTGACACGTCTTTCTCTCATTTCGAATGCTAACTGCTGGTACTTTGTTCGTTTCTCATTCGTCTTCGTTTCGATGTTATCTTCTTGAGGGCATGCCATATTGCAAATCCAAATTATTTTCTTTTGTTTGTCCTCTAACGTCAAGTCTGGTCGTATGGATGTTGTCGTCTTTCTTAAATGGAATTCAAAGTCCCACATCAACTTTGCAGTACTGCTCTCCAAAACGTGTCCTCTTTCCCACCTTTCTGCATACCACTTGGTTTGGCCATCAATTAGCTTATATTCTTTTGTCCATTGAACTGCAAGTATCATTAATGCTTGGTTATGCCTTCTGATGTATTCGCTTGGCGCTAACATTTTGCATCCAGCCAAAAGATGATCCACAGTTTTTTTTTGCTCACCACAAACTCTACATTTTATATTAACGCAAGGCAATCCCCTTGATACTTTCCACAGTCTAATTTCTATCATTTTCTCCATCATGTTAACTATTGCAGCTGTTTTTCTCCGATCAAAACTTTGTTTCAGCCACATATTGCACGACTCGTCTTGCTTCCTGTAGACTTCACTTTGTAACTCCTTCTGTTTGTAGTTTTCCTTTCTTTGTATCTCTGTTCCTTTTTTGATGACCTTTTTCACACTTTTCTAAGTCTCCTTCCAAGATTTCTCTTGTCTCTCCCCTTCCAGTGTCACTTCTCTTTCTTCAAAGTCAATCCTTGAGCCAATCTCTTGCATTGCTTCTTGTGCTTCTGTCTTAACCGATGTATGTTCCTTCTCCTTTTCTCTTTCCCAAGCTGCTTGTATCCATTTACTTGCCGACTTTTCCATACAACAGCCCACTCTCGGCTTTGTCTCTTTATACACATCTCGTAATGACTTAAGTTTTTTTCCTCCTTCTTTTCGTTTTAGGTACAATCTCTCATCGCTGGATTGTTTTCCTAACATGTTGTTTCGCCTTAGTTCTCATTTTATGATCTGCTATAATTCTTGAAACTCATCTTTGTTGAATTGGCATACATTCATTGGATACGCTGCAACTGGTATCACTTTGCTGTTTATTGCCTTCATCAAATTCCTGTCATTTTGTTCTGTTTTAGTCAAGAGAATGAGCCTCCTTGTCATTTCGGTTTTGATTCTTTCAAACACTTCTTTATTCTTAATCCCATCGACCTGTTGTACGCCTAGAAACTTGTAGGTTTCATTTTCGTATGGGTCGATAGTCTTCATTCTTTCTTGTAGGACTTCTAAACCTTCACCTTTATCATCTGTCCTCTTTCAAAAATAATTTCAGCACATTTTGAAACCCCATAACATGCTCCTGTATCATGACCGGCCTGGACTATGATCTCATTTACTACTTGTAGCATCTTGTGGCTTTCCTGGTATACTTTGAGGTCATCTATAAATAGGCTATGAGTACGTTTTACGTTTCTTTTGCCAGGTCTTCCCATCTTGTACCCTTTCGAAGCTTTGAGTAGTTTGCAAACTGGAACCTTTGTAAGACAGAATCCCACTGGGGAATAACTGTCTCCTTGAAGGAAGCCACACAGGATTTGAATCCATCAACTTATTTGCTTTTGTCCATCGTTCCATATCTCAAGCCTTGTTTTCCATTTATTGATCAACGCTCTCCGTAACAAGGTGGCATTTTTAGGTATTCCCATCTAATTAAATACTCTCAGCATTCAGTCATTATGTACTTTATCATACGCTTTCTTATAGTCATAGTAGGCAACGGCGATGTTTCTGTGGTAGCTTTTCACCTCTTCCATTATACACACATCTGTAAGTAACTGGTCAACTGTTCCTAACACGCCTTCAACTCCACCTAATTGTCCTTCATCCCAGATTTTGTTCTCCATGTACTTGCCGATCAGTCCCGTTAGTAACTTATATGAAGTATTCAGACATGTGATAGGTCTGTAGTTCTCATCACCTAATTCTTTTGTTTTTGGTATCAATACTGTAAGTCCTGCTGGCCACCATTGTGGTATCACATTGTTATCTACTTTTATTTTCTCAAATGCTCTCTTCAAAGCTTTCTGTGTTGATTTAAACTTTTTCCACCAGAAGTTCTGAATTCCATCAATACCTGGTGACGTCTAATTTTTTCGTCTCTTTGCAAACTTATGCAGCTTTTCTTCTTCAATGGTGAACTCTTTAACCGTATCAATGCTAGCCTTCAACTCCTCTTTTACTTCATCCATCCACGTCAGCATTGGCGTAACTTCCTCCTTCTCCCATCTTCCTCCCAAGATTTCAATAAATTTATCCACTTCTGGTGGTTTCCCTTCATATTTGGTACTGTTTTCGATCCTTTTGTAGAAGTTTCTTTGGTCCTTTTCAAACATAGCATTATCCATGATCCTCTTTCCTCTCTCCATCATCTTTTCTAACTTGATTTTCTTGTATCGTAGTTGGTCAATCCATGTTTCTTTGTGAGTAGCAAGTGATGCATTTGTTGTTGTTACTCCTCCCATTTGCTCTTTAAACTCCGCAGGGTATCTTTTTTCCTTTCTTGTTGCTTTTCTTTTCTCTTTTCTTCTTTGTATCTCTTTGCTTATTCGTGCGATCTTCTGCCGCAGTTGCTTCATTTCGCCTTTCAACTTACGTTCTCTCCTGTTCCCATTACCAGGCTTCTTCTTTTGCGGTCTATCTTTCTTTGTTATTCCACTTTCTCTGCTGTTTCTTTTCCCATCGCATATACCACATCTGTTATCTCTGGAATTTCGTCCATATCCTTCAAGTACATTCCTAAAATTCTTTCGGCACTTTCCTCTATCTCTGTCATCCTTTCTTATTATTGTTATTATTATTATTACAGTATTATTATTGTTTTTCTGCACAGTCCATCTAAATGTATTGGATTAAAACAAGAAGCAAGTTGCTACCCGCGACTTAAGGTGTTAGAGTTATATGTCCTTCATGTCCATAACCTTTCGAATGATTATTATTATTATTATTATTATTATTGATATTGTTATTGTTATTGTTATTATTACTAATGAAGGAAATGCAAATTGGTATCATGGTAACATGTACATTTATCATATTAACCTAATAAAATGTTCAAGTTTGGACTCCCAATAGGCGCCTAGAAATATTTTCTAAAGATCTGAGTTTGAACAGCGAACGAATAGTGCTTTTTATGGAATGTTAAATCGCAAAAGATGAATTAATGTTGTGAAACGTAAAGCAATTCAAAAACTCAAGCAACAAACAAAAAGTTCAACTTCGAAAAAAATTGTTATTTAGTTTATCTCTTTTCGATGGCCATATCAAGAGACTAAGAAATGATTTTTCGTTACATACTTCTAGAGTAACGTATGTGATTGCTTCCTGCTGAATGATTTGAAGAAATTTTCCGGAAATACTTATGAACATATCAACATTAACATACAATTATACACTCAAATGGGAAATCTAATTCAAGAAACTTACACTCTTAATTAAACAGTGGAGGTTGTCTGATGTGTGCATCCTTTCGTCGTACAACATGCTGAAGCGGATCGAGCAAATGCAAAACTATTCAACATAGTAGTGATATTAGGGGGAAAAATGACAATGAGTTTAACTTACCGTTACTCGCGTAAAAAACTTTAATGACATACCGTTTGTGTCTGTACACGAGTTTGTCGAGGTATGGGTAAATGAAGTATAGTTGTTCACTGTTTATCTGGTATGGGTTGTCAACTTGGATTTTGTTTAACACTTTAAGGACTTTCATTTTTTTCACAGGAGAAGGCCGTAAGACAATGGTGTCGGAAATTCCGTACACAGTAAGAGAAAAGATCTGTGTTCTTCTTAGGTCAAAGAAAACCCTTGGTGGTGACTTTCGGACATTAGCTGGTAATTTAGGCTTGGAAAATTCAAAAATACAAGTTATTTCTGAAAAGGACAATCCGGCTGATGAAGTCCTGACATGGTGGGAGTCGCAAAGTTCGGCCACTGTTCAAAAGTTCCGAGAGGTAGTTGTACAAATGAAGCGACATGATGTTGCAGAAATTCTTGACCGAGAATATCCAACAGGTACGGAAAACATGAAAACTAGACCAAACCTTTGATCACGTTCTATTATTTTTCTTTTTAATGTTTAAAAATTACGTTATACTTACCAGTTAACTTCATTACGGAATGTGTGGTTTTCCTGCATTATTTAATTTGTTTGTTCACGAGAAATAAGTTACATGTTTGTGTGAAAAATTTCGCTAATGCTATGCATTTGAAGCTAACGAAAGCTGAGGGAGACTCTTAAGCTTAAAACTTTCGGCATGTCCTGTTTTCGTGTGCCCAAACCCACATTTCAACCCGGCATCTCTGGACGGTCAACAATTTTAAGATCGCTGCGAAACCTAAATGTCGTTGCTCAAGAGTTCTAGCGCACTGTAGATTTTAACCCTGGTTAAAAGAACACGGATTCCCCTTGGGTTTTTGGGTCGTAATCTTACCTGACCTCGAGATTCAGACAACTGTCACCTAACCGGCAGATCATGAATTGTTTGTTTGGTAGGAAGTGAACAAAGTTGAACATACTTCACTGACTGTTCTTTTTCGTTACAGAACAGAGCAGTGGTAGCCATGGTGAACAGAATCTAATGGGGATTGACAGTGCGCCTCAGTCGACTAAAGAAGAAAGCAATGCATCTGGTGAGGAAATATTTTTAAAGTAAAAAACATAAAACTAAACTATATTAATTAAAAACTTTTTGACTCACGGAAAATAAATCATAAGCATTGTGGAAGGGAGACGTACATCTGACTGGTTTATCTCTGAAACGAAAGACAAGAAAAATAGGAGAAGCACGTCTTTGCCCTCAACTTAGGGATCGATCTGTACGGGATTTACAAAACGAGTTATAGTAAAAAAAAAGTATGTAAAACGAGAAGTATGAGAGGTCAAGTCGCTTGCTCAGATGACACGCGATATATATCAAGTAAAATGATTTCTTAATGAAAAGCTTTTGCATCGAAAGTTTATCGAAAAATTTACACAAAGATGACTCAGATAAAATCAGTCTTGCTGCAATCAACTCCATTAAAGCTGCATTTTGCGAATTCTAAACGGTAAATTCTAAATTGTATCTCGCGATGCTCGGTGTTTTGATCACGTCAAATGTGTCAAGTCTGATGTTGTATTGCAAGTGAAGCGGATGAGCAAAAACGGGGAGGAATTTCGTAATCCGAAAAACTATAATAACCCAATGGAGTACAAATATTTATTTGAAGGTAATATTTCGGAACTTTAACAGTACAACATCAACAAGATCATGCTCGCTCAACAATGTCAAGATCAGAATGCATTAAAAATAACAACAGTGGCAAGCAGCATGACATATACGACATGGACGTTTTCAAGTGGAAAACATACGCTCATTTAGACGTCAAGTTATAGAGCACAGTATAGTTGAGATCGTATTACCATACAAAAAGGAAGAAAAGGAAAACAACGCACCGCACATGGCCTGCAGGTACGCTTTTATGCGAAGGCAATGCAGTTAATACCTGTGAGTCGTAATATTCGGGTCGCTTGCCGTATCTTTCTCGTATTACGTCACAAAAAGTCCTCCATTTTTGCCACATACAAAAATACATAAACACACAAATACTCCTTCCCTAGTGACATAGAGTGCTATTGTTAATATAAAGCAGTAGACGCAAAAGAGCTAAAAACACTCGCCTAGCGACTCTTTTTTTTTTTTTTTTTTTTATACTTTTCTCAAGTTTCTCAACATCCCGC
The DNA here is from genome assembly GCA_030142905.1 of Heliopora coerulea. Taxonomy (NCBI): domain Eukaryota; kingdom Metazoa; phylum Cnidaria; class Anthozoa; order Scleralcyonacea; family Helioporidae; genus Heliopora; species Heliopora coerulea. The sequence continues at coordinate 154,292 of JASJOG010000351.1, read as the reverse complement.
TTGTTTGGATCACAATATCCAAACACGGGGATCCATTTGGTATTTCTTAAATGATACAATATCCTGAAATAGAACAATAGATCTTATTCGATAGTGGAGTAAATATTCACTTATGCCTCAAAAGCACTTGAGACCTAGTATGCTGCCACGATGAATAAATAAATTTAACACATCGACGAGTTATTATTACTATTATTATTATTATTATTATCATTATTATTATTTAAATGAGGGATTTGTCCGCCACCCCTAAACAGCCTTAGGGTTCACCAAAGTTGCTCTAAACGGCCTTATCTAAAAATGGAAGTGTGAAAAACGAGGGAAATATGAGTGGTAGCTGAAAATTCGCTTTGCCTGTTTTTTGATTCTTATGAAAAGTGTTAATACCATAAAGTGAAACCATATGGTATTTTTCAATAATATTTTAGTTTTCAGTCTCAACCTCTTTAATAGTTTCCTCCTATTGGTTGGTTTTATGACCATAGACGTGCCTAGCAGTAGTAATACCACCTGATAAAAATCCCAAAAATGAGATAAATGGGGTAATTATTTCAACTAATGAGTGAACATCTCTTTTTAACAATTCATCTTTTTTCAAATCTTTAGTTAATTCCTCAGGCGACTCAATAGCATCAAGACCTCCTAAAGTATTAGCAAATTTACTTATTAATAGACCAGTTAGGAACTCATTAGCTTTTTGCATTCGTTTACGTTCATATTCAGTGTATAGTTTATTGATGACCTTTTGACTGGCTTTCTTTATGTAGGCAACAGATTTGTCTAAGTCACCATCTTCGGTCAATTTCAAAAGTTCATTCCTCTTTGTCTCCAAATCATTGTTGTCTTCTTTCATAAGAAGGAACAAAGGGTTAGTACGAAACGAATTTCAACTACCACTTAAAAAGGCCCAAAAAGCACACTTTATACGTGTTTTAGGTTCCCGGACATTTTGCCGAAAGACACTTTGCCGAAAGACATTTGGCCGAAAGACACTTTGCAGAACGGACAATTTGACGAACGGACTTTTTACAGAAAAGACATTTTGCCGAACAGACCATTTGCCGAAAAAAGCGATATTTTCTGGAATATTTTTTCATCAAAAGAACACCCACGTTGTTTGTCAAATGCTTGGGAGATGACTCATTTTCCACCTCTGAACACAACTACCATTGCGTGGGAATCGCAATTCTCATGTGGGCCATTAGCGGTGCATAACCATAACGAAAATTTGTTTGTGTAGCGGATGAAACTGTTAATGATGGAACGCGCTTTTAGCCGCGGGCTATAGTGAGCGTGACATGGCTACACTAATGGTATGCCATGTAGAGTTGAGTGAATGAGTATGAGTCTTTAGTTTCAGAGTAAATCGTGGAGTATACATTTGTGTTGTGAAGGTGTATTAGTAATTAGCACGAGTGCGATACGGGAATTCAAAACCGACCAAGCTAGTCAAGGAACAAGCCAGCAACGAACTTCTTCTGGAGCAAGTACTTGCCCGCATTCCTCAGCCTCCACCAAAAAAGAAGTATGAGTTAGTGAATTTAAGATTGAAGGATATTGTTAGTAAAATTGACACTTAGGAGAACACGATAATGTACTTACGGGCTATTGCTCATAATCTGTAGGAACAATGTTTTAAACTAGGGATGCTTTTCATAAAATTTGTACATGTATATGCTTGACATTAATAAAAAATTGTGTAAAGTAAACCTTTAAGTTTATGAATGATATTATTCTAATATGAAAATTTTTGGTATGTGCATGTCAAACTCAAAGAATATAAAAATTCACAAAATATCGCATTTTTCGGCAGACGGTCTGTTCGGCAAAATGTCTTTTCTGTAAAAAGTCCGTTCATCAAATTGTCCGTTCGACAAAATGTCCGATCGGCAAAATGTCCGTCGGCAAAATATCCGTTCGGCAAAGTGTCTTTCGGCCAAATGTCTTTCGGCAAAGTGTCTTTCGGCAAAATGTCCGGTCACCGTGTTTTAGATGCCAAAAACACGATTTTTTTTTAAAGTGGGTTAAATTATGATTTTTAGCTACTAGCTAATTTTCAACTACCTCTTAAAAGATCCGATAGGGTGGTTTCTAAGAGTTTACATTCGAAGGGACATAGTTACCCATCAGTACTTTTAGATGCCCTAAATAATCCAATACTCAACTGGCTCTTTGGTTTTGCTTTGTTGGTGACAGTTATTTCCCCCAAAACAACAACCATCTCTTTATGGAGTCTCTAAACTGTAGAAAAGTAAATATTAGAGACTGTAAAAGATTAGACACATTGGAAGAAAGCAAAGAGTATATTATTAACTCAATAGGCGCTAAACAGTACAGAGGAAAAAATAAGTATATTTTTAGTGTTAAGGGAGAGGAGGACTATTTTGTCAGTAACACCTTTATGGAAAAAAATAAAAATCTGGAATTAAGAAACACTTTAACACCATTTAGAAATGCTGGAATAAAAACCACAAAATCGAAAAATAAAGAGATGGTTGTTATTTTGGGGGAAATAACTGTCACCAACAAAGCAAAACCAAAGAGCCAGTTGAGTATTAGATTATTTAGGGCATCTAAAAGTACTGATGGGTAACTATGTTCCTTCGAATGTAAACTCTTAGAAACCACCCAATCGGATCTTTTAAGAGGTAGTTGAAAATTAGCTAGTAGCTAAAAACCATAGTTTAACCCACTTTAAAAAAAATCGTGTTTATGGGCATCTAAAACACATATAAAGTGTGTTTTTTGGGACTTTTTAAGTGGTAGTTGAAATTCGCTTCGTACTACCCCTTTGTTCCTTCTTATGAAATGTCACGCTTTATAGATCAGAAAGTGGAGAAGAAAACTAGTAATACAATTAAATTACCTGAAATCGATTTGACACTCTTTGGTGCCAGAAATCATGAGCTAGATCTTCTAACAGAAAAGCGTAAGGCAAGGTTTTCTCGAAGATCCAAATTTGTAAACTTATTTAAAAATCACATAGGACCAGTGAGAAAAAACTAGTAAAGTTATTCAGTCACAATAGACACTGTAATCAGAGACGATAGCGCTGCTATATCTATACAGAATAGGAAAATAACATTTGGACCATATGAAGATAAAATGCCAATAGGATTATCAATACGTGATTAATACCAGTTTTTAATGTACATGTTGCTAAATGACGATAGATTCAGTCCACAATCGGGTGAACATGTCGTAAGATAGGTGGAGTGATTACAAACTGAGAAAGGTAAATATGGTAAACGTCCGTATGGGTTCCACGAGATTAATCAGCGCTCTGGTAGATAAATGCAATAAAAATAGAGGAATAAAACAAAATCAAGGCATCTGTGTACAAGATTACATATATGAAGCATGTATAGGCGAAGATGGATTTAAGAGATACACGAAAAGTTCTCTGATAGAAGAGATCAATAAGTATGTGGTTGACAATAAAGAAAAAAAGCCATTCACCAGGGAAATCATAAACTGGCGTGATAACTGTCATACTGACGTGTCAATATACGCATTAGACCCCTTCTATTACACGTTCGTGTCATCTCCAGCTCCTCGTAAAAATGGCGAAACCATACGATTATGTTTCATATGCAAAGACGGGCACTGTTTTCCAATACTAAACCAGGACCTTATTTCAAAAATCAAAAACGGTTCATCTCTAATTAGACATCTTGATATAATACAATGGAATTCACAACAATCGGAAGACAAAATAGAAAGATGTAAAACGTTGGAAGATTACTACAATATAATTAACCAATCCGAGAATAACCAAGATAGATCATTACTATTTAGAAACATTGATGTAAAACAGAAAAAAGATTACAACAACTATCTTATTGTTCTACCGGACGGGTTCAATGGCAGAGATATTATGATAGACACAATGCAAAGAACAAATACATATATCGAGTATTTTCACTATGATGGAGGAAATAAAGTTGATGGATTCATAATTCGTGATCTCAAAAATATGGTTACCATCAATAATGATTACGATTTGAGGAAAAACATGCGATCAATTATTCGAAAAATACCCAGTAGACGCCTTTCAATTCAATAATTAAGGTCTAACATCAGTTGCAGTAAATCTATTCAAACAACTGTACAGACTTATACCCAAATCTAACTACAACAGATACGTTAGAACAATAATCGATGACTACTACCCAAAAGCATTACAACACACATTCTACACAGATGATGAAGATACCTACAACATAACAGCACTCGACATTGCAAAAGATTACCCTTCTGTTTTACTCACAAATGAACATGACATACTAGTGTACAACATACATAACACCATAAATAAATTCGACGGAGAACTAAAGACTGGGGAGTATTACATAAACGAAACACATATAGACAAATACAAAACCGCCAATAATGAACCTGTAATCATCGAAGCAAGGTTTTATGGAAGGAATCTAATAGACTATTTGCTAAAACATAAGTATATCACACTATCTGACATAAAACACCAACTAGTCGCCGATAAGTCAATCAATCGCGATGCATTCAAAGGATATATCAAATACGTATTCGATAACTTGGACGAATCTACTGCAAAAAAGTTAGCAAATCAATTTATTGGATACCTTGGAACAAAATACGATAAAAGTAGCAAAGGATTCACGTCAACCAGTTACGACACTGCATGTGCTGTGTGGACTGAGGCACTTGAAAGTAATGAAAAGGTAAGTATACACAAATAAGATGACTTTTATCTCATTCGAAAGATTGATGTTCAAAGGAAAATGACCGAAAACTGTTCAATTAATAGACATGTAATATCAGGTTCCATAGTAAAGCTATTGGAAGTCATTGAGGATCCATGTGACAATAATACAGAAATTTTTGAGAAAATTACAAAGAAGATAAATTCACTTCTGATGTGATAGGTAAAGTATTCCAAAAGATAGGAGAGACCCCCTCATTTATTGAAAAAAATTACCGCAAAGATGTCGACATACGTGAACATACACTAGAAAGAGGGAAAGGTATACTGATTACAGGAGGCGCAGGTTGTGGTAAAACTACTAAATTAATAAATCACGCCAAAGAAAGCAAAAACCCCATCATATTCAGTTTCACGAACAAAGTAGTAGATAATATCAGAAATAGGGTTGACGATAATCTTACAAGCAAAGTACATACATTCGATAGCTACTTTAATGAGTTTGTGTCTGAAACTGAAAACCTAAAACTATTGGCCAATAAGGACGTTTTTATCGATGAGTTCTCAATGGTTCCAAATAAATGGTTAACACTGATATACAACAGCTTTGTAGCTAATAATTTGAAAGTAAGCCTTTATGGTGAAGTAACCAATGTGACCCTGTTGAGGGCAATAGTAGACTAATATACGACTACACGAAGACCCCTGCAATATTGGACATGTGCTCTGACACTATTGAACTGAAATACATTAAAGAGAGTGCCAGATATGACCAAAAAACTTATAATATGTTGTCTAACTTCCTTAAGACTGGCCAGATTAAGGATAAAATAGGCAATACTGTAGGTTGTTGCATCAATATCTGCTACTATAATAACACTCGTGTTGGTGTTAATAAATTATGCTCAGATGCATTCTGTGAAGGGAAACCATATACGACTGTAAACTTTAATTACAATAGACGAAAAGAAGTGTATAAAGTATGTGCAGACACACTTGTTATATGTATCGATAACATGAAGGACCGAGGTATGTTCAACTCACAACAGTTTACCGTAAAAAGCATTAATAAAAAAGGTATCACAATAAAAGAAAATGACCAAAACTTCTCGATAGATGACTTCAGAAAGAAATTTAATCTCGCGTTCTGTATCACAGTATACAAACACTAGGGTGCAGAGATAGATCAATACTACAATATATTCCACACAGAAGCCATGAACAAAAAACAAATATACACAGCCCTAAGCAGAACAACTAAATTCAAATACATACACGCATATAATTTAGAATAAAAATATACATACACTGTAAACAACAATCATGAAGTACAATCAATTGGACACACTGAGTATCAAAATGGCAAAATCTATAAAATTGAATTCGATGATAAAAGTATATATATCGGCTCAACAATAAAGACCATAAAAATGAGACTAAAAGAACATCTATCAGACACCAAGAGTATTGTGTATAAAAGTAAAGAACCCAAAAATATCACTATTAATAGACTGCCCGTGGGGAAACAAACACAAATTTGAAAAGGTTGAAAGGAAATACATCAATCAATATGCAAAAAAGTACGGAGCAAAAGTATTGAACAAACGGGCAATGACGAAATTAAGGAAAAACTGGAAATTAAATATACCTTCAAAATTGAAAAGGAAGAGCTAAAGAATAGAATCGAAAAAATGGTTGCAATCAAAAGTAATGAAAAGAACAAAAAGCTTGAAATGCAGTTCCGAAAAGGCAATAAAAAGATTTGTGTCAAAACGCTAATCAATAACACAATAAGTTGATCTTGAACGCTATTATTCCTGTTTATTGAAAAATACCATATGGTTTCACTTTATGGTATTAACACTTTTTATAAGAATCAAAAAATAGGCAAAGCGAATTTTCAGCTACCACTGATATTTCTCCCGTTTATCTTGCTTCTATTTTTGGATAAGGCCGCTTAGAGCCACTTTGGTGAACCCTAAGGCCGTTTAGGGGTGGTGGACAAATTTCTCTGTAGCCCATCGTAGTAAACTAATAGACGATAATTTTTTCCTAACTTACAACTTATAAAAATCCTGATTTCTAAAGTTGTTCAATATCCTGTCTCCGCGTCGAAGCCCTTTTTCCTCCCCTCATGTGCCACGCTTTGATAAGCTTAATCAGGTCATCCGACAAAATGTAACTGCCACAGGGATAGCCAACCACTGCTACGTCAAACACCAAAGAACCTTCCGGCTGCTCGAATTCTAAGCACGACTTTACTTGGTGTTGATTAGGGTGTATCCAACTTCAACGCTCCATCGGTTTTTTTTTACAGCGTGCGAAACTCAACCACGCTCATTCCCTCCTTCAATGTCGTTCGTATTTGCCGGTCGATAAATTCGGCTATCCTTCGTCCAACAGGTGTCTTCACGGGATTCGCGATTTTAGGTTGGTAGCTTTAACTAACCCCTCTTGGCGTATCACGAGGACCTCTTATACTCTTCCTTTCCTATGGTATGTATTCTAAGAATCCATCCATCAGGGTTGAAGAGAATTGCCACTATTCTAATTTAGTAAATTAAATTTTCTCCCTTCTTATTTACATAAACAAATTCTACTTCGTCACACACTTTAAATTAACAACGTCTATACCTCAATGTAATTTCAGATGTCAAACGAGGTCGAAATGGAAACGGAAGAGTGCATGAACACCATGATGAAAGGAGAAGTCGAAGTCTTAGCAAGCGTGGTCAACCTCTAAAGAAAAGACGCCGTAAGCAACGTGATGAAAGTAGTAATCGGGACGTTCACCTAGCACATGATCAAAGCTCGAAGGGAAGACGTAGCAATCGAAGTGATGAAAGAAGTAATGAAGTTATTCGTGGAGTACATAATCAAAGCCGAAAGGGAAGACACCCTAACCAAAGTGGTGAAAGTAGTGACCAAGATGTTGATGGAGCAAGTCATCAAAGCCAAAAGGAAAGACACCCTAACCAAAGTGGTGAAAGTAGTAATCAAGACGTCGATGGAGCAAGTCATCAAAGCCAAAAGAAAAGACACCGCAACCAAAGTGGTGAAAGTAGTAATCAAGACGTTAGTGGAGCAAGTCATCAAAGCCAAAAGAAAAGACACCCTAACCAAAGTGGTGAAAGTAGTGACCAAGATGTTGATGGAGCAAGTCATCAAAGCCAAAAGGAAAGACACCCTAACCAAAGTGGTGAAAGTAGTAATCAAGGCGTTGGTGGAACAAGTCATCAAAGCCGAAAGGAAAGACACCGTAAGCAAAGTAGTGAAAGTATTGGTCAAGGCTTTGGTGGAGCAAGTCATCAAAGCCAAAAGGAAAGACCCCCTAACCAAAGTGGTGAAAGTAGTAATCAAGGCGTTGGTGGAACAAGTCATCAAAGCCAAAAGGGAAGACGCCGTGAACAAAGTGGTGAAAGTAGTGATCAAGACGTTCACAAAGTGCCTCATCTAAGGCGAAATGGGAAACGCCATAAGCAAAGCAATGAAAGTAGTGATAGAGATCATTATGAAGCACGTAGTCGAAGTCATAACAAGAGACGCCGTAAAGGCTGGTTTCCATATAATCGCCGGTGATCACTGTTGATCGCCCGATCGCTGAAACCATTTATCTGAACAATCGCTTTGGATCGCTATCAATCGCAATTATTTGTTTCCGTATGATCGCTTGGTTTACAGCGCGTCAGCTGCCCCATAAATTTGTAGTTCAGCAGATATCAGAATCAAAGCGTATTCGCGAATACATTAGCACGAATCTTCTGTTGTATCTTGCAAAAGATGGAAAACAAAAATAAATTGTTGCTTAAAGGGAATTATTTGTTGTTTCTACATTTAAAGGGAAGACAGCTCGTGAAGAACAATCGATAGAAACTAACTTTTGGATTGGGAGAATATTTGACGAGAGAAAACGGCAAGGAATTTATCACACCCTCTTCGAAGAATTTCGTGTGTTTGACAGAGAGTACTTTTTTTCCTTTTTTCTTTCACAACAGACACTACACGTTGCGACGGTAACAAGAAAAGCGTTACATATTGGGATACATTTTTGCAGCTCGATCGCCGAATTTTGTTTCTATATGATCACTGATGATCGCTGACGATCGTTGTTGATCGCTGGGATAAAACATTTTCTATCCCAGCGATCGTTGGCGATCGAAATCGTTAACGATCGCCTGATCCCTGGAAAGTGTTTCCATATGATCGCCGTCGATGCAAGTTTCGAAACTGTACACTGTCAAGCACCGCTTTGATGGTCGGACACATGATAGCAAAGTTTATTTGACATTAAACCACTAAATCTAAATCTTACCCTAATCGTAGGCCTAACCTTAACCCTAACCAAAAGTAAATTTTTAACGTTTAAAAACAAAGTAAATCATATAAATTATAAGAAACTTTAACCTTACTGTTTAAAGAAGATGAAGAAAAAATTACTACAGGAAAACGTAGATCAAGATAAACTGTTCTATACACGGTTCGATCCACACTCTTCAGCAATGTACGACATTGAGTTATCCACTAGACCACGCTATCGACCAGCATCTTCCATTAAAAAAAAGCCAGAAAAAAAATATCAATAACCCCACGAGCACAATGACCTCCTTCTGAGGTATGGAATCTAAGGTAATGATGTGTCCGACCATCAAGGTGTCCGACCGTCTACTGTTTCGAAATTAGCGCCGTCGATCACGCTGAATTGCTGGCGATCAATAGCGATCGTGAGCGAATATATGGAAACGGTACTTAAGCAACGTGATGAAAGACGAAGTAATGATCGGGACGTTGACCAAGCACATGCTCAAAATCGAAAGCGAAGACGCCGTAATCAAAGTGATAAAAGCAGTATTCGAGACTGTCGCGAAGTATACTATCGAAGCCGACTGGGAAGACACTGTAAGCACAGCGATTAAAGTAAACTGCAAGAACCGTATAAAGATCATGATGAAAGTCTAAAGGAAAGAAATCTTAAAGAACATGATGAAAGCTCTGTTCCTGACATTCGTGAAGTATGTGTTGGAGGTCGAAAGGAAAGACATCAAAATTCCATTGGTCAAGGTAATGATCGGAACATTCATGAAGAACGTGATCGACGTGGAAAGGAAAGGAGCCGTAAGCATCGTGATGAAAGTAGTCATTGAGAATGTCGCGACTGAAAACATGATCCAAATGGAAACATGAGGTGCCAGTCGTCAACAATGTTATGAAGACACCAATCGTAACCTTCCTGAAGACCACGATCTAAGTCCAAGGGAAAGATGCCGTGGGAACGTGATGAAAATATTGATGGAAACTGAAGTGCTTTCAAGGAAAACGTGATTAAATTTCTACAGAGGCATTCCGTAAGCAAAGTGTTGAATGAAGTGATCATTGGGATGCAGGACAAGTTCTTTGTTCTCTGTGTGCTGTACATCATAACAGAAGACAAGGTTGGAAACATTCAAAAGGCCATTGCCTTCCCTGAGGTGGGTTTCGAGCGAATAATCGTACGGAGAATGAAGATGGAGTTTCCCCTTGTCTCGTACCCGTCAGCTTCATCTGCGCCAACTACCAAGCACAAGGTGATCGAGAAAAGCTTTAAAAGTCGACTTTTAAATGAAACATTGTCCTACTTCTTTACTGGTGATACGTGTGGTGGCGAGACGCGAACCCGCAACTTGCTCCATTCTGATTTGTTGTCGCTTAAAACGATCGCGATCATAATTGAGTAACCGAAGGATTCGAGTTTCGTCTCATCGTGTAAAAACAGTTAGGGAATGCAGCCTTGCCCAAAGCACAGAATATGAGTTCAATTTTCTTATTGGTTGTTATAGGCGAGTTGCTTAATTTTGATTAATACGAGAGAAGGTGAAAATTCTCCTTCATTCCTTGATCTCATATTGGAAGTTGAGTGATGTGAATTTTTTAAGCTAAAACCTCCGGCAGTCGGTCAGGCTATTTTGGATGTTTCAACCTTTGACTTCACTTACGATATACTGCCGCTGACCTGTCTGTGCCGCACACACCGAGCAAAAAGCTGTCGCAATCTTCTCGTGGGATGCTCAAAGCCTATATGAAGGAAAACCGTCGCCAATCGACGTAACGGAGTTTCTAATTTAGTTGGAAAAGACCGAGTGATCCTTTTTTTCTTTCAGAAAGGTGTTCCAGATTTCAGAGGGAAGTGCTGCAGTGTATGGTGTACAGAAAACCATCTTGATCGAAAGAATAAGAAGTAAATGAGTTTAGTCACACTGGAGAGCTTCAATCAACAAGAGTTTATCGGTGTTAGTAGATTTACTCGAGTAAAGAATTTTATAGTAAGACAGTTTTTTAATCTGGACATCATGTAACGAAATACGGAATTCTTGAATGAAGAGGTATCTTTGTACTGTGGGATCCTTGCGAAAACTGTGTTCTGAGTTCCCTCGTACGTTGCCAGGTTTTCAAGCAAGGAGTGACAGATCGATCTTGAAATTAATGGGCGTTTTTAAATGTGATTGTGACTGACGGATTTGGCTGTATAGCGCTGGAAATCAGAAATGGGAACAAAATTTTTGTACATTTAACATCTGCGACCCAGAGGAAGACTTTGACGAAGTTCTGGTACCACGGTCACGTATACACTACTGTGTGGAGGACGTTAGGACGGAATGGAAACGGGTCGATTGATCGACCACACACCTAATGGAGTGGCTTCAAACGTGGTACCATCCAGATGCAGCAGTACCTTAAAATTCACTGACAACAATCGAGCCATTTACAACCAGTAAAGGCGGGACCCAACCAATTTCCCAATCAATTTACAAACCAGAACAGACCCAACCAATGGCAGAGAATGTTTCAACGACGTATCACCCATAACCATGACATGCCAAAATGTCAGCTGGTGCAGTGAAAGAAACCGAGCCATCCGCAATCACGAAACGCATAACCATAGAGTGACATCAACCAAGTTGTCCTGAGCCGAGATTTGATTCAGAAAGTGTGCAATTGTAGAGTATAGATTGTTCCTGTTCCAGAGTCAAGATATGCTAAACAATCGAGGTTAAGCAACCAAAACGTCGGTGTTCAGAAAATGATGCATAATACGATTAGACAACTCATGTTACCAAAATGAAATTTTGATGATTAGCATGTAAAACCGTGACATGTAAATTTGAGAAACCAAGGTCCATTTTTAGATAGATATTAGCAAATATACATGAAAAAGAGTATCAAATCTTTATAGGATTTACAATAAAGACTCTGTAACCAACCTACATTTAAAATTGACGTGGCTCTGGACAGTTTTTATTACTTATATTTTGTTTTCATTTATGTTTTGCATTTTCCCAGTTTTTTATTTGGATAGCAAGTGACGACCAAAACATGTATTTCTTCAATAAATCCTGCAATATTTAGAAAATTTTCGAGAAGTTTTTGGACCAGTTAATCATTCAAATACTTCGTTAGTTTGAATGCACTGTAAGCGTGAATCCAAAACTGCCAGGTACTGCTCACAACATCTTGAATCATTAGTGAGTCATTCTCCAATCACGAAAGCCACCTCCATCCTCAGTTCTTAACAGCTATACAGGAACTTATGTTTGCAGTTACAGTTAACCGAATAAGTTCCAAAACATCTAGATTATTACCACTGACATATATTGATTTCTACATGGTATAAACGTGCATGCGACTTTTTCTCATGAGTTGTAATATGTTGACGCCATGTACGATTCTCATATCAGGGACCGCGTAGCTGGAAGGATAAGGGGCAACTTTTCCCCGGTCATTCTTTACGACGTTTTCCCTCCACCGATTTTTCCACAAGAAGTTTTCCATCCTCGCTTTAGCAAAACGCTCCGCAGTCCCTCCGTATTCCATTGTTTGCTGGCTGTTATAAATGTTACGTTGGCTTAGAACGAATCGAACTAAGACTTCAGATTCGAAAATGTCTAAAGAAACGGAATTAAGAGCGGCCCAAGAACCATAATGTTTGCATTCTGTTCACTGAATGGACAGTTCTTTAGCCAGAGGGGGGGCGCCAGGAATTAAATTAATATTATTTTTGGCGGGGCACAAAAGTTGGGTCCGACAGCGGTAAATTTGGTGTGCCGTCTCCAAAACCGTTTAATGATGTCTTTGTTGTCTGTGTGTATTTAATCTTATTTCATTTCCAGAAAATGCAGGCAGGCAACGCGTACACAAAATATCTACAATCAACAACCAAATGTATCATCACCTCGTATGACATCAACGCAGTGCTTATGCTTTTTTTTGTCGTCAATACGCCAGAACTGCATTGAATATAAACTTCCTTCAAGACGCACTGATATTTTGCTGTTAGAACTCATTTATGAAGGGAAAATTAGGCAAAAGAGAAAATCGCCAATATTCTTGGATGGGCAAGCTAAATTTTGGGTGAGCCCATGTCCACTCAGGCCCCACCCTGCCACCGCAACTGTCTAGACCCTCACAACGGGTCAGGGTCCTGTTGCGCGAAGCACGGGTAATTTTGCTTATCTGGTGGGTAAAACTTTCCAAACGTATGAATTTATTTGTCAATGTTTGATCATTCAAATGAGGGTGGCCGAACCCAGGTTGGTAGATGGTGTAGAATCCTTTGGCTACACAGCTATGGTAGATAAAACTAGAAGAGGAGATGTCCCTTAATTTCAGTCAACAAATAGTAACCAATAGTCCAACGTCACGTTAGAGTAGTAGGAAAACAAACATCTCACGTGCTTGAGGTAAAAGAACTGGCACATGTGGGCATTTAGCCTGAAATGGACTATTTCAATGTAATGATATAGGTAACGACCTCCTTCACTGTTTTACCAAATTAAGTTTTGGCGGCCTTTCCCTTTTGTTTTTGATCTTCACTACTTATTTGGGCCACGTGGGTTGGGCAATTGGGCAGTGGTTTGGGTGGTGTTTGAAAGCTGCATACCTGTGTTTCAGCGGTTTCACACATAGGTAGGATAAAGTCATGGCGAATCACAGTGAAGGTTTTATAAGTCAAAATTCTCAGGAAGAAAAAGTAAGACATGCAAGATATATTTCGTTTCAATCCTGCTGGAACCAGGAAGTGCACGAGTGTCGTCAAGGGGAAATAGCAGAGAATCTATGAATATTGTACGAAAATAGCTTGCCTCATTTCGCTGATATTTTGGAATTTGGACAGTCACGGTGAACTAAAGAATGCTCTTTATCTTAGAACAATCCGGAAAGTCATACTGAGTATCTATGTTGTGATTTTGAACATAAAGATCAGTGTCGAAACGCAATTCTGATTGACAGTCAGTCAAGTATCAGTGGTAGAGAATCCAGGTCCTTGTGATTCAGCAAACTTTTTCTAGACGAGTTCGAGGACTAGATCGACTCAAGTAAGTACTGATATTAAACATTTTTATCTTAATAGAATGCTATATTATTGTTTTCTTAATTGTTTCAGGGCGTTAGAAGTGAAGCCCCCTCTCACGTGCTGGGAGTGGGTGTGGCAGATGTTGCTTCTCACCCAGGGCATTTTTCTTCCACAATGTTAGCTTGGAGTCGAGCTTGAATCGATATTTTACTTCCAAAGTGTTTGAGTCAGTATGTTTTAATTGAAAATACCAAATAATTGGGCTGTTTTTCCATAAAAATAAATGAAAATTTATAAATTCAATGCATTTTAGCAACTTATTTTAAAAGTCAGTAAACTAAATCCCACTGTTAAAATGGAAACAATTCCATTCAGAGTTCAAAGACACATGGACACCCATCATGTGTGGATTTAGACAGAAGTACACCAGATGTGCACCTCCTTTTTTGATAAGTTGTTAAGTGACTTTTTGTTTGGTTACAAAACAGTTGATTAATTGAATAGAAACTTTTCAGTTGGGTCTGGCAAACATTTAAGTCTGACCTTGGTATAGAAGAGGTTTTGGTTCCTAATGTTCATGCTTAGATAGCAATGATGGTGACATAAAAATTCTTCCACTAAGTTGCCACGCTGTGGAATAAATTTGTAAAAACGTTTTGCTTTTCCCCTTTCTCAAAATTTTGAATCCACTTCTGTGCACTGTGCCACCAAAACCCCAGTCACAGAGTTGGAAAACCACAAGCACTACAACAATGCCATCAACATCCCCAGCAGCAACTAAGAAGTACAGATCCTACACTTTTATTATTAGTTTGGGGTATAAAAAGGAAGGCAAAAATTTTTCTATGGGAGTTGAAAGGTTCCCTACCCTTGCTAAAGCTGTCACTGCCCACACATAATAACCAAGTATACCACATGAGCACATGCCCGATAACCATCTGTTCACACAGATACATGTGCAGGAATGGAGATGGATTCTATTGGAGGTTTATATACTGGAAATATCAATGGTTTATGAAACTGATACTCCATGAAGATGTATGACACCATATTAACTTTGGTGTAGCCCCCTCAGGTTGAGAGGGGGACTGAGTGCTAAAATTGTTGGTGATTAGGTCATATTAACTGTGAACATCTTTCAGACATGAATTTTTGATTTTTCTAATTAAAATTGTGGATTTTCTCATTAGTGAGGATTTGCCTTGTTGTTTTTCAAAATGAAGATTGTGGGGAGACATTTGCTATGTTTAGGGCTTGTAACCATGATTATACAGTACCAGCCATATGGTACATATGGTTAGGTACATTGGTAACCTCATGTAAGATATGTGTGGATCATGTGTACAAGCAAAATTATGTGGTACCAACCATATGGTACATATGGTTAGGTACATTGATAACCTCATGTAACATATGTGTGGATCATGAGTACAAGCAAAATTATGTGGTACCAGCCATATGGTACATATGGTTAGGTACATTGGTAACCTCATGTAAGATATGTATGGATCATGTGTACAAGCAATATCTGCTCAGTTTTGTTGATGCTTGTTGCCACCTGATTGAAATCATGAGCTGATTCACTTAATTGGTTTTTTTTGTTCTGTTGTGTGTAAAAGAGTGAAGAGTAAAACAAAGGGAAAGTGCCTTTGTTTATTTATACTGGATAACCCTTACAGCTCACTAAGCTATTCTTCCTAGAGGTCCAGTAAGGGCCATCCCTCATGGTTTCAGTGTTACTACAGGAGGAAATCGGAGTACCTGAAGAATACCTGTGATGTTTGATAGAGTCAAACTGGACAACACTTTCTTACATGTGACAAAGATAACTTTAATCAGCTAACTGCACAGAGCTGGAATCAAACCCCAGTCAGTGGTGAGAGCAATACCAACTACAGGGGGAGTAATCACCTTGTTGTCATCCAGTTCACATTATGAAATAACTCACTTTGTTGCTTTAAATCTTACCATAAAAGTAACCAGTCAAGTGGAATATCTCATTATGTGAACTAGGGTACTAAACATTCCTAATTTGAACCAATGACATAACTAAACCTGGGCCCACCTGGGTCAATGAGGTTAGCCATGAAAGTAAAGGCGTTCCCAAAACTTATGTGGCATCTTCCACCTGGATATACCGGATAGGTTTTAAATAATTGGAGAACAAAATATCAAGATATCAACAATCTCGTTTTGCACTGATTTTATGGGTCTTTTGAGCTTCCTCTGCATGCCGGTCAAAAATTCCCCTTCAAAGAGCCAAGAGCTCTAAAAATTTTCCCTGGGAATGTTCTGTCGCATTACCTGAAGTAGTTGAATATGACATCATATGACCTGCCAGTCTTGGTACCAACTTTGAAAAAGCTGTTTACTAATGGAATCAACAGTAAAACTTAGTCATATTTATCATAGGTTCTTATTTCGAAAACAAATATTTAGAAAGCCAGTTTGCTTGTTGGCTTTTGGTGACCCCTGAGTATTTCCATAAGATACAGAACATCGTTAGCTTCGAAGACTGAAAGCAATTTCATTTTTGTTTTCAACCTTTCAACTAACTTGTAGTCATCTTCAACTTGGTCGAACAAACTTTCTTGTAATATTATACACGGGTTTCCACCCCAGAAACGTAAAGGGAAAAAATGGCTTTAGTACAATTGTACAAAACTTCGGACAGGAATATAATTAGGTTCTAGGAGTGGAAACCGAAGTGTTGGCAGGTATCTCGATACATCATTCAGTTAACGTCATAGAGCATCAAAATGAATGGTAGAGATGGACCGTATATCTCTTCACCAGAAACTGGATTGAACCAGATTGTAGACTATTGGATTTTGGATGCGGGATAAATGCAGGTTTTGGCTAGACTGCAGCTCAGGGCGTGCAAATGACGCCATCACAAAAATGTACACGCCATCAAAATACTGTGGACGAGTTTGGCTTTAAATATTGCGTTCAGATTTAAATATAGCGTTTGGATCAGTAAGTAAATCTTCTTGGCCGACTTTTAGGGTAAAGGTTAGGGTTTGAGTTAGAATAAACATTCATAAAAGTGCCTAAAAATTAGTTACACACGGCAGTTTAGGGGTTGTTCAGAGAACGCAATCCACGCCATAATAAAATTTTCCATGCCATCAAGCAGTGTTCTTACCAGACAGCGGCTTGCTGCACTTTTTTCAGGAAATGCCGCACTAGAATTAGCGCAAGGGGTCCCAAGGGCACAAAGAAAAAACTATGAAAAAATTTTCACTTTTCACGCGCGTATATCGGTCACCTTTACAATAAAATATGTACGAATACTTTATGTAACGACATCGATTTCTTCTTAATATAAACCAAAATTTTATTGGATATGGCGTCTTAAAACACCCAATGGGGGGCGTCCATAAAATCGTGAATTCTGTGCATGTTCAAGTATGAAATGATGCTTTCTGGTGCTTCGCCATCTTGAATGAATTTTCAGTAGTTATATTGATGCTTTATTCATGTTAAAACAAACAAAGTTAATTCATTTTGCCAGTGCTAAACATCCAAGGCAAGATGCTGATGAAAGTACCGTAACAAGTCAAACAACACAAAACATTTACGATGAAACAGAAAATGAGGACGGCCATTCAAGTTCAACAGCTACTTCCACAACTAGCACAAGCACAAAAAAAAATGGTGAGAGGTCATTTCATTAAAGTTGGACAATGAAGTACACATGGCTTGAGTATAAGGAAAAGAATGCTATGTTTTGCAAATTGTGTTTGGGCGCTTTGAAAACAAATGCATTTACTGTTGGTTGTAGTAACTTTCGGACGAGCATGCTAGAGAGACACGACGCTCATAGCGATCACCATGCAAGCATTGTAACAAAGTCAATGGAAGGATCTATGGCAAGAGCTGTTGCTGTGGCACCGACTGGCAAGGAAAGGGCTGTTGATGCATCAATGAAAGCTGTTTATTGGCTTTGCAAGGAAGGAATCGCCACTCAGAAATATTCATGTCTTCTATCACTCCTAGAACTATTGAACGCACCATATGTCCAGGAGTTATGCTGTAGTGAAAATGCTACTTACACATCGGGTATCATAACAAACGAAATGCAAGATGCAATAGCTGAAGTTATTAAAGAAGATATAACCAAAGAAATCCAAGAGTCTCCGTCCATCAGCATTCTTTTAAAGCACGGACATAATGTGTAATAATAATGCTTGTAATTTATGCTAGACTTGTCAAAATGGACACTTACAAACCCGTCATCCGGTTTTTTACTAATGTCCAGGTCTCTGATGGTACGGCTGCTACCATTACTGAGGCAATTAAACCTGCGCGTAGCCAAAGAACATTAGTGTTTATAAAGTTACTGGCTTTGGCAGTGATGGAGTTTCTGTAATGACAATCACAAAAGAAGGAGTTACAGGAAAGCTACAGCGCTTGAATCCAAAGATACTCAATATTTATTGTATTCCTCACAGACTGCAGCTGTGTGTATCACAGGCTGCTGTCAATAATCTGGACACTTCCTGCATGCACTCGGAAACCAATTGAGTGCCCATGTCACTCAAAATCTCCTCGGGTACGCCTAATCTGCTGTACATATCGACCAGAGCTTCAGCTACTGCCTCCGTGCTGATGGATTTCAGTCGAACTGAGTCGGATAGCGAGTGGCATAATGGACGAGTGTAAGAATGTAGCGATGTCCTTGCTCGCTTGGTGCGTATATTGGTCCGATTAAGTCTACTGCAACTCTCTTGAAAGGTGTGTCTGTAAGTGGCATTCTGCCTAGGGGGACTCTGGGGACTTTTCCCTTCTGCAACCTTTCCTGGCAAATGTCGCAACATCGGCAAAACCTCGTTATATCACCATGAATTCCAGGCCAATAAAAGCTACTTGTGATCTTATCTGTGGTCTTCTTAACGCCCCATGGCCACCCATGATAGAACTGTAAGCAATATCCATCACCTGTTGTCGAAGCGGCTGGGGTACCATCACCTGACAGAGAGTCTTCCCTTTATTCACACGAGGGCCTCTATACAAACGATACAAAATCCCCCCTTCTCTTCGAAATACACTTCTTGGTCACCCTTGATCTGCACATCCATCTTGCATCGGTACTTCTTGAGGGTTGGATTGTGGTGTTGTAGCCTAGCGAGATCTTCTCGGCCAATCAACTTTCCTTTTGACGTTTCGAGGGTCTTCAGAGACTTTAGCTCTCCACGTCTTTTTGACTGCGCCCTCCTAGTTACGACACACGCTTCATGCCAAGTGAGAACTGGATCATCAGGGGCTCTAGCACCTTCAACGTTGCCAATGACGAGATCGTAGATTGCATTCGGCAGACACTGTGCCTCGACCTCTCCTTTCAAGTATGGAGTGTCCACATGTATTTTGACGATTGGAACCTGACAAACTGTATTATCAATGAGCAGCATGGAACCATGCTTCCCAGTGTACTGCTTGTTCCGTACCAGATCCTTTCTAATCACCACTCCACTACAACCCGTATTCTTAAGGGTGTCTACTATGGTGTCGCCGACTTTACCTTTGACCACTGGCATTTGACACTCTACGCCGCCGGGCATTTTGACGCCTGCGCTCTTTATAATTGGTAACTTCTCACCGTTCATAAGCGGTAGCTGATCATTTTGGATGCACGATTCTAGTCCCAAGTCTTCCTCGGTTAGACATATTCCGGGCGACTCCGGCTTTGAAAGGACCATTTTTATTGTTGACAGATTTGCAATTCTTGGCAAGATGACCTGTGCCATCGCTTAAAAACAACGTCCCTCAATTCTCGAATCGGATTTGTTCGTTTTTCGGCGCTCGACAGCCTTATGACCATAGGCCTTTTCTGAAATCATTGGAAATTTGCGGCCGCAAAGCATTATGGTCTAGTTTCAGTACAAACAAGACAATAGACGACAATCGACGCTATTTTTAATGCAAACGAGAAGGAAAGTTCAACGTGTTTTTGTTTTATTATGCCTCGCTGTGCAGTTTTTGGATGCAACAATGACACAAGATACAAGGAGAGGTAAGATTTCAATTATTCGAGCAGCGTTGCGTTGTTGATCAACAATCAAAATCCGACACTATGAATATAAACAAACTGACTTACCAGTACTCTATAAAACGTTAAAACATAAGTATATCGTACGTTTTTCGACAGGTAGGTTATTATGCCACATGTAAAAGAAAATCTTGGTGATGCAGCTACTGTCAAGTTCCATATATGCCCTAAGACAGCTTGGTACAAGAAGTGGGCTGATTTATTACGACGGCAAAACATGTCTAAATTTACTTCATCTACTGTTGTTTGTAGTAATCATTTTGAGTATGGGCAGCCACGACCAAAGTCACCTCATCCTTCAATGTACCTTAAAGGATATTCAGTTAATCATGGAGCAGAATATAAAGAGAGGAGAGCCGTTGTTTGTCGAAGTAGAGATAAATCTGATGAGATACAGGAAAATTCGAATGAAGGAACTAATGGACAAGAATCAATGGAGAACTTAGCATCAAATACTGATGGAAATGATGGTGATTGTGCAGGGATATCATGTTCTATAAGTGCTCAAATAGCTCAAGCACGCACAAAAGAAGAATATGAATTAGAGATTTGTGAACTAAAAATGAAATTACAGCAAAAAGAGAAGGAGACTCATGAACTTATCGTAGAAAGAGATAAGGCGATTGAGGAAATGAATTCAAGGCCCAGTTTTGGGATTCACTCCATCAAACACAGTGATGATCTTGTTAAAGTCTATACAGGACTCCCAACTTATGCTCTTTTTAGTTGGTTGTTTGAAGAGGTGAAAGAACCTGCTAAAAACATGAATTATTTTAGAGGTGAAAAGTCAAGCTCAGACAAGTATTATCAAGTTAATGACAAGAATAAACCAGGACCAAAGAGAAAACTATGCTTAGAAGATGAGCTATTTATCACATTAATTAAACTTAGACATAATGTGAACATTGAATTTATTGCTGGTTTGTTTAATGTATCAGCATCATTAATCTCTGTTACAATTACTACCTGGATATCTCTGCTGGCACTGGAACTGAAGCCTTTGATTTACTGGCCTTCACAAGAACAGCTGAAAAGATACTATCCTGAATGCTTCAGAAGGTATGGAGACAATGTTTGTGCAATAATTGATGCATCAGAAGTACAAACAGAGAGGCCATCAATGACTAGTGCTAACTCTGTTCTTTATTCTAATTATAAACAAAGACATACATTCAAAGTCCTGGTGGCTTGCACTCCAGGAGGAAGTATCTCATTTATTTCTGAAGCAGCTGGTGGTGATATGTCTGATGTGGAAATGGTGCGACGATCTGGAATTCTTGAGAAGTTGAAAAACGGGGACAAAGTTTTGGCTGACAAGGGTTTTACCAACATAGATGACTTTTTAATGAAAGAAGTTGAATTAATTATACCAGAATTTAAACAAAAAGATGAACAATTCTCCCTTTCACAAAACATTTATAATGCTGATGTCTCAAATGCAAGAATTCATGTTGAAAGAGTGATTGGAAGGTGGAAGAATTTTAAAATAACAAAAGGTCCCATACCGTTAACCATGATGAACATGGTTGATAAGCTATTCTTTGTTGTTGGGGCACTTGTAAATCTAATGGGCATTTTGGTGCCCATTAAAAAAGATAAGGTTTAAAGGTACATAAATTTAAACAAACCAAGTAGCCACAGTGCAGTGAATAAGCCACAAATTGGCTCAAAGGTGTATGAAGCTTGTTAAAGCAGAGGGCTTGTTAAAGAGATTCCAGTTTGTGCAATACATTTTGCATAATTCAACATGTGATTTATTTGTGGTATATTCGGCATAGACTCTGATTTTTGAAAAACAACTATTTAATTATAAGTAGAAATAATTGCCAGTTAGTTTTATTTTGCATAAATGTTCTGAAACTCAACTTTTTATTACAATATTATAACTACCTAAGCCTTAGTTTTTTGGTTCCAATCATCCCAACTGTATGGTGAGATTCCAAAAAACATACATGATTTACAATCTTCTCCACAACTTCTTCTACAAATCTGAGTATGTAAAATTCTTTAACTACACCATGATAAAGCTCAGGTACAATTGCTTTGTTAAAAAAAATTCTGCACTTGGTTATCATGTTGTCAATAAATTCAGTGTCCTTATTGATTTGTTCAATATGAATATTTGAAGACTTTGCACTAGTACGAACAACAAAATCAGCATAATCTGTATTAGTCATAAACATTTGGCACTGAACTTGTGCATAATATTGATGGTCCTTGTTCAATTTTGTTGTCCCATCTTGCTGTACTAGTAAACAAGATGATGGCTTGGTTTCCCAAACAGCTATCTTATCACTGGTGAATGGGTTTTTCACTTCAAGGCAACCTTCTTTTCTTTTTGCATTACAGTTTGGTGATTCAGTTGGACAAGAACAGTTTATTATTCCATCAGGTGAAGCTGCAATAAATGGATATTTTTCAGAAATATGTAACCCAGTGGAAGTCACCTGAAAATTGACATGTCTCTTCTTCTGTACTGCAATGTAGTGATTGATGCATGTATGTTCCATTTTAACTCCATGTCTCATTTCTCTTGTTTGAATTGAAGGAGTATATGCCAATATATTTCCCAGAAGACTATTATTCTTCTTTGACACACTGCCATCAACACTGACCTTTTTTATGCATTGTTTCACATTAGATGCAGTTATCCGTCCTAACCATAGTGCAAACCATGTGGATGAATTGCTTTGGCTTTTTGTTTGAAAAGCCACTCTGTGTATTAATTGTTCATTTACTTGTATTTCTTGGTCAAGTATTTCCTTAAATTCTGTCAAACTGAGTCCTGGATTACTATTCAAAATTTTAGTTGCAATGTGTGAAATACCTTCAACTTTTATATTTTGATTTGACTCCTCGGTTTTGCAATCATTGTTGGCATTGTTGTCACTAATGCCATTATTCAGAGGAGTATAAAGTAAAACAGCACAATTTCCACTTGTTATTTGTTTTAATCTTTCCAGATTGAAATCGTTTAGGGTTCTGTCTCTACGGTATGGATAACTTCTTGGATCATGACTGCTTATACTACTTTTTTCAAATTCATTAGGAGTGGTATGAAATTGACCTTTTGCTTGATGAACAACAAGGTTTTTAACAAAGTCAGGCACATGGATTTTCCCTTTTGACTTAGGCTTGTGCCATTGCTGAGGTTTTGATGTACAGGCAACATTGCAACCCTGTTCAACTTCTCTTACAATAAGATGAAGTAATGCCATCACGTGCTTGCAAAATCCCCTCAAACTACAAGATGAATAAAATAACAGAGGTATATTTTAGTAACATTGTAATAAAAAGAAAATATAAAATAATGTTACTTTTACTTACCCTGCAGGGCATGCACAATATGCTGATTCAATGTTTGAAGTCTCTTTATGAAGAACTGCCCACACCCCATATGGTTCTTGAGTTCTTGACATTGCTGGGTTTACTATTGCCCTAACAAAGCAATACTTGAGGTTTGGACTAATTTGATGCATTTCTACATTTCTCACGTGACCTGACAGAAGTAGATTTTCACCATCTTTCAAAGCCTTTGTTCGTTCAGCATCAATATCAACACTGAAATGGTCGAGACCTTGAAATCAGAAGATTTAAAAATTTTAGTATGTGTTTTATATTCTGAAATTCGTCCACAGATAGTCGATTCTTAAAACAAATATTAAAAACCCTGCGTAGACTTAACTTACGTTTGTCAACATATTCAACGACTTCCTGACGTGATATACTAGGAAGATTGTTTAGTTTCTGTTGCCAACCAGCAGTTAACTTATCTGGAAATGGGAGCTTGATAATGCCGTTTTCTATTATCAACAGATTCTCTTTATCGTTTTCAACTTCTGCCTTAATTTCGTCTGGTTTCGGACGAACAAGGAAGCCCAGATTATTCGCTGCTTTGGCAAGAGTAATTCGATCTTTTTTCTTTCTGTCATGACACGGAATTCCTCGATCTCGCAGGAATGATCCTAGTTCGTCATTTTTCATTCGAGAAAAGTCTTGACTATTTGCAGTCATGTTACTTCGTATCTACAAGTTTCTATCCTCGTATGTGTTCGCGGTAAATCCTTCGCCATTTTCCCAGGAATGTTTGTTTGTACTGAAACTAGACCATAATGCTTTGCGGTCGAAAATTTCCGGCGATTTCAGAAAAGGTCTATGACCTCTGTAGTTGAAACACTGTTTCCCTTGCTCAGCCTTGTTTTCCTTCTGATTTCCGGGTTCACCGTTCTTCTTGGAGTACAGTTCACCTTTATTTGGCTTATTTAGAGTAGATAATTGTCTCCCATAGCCGACGAGAAACTGCTCGGCAATCTTCACAACCTCTTCAAGGTTCTGAGGAGCCCTTTCACGCAAGTGGATCGATAAGTCCTCGGGACATGAATTGATAAACTGTTCCCTCACAAACAGCTCGCTCACTCCTTCGTACGTTTTGTTAATCTTCGAGAGCTCAATCCATGTAGTTAAATAACGTCTCTGGCTGGTAATGAACTGCTCCGGACTTTCTCCCTCTTCGGATTTTCCATCCCTGAATCTTATTGCAAAACCGTTCTCTGTAAGCTCGTATTTCTTCAAAAGGGCTTCTTTCAACCGGGTGTAGTTTACAGCAGCTGTCTCTGACAATCTTGAATTCACGTCTAATGCTCTACCCGTAAGTAACGCGTTCAGGGACGTTGACCACGACGCTTCGTCTCACTTGTTGCCTCTCGCGAACCGCTCGAATCTTTGTCAGTAGCTATCCAAATCGTCTTTCCTGTCCGTAAATTTTGGCAATTTTGGAAGTTTTGCGGTGGAAACGCCGCCGCCATTGTTTTGTCCTTCGTGACCATTGTTCGAATTTTGTAGCTCTAGTTGTCTCATCGCTAATTCATGCCTTCTCTTGGCTTCTTTCTCTCTGTTTTGCGCTTGGCGTTCTCGTTCTCTCTCCTCTTTTCTTTGCAGTCCGAACTCCTTTCCCATCGAAACAAACTTTTCCATCGTCTTTAACCCACGGTTTCCACGGAAATTTTAAACGCGCAAGCAGTCACAAGACTTTGCCCTTTTGCACACTTTCAAAACAAGATCAATGTCTGGCTCACTTTCGGTCTCCGTTGTTATTCTTTTTTTTCTTTCGCTCGCTCTGCGTTGACCAGTTTCCCGCCGGAGGTCCCAGTGTCACAAGGTTCTAGTTAACTGGTCATAGACGAGATGCGCAAACTGATTAACTTGTCTTCAAAATGCTTTATTTACAAAATATCTTTACAGTTGCATTCTCCGCACCCTTCTCATTGTCTGACGTTTGTCACCTCTCTTAGTCTAAGGAAACGCGAAAACAAACGCCCACGCAAGCACACCCACGTATGCTCGGGTGTGTTACATCGAAAGTGTTTTAATATTTATATACTCGACAGAATTTGTTGCAACCGTTTAATAATTTTCTTTAGAATTTTTCAGTCTTTGGAAATGTTTTCCTGCGATTTTCCCCGTGCTCCATCGAGATACAGATATATGTGGAGTAAGCATGGCAGCCAATGAGAAGCGACGTTGTATTTTATTTATGTTATAATACTATTTATATCAATTTAAGCTTATATTTCATGATAAGTCAAAGCTCGCACAGTTAAAAAAAGGAACTTGGCTGTCAAACAGTGCGTTTTCTTAGTATACCAGGAGGATTTATCCTAATTTATGTTCATACTTCATTAACAAATCAAACTTCCCACAAACCTGCAAGGATTCTTCAATCCAGGTGTCACAGGAAATTTGTCCCCCCTATAATTTGTCCCCCCCCGGGCCAAATTTCCTAGGAAATATGTCCCCCCAGGGGGCCATATTTCCTAGGAAATTTGGCCCCCTCTTCGGAAATTTGTCCCCCCTAAATCGTATACCCAGAGATCATCAAAAACCACAACCAGAGGACAATTTGAAAAAGTAAAGAATAAAATACAGACCGAAAATTTTCATCTTGTGACTTGATATTCAAGTTGGAACAAGAGACAGACAAGTTAAAAAACGGTAATATTTCGGCTCTATTTCAGAGTCATCATTAGACCAAGATGTTTACAAAGCTTACTGCGTTATATATATATATATAAGAAATTACAAGGATGATGTCATCGGCTATTAACAACGAAATTAACAAAGTCAGATATTAACACAAGTGAGATATTAACGACGAAATTAACATAGTCGGATATTAACACAAGTGAGATATTAACAACGAAATTAACATAGTCGGATATTAACAACATGTGAGATTAACAGCTAGACGAGAGAAAAGCCAGACAATTGTCGAGTGGCTGAGAGATATGGAAATGTCGGATCAGACGAAAAGTGAACAACAAATGACAACAAAATTAACTTTAACTTTTGGGTTACGCCGTAGTTTTTTAATTAAGTTTCGAACAAGAAATTCACTTTGTTTACCAAGGTAGGTAAGCTTGTGAAGCTTCTTGTTGTTGCTAAAGGTGTTTAGAACATTTAGTTGAATGTATGCTGCTCATACATTATGCGGAAATAAAATTTAAAAAAAGTTTTTGCTGTTTTAAAAGCATGTTGGCTTGAGTAGAAGTTATAGCGGCTTTTTATAAACTTTTTCAATAATCGATGACTCATCCAAAAGCTATCCGCAACCATTGATATTATAAAATTCCTAACCATAACTAATGATGCACACAACAAAAAGCTGCCAAAAGCACAATGGCTTTGAATCACAAATCGATGAGTCACAAACGTGGGATGACAAGCCAGCTTCTCTATATAAAGCCAAGCTGCAAAACTTTTTGTCATTGTTGCACATACTTCAAGAAGAGTAACATGGATAACTCTCAATACGAGACCATTTATAACTATGTCACCAGAGGGGAGTACCCCGCTCAATCGTCAAAAGAGCAGAAAAGATCGATCAGGCGTATGGTACAATCAAGAAACGCCGATGATGGCTTGCATAAAAAGTTCATCACGAAAGATGGAGTACTCTACTTCGTTGACAAGAAGTCCGATGGCCTTGGGTTACGAGAAAGGAGAGTGGTGCGATTGGAGGAAAGTACATCCATCATTCGGGAGTGTCACGAGGCTGAGATTGGCGGAGGGCACTTCAAGCGCGATAAAACGTTTGGAAAAATTTCAGAGCGATTTTATTGGCATGGTATGATGAAGGATGTAAAGGAATACGTATCTAGCTGCGATGTCTGTCAACGAGTGGACGGTAAACTTGGAAAACAACATGCAGAGTTGCACCCAATACCAGTATCGGACGTGTGGAAACAGGTGAGATTGACTCCTCCAAAACAATGGCGCAAAATAAATGCCTTTTGGTTGTTTCCCTATTCTATACGTACTAGCCTTACCAAAAATTTGTCTACTCTAGGTGGGCATAGACTTGATTGGGCCACTTAAGAAGACCGCACAGGGAAATAGCTACATAGTCACCATGACGGATTACTTTTCTAAATGGCCGGAGGCACAAGCCATTCCAGACAAGTCAGCGAAGTCTGTGTCGGAGTTTTTGTTTAAGATGATTCTGCGATACGGGTGCATGGACATCGTCATAAGTGACCAGGGCAGAGAATTCGTCAACCAGGTATGCAAGAATATCCAAAACGCTGCCAATACGCTGCACTTTACTATTTATACGTATGAATTACATGGATAACAAAAATGTTAACGTACATATATCCATAGGTGAACAACGAGCTCTTTACACTCACGGGTACTGATCATCGCATCACAAGTGCCTATCATCCTCAAACAAACGGATTAACTGAACGGTTTAACCAAACTTTGGAAAGGTGAGTAGTCTTAATAAGCTTTTAACTTTTAACTCTTTAATTAGTTCCTTTTAGTTTATTCATAATTTATATATCGACATCTTGTTATTTCATCCTGAGGCGTTCTGCACAATCAATTATTTGTAAATAGAGTAGGGGTTCCCTCAATTCTTCATCAATGATGTAATCACTTTTCCCATGTATATATAAACCTTAGGTCCGCTTATGTTAGTTCACTTGGTCTGAAGATGATTTTGCAATAAAATCGAAATATCACCATTTCACAGTTTTCAACTTTCGGTAACTTAAATCTTAAGTTAATTTCTATTACTGCAGTTCTCTAATGAAAGTTATCAACCAAGACCAAAATAACTGGGAGGACAAACTTGATAGCGTTCTCTTCTGCTATCGCTCTTCCAAGAATGACTCCACAAAGTACAGCCCATTCTATTTGATGTATGGTCGCGAGCCAAAGCTTCCGATAGAAATGAGAATGGAAGGTAATGCTCCTAATTGTAACCAGGGTCAGCATGACGGTAAAGAACTCTCTTTGGACGAGAAGGTTCAACAGTTACTTAAAATGAAGAAATCGGTTCATGACTTGGTTGTACAAAATAGCGACAACGCACAAGATCGTCAAAAACGAAACTATGACAAGAAACATGATTCATCTAAGGTTGGTAACTTGCTCTATTTGCATGTTTAAACTTGTTTGGGTATGATTCTTTTAATAGAATTTAGCATGATCATATGGTGGCAACCTAAATTAATGCTATGTGCCAGTCCAAGGACTTAAAGAAATTATTAGAGTTGTTCACACTTTAACCTATTCCTCTACAGGTTCTTGCAGTTGGTAATAAGGTGCTGGTAAGGAACATGAGGAATGTTGCCCGAAAAGGAGGAAAAATGGATACTCGTTGGACTGGCCCCTATGTTATTGCTGCACACGTTGGAAAAGGTAGATACAGGCTTTTGGATGAACAATCTGGAAATCCTTTGAAGCAAGCAATCAACAGTTCCCGGCTTAAGAAGTACGTCGAAAGGTCAGTCCAAAGTAAAAGAAATGAAGACACAAGGAAAGAGAAAAGAAATGAAGACACAGCCAAAGAGAACGGAAATGAAGGTACAGTACGTGAATAAGTATTTATATTCTTCTTTTTTATGGAAATAAAACACAGCTTACTAACTTTTGTGCCTAAGTAATCTTTTTGACAAATTTGAGGTTTTTGCCTAATTGCACCATCCTAAATCCGAAGACTTGCTCTTAAAGACTGATTGAAACAAAACTCAAATTCATCAAAAATTGACTTATGCATTAAAGTTAGTAAACTGTCGTTAGTAAAGGCGTTAAAGTTAGTAAACTGTACAAACTGCGGTACTCTTTCCATGTTAATTTTTCAGTTTTTAACTGTTTTTAACCCCTAGGCAACGGAGCAGCGCACAAGAGCGATGTGTGGATCAAAGAACTAGGTCTGAAGAAAGTGGACAACAAAATTCTACAACAGAAGAGTATGCTTAACGACAGAATTATCAATGTAGCTCAGAAGCTTATAAAGAATAAATTTCCGCAAGTCGGAGGTCTTCAAGACCCTGTGCTTTCACAGACCTCGTTCGAATGCTGTCCGGGTGAAGGCGTCCAAATACACCACACAGGAAAAACCCACTGGATAACGTCCTCTTCGATTGGGGGGCAGCCGATAGCTGTCTACGACAGTTTATTTAATGACCTGACGGAGTCGGCCGAGAAACAGCTTGCAGAGTGTTATCGTGGTTTCATCGACGTCGCAAGTTAGCTTCGTATTGAGATGTGCCCAGCACAACTACAGAAAGGATCCGTTGACTGTGGCTTATTTGCGATTGCGTATGCATACGAACTAGCGAGTGGGAACACTTATCTGAATGAAGTGTTTTTTGATCAGTCTAAGATGAGAAACCACTTATTTGGCTGCTTTGAAAGAGGTGAAATCTCCCCGTCCCCCCGTAGTTGTGGAACAGGCGCGTTACGTGTCAATGGACCGAATGAGTTGGTGATACAAACATTTTGTACGTGTTGTTTGCCAGAATACGGTGATATGGTTCAATGCGATCTTTGCGACAACTGGTACCATCTTCCATGTCTGGATTTATGTTCCTGTCCTGAGGATGATCAGGAATGGCTTTGTGACTTATGTGTTCCGCCATCGGCAAAACGCAGTAAAAAGTATGATTAGTTTAGGAAGAGTTGAACTAAGGTTTTCATCGTTCTTGTAAATATTACATACAGTATTTAACGCAATTGCTATAAGAAATAGATATATATTTTACTTTTAAAAAGTCTTGAATTACTTGTTTCAAAGGGGGGACAAATTTCCCAAGGGGGGGACATATTTCCTAGGAAATTTGGCCCTGGGGGGGGACAAATTTTTGGGGGGGACATATTTCCTGTGACACCGGCAAAAACTTTTGTGTGTCCTACTTTGAGAGTGTGTACCAGTTTATGCGTGTACTGAAGTGGAGAGGAATAGTTTAAGTACATTACCTCGTAAACAGAAAGATGATCCAAACAATTTGGATGAACGACAGGTAAGTGGCTGAATGTAATCATCACCACGGGCAGTGAAGCAAGGTTATGTGCTGTGATCAGTGATTCCCAACCTGGGGTCCGCAAACAATTTTTGGTGGTCCGCCGGGGGTCCGTTCAAAAGGAACGGGGTCTGCAGAAGGTAACTATTTTTTTTTGGCAAATGACTACCTGCAATATTGGTTCAACTATTTTTTGTTGCAAACTACCAGTCAACATCACAAATTCCGAAGGGTGTAAGTGTAACATAAGAACTCGTAATTTTGAGGTCTTAACAGTTCACGGCTTCATCTCATGTTACATGCAACCACTCTTGGAATGTTCACCCCGAGCTTTGTTCTTACAGGAAGAGTTCTCCAGCGTTTATCTGTCCATAAATTAACCATGAGTTCGAAACGATCTGCCACTGGGAAGATTAAACTACGAGGATACAATGTTGAGTACGTAAAATTTGGTTTTATTCCATGCCGAGCTGAGCAAAGCAAACTTGAATGCATCTTTTGAGGGGAGATTTTAAGCAATGAAGCAATGAAACCGGCGAAGCTGCAGTTTCAGTTGGGGAGGGGGTCCGCCGAGATTTTTAAAATCATTAAAGGGGTTCTTGGGAAACAAAATGTTGGGAACCACTGCTGTAGATGACTAATGACGTTCAAGACAAAGTTTCTAGAACTGAGAATATGTGTAATGTTTTAGTGTCTTGTTGTTTTACCATGAATGGTTGCGTTTGTCAAGCATTATTGTGTCCATAAAATGACTCACCATGGCGTATTAAGCTTGAAGTCAGATTTGAAATATTTGTTATAGACTACTAATAAGTTCCTACCAGTAATAAACGGCGTCTCATTTTAGTATAAAGATCCAGTTTTTGTTTCTTTTAAAATGACTGAACGGGCTCGAAATTAGTAAGTGAAGAATTCAGTGAATTAATTCTCCTGTTAGAGATTACCCGTCGACGAGTAAAATCATCTGGCGTTAAGCTGAGTAAAATATTAGAGAACTGATCCTGCAAGAAAAGATCAAGAATTTTGGGCACTGAAATTGTACAAAAACTTGTCTAATATTTCTACAAAAAGGCAGTTGAAAATACTCAGCAGACCCAGCATTGTGTAAGTGTACTTGATATATTCGTCATAAACTTGTTGTCGAAGCTTCTAGGTAAAATTGAGATTTACGAGGGAACGTAAATAAATCTAGCTGTGACCTAGGACTATGTTGAAATTTCAAGACTTTGAGCTTCCTGAATATGCGATCGGTGTGAGCATTACGATGGAGGAAAAGATTCAAATTAATACTCTGCTGAAACACGAGAAAACAAGGCGCTGACGATTCGACTGAAAGCACTTCATGAGAGAAAAACATCCGCTGAGAGTAAAAGCCTTGCGTATTAAAGGTTCGAAAATGTTTGTGAAAAGGATTGCAAATATTTGTAATCAATCAGATGAACGGAAGATAAGAAAATGATAATTAAGTCGAAAAGTCATTGGTTATTTTTATCTTCTGTCAGTAAACTGACATTATGCGAGGCAGGGGGGGCGAGCGTCGCTTAACGTAAGTCGAGTTCTACCTTGAAACATTTCATCTTTTTTCACTATGGCTTGCGACGTATCCTGCTTTTAACATCACTGAGTATTACGATGGCGTGGATTGTGTCCACTAAAATGTGGTCGGTAACGATTTTTAAAACACTTCCATCGATATTTAAGCCAACCCAAACTCTAACCATAACCCTGAACGTTTGTACTTAATAGTAAAGAAACTGTGATATAACCTTAAACTGGTGCACTGTATTTTGATGAGGTTTGCATTTTTACGAAGTCGAAGGCGTGGGATTACGTCTGCTAATTTGCGGTCTAGGCATTCTTTTTAATATTCTTTAGGACAATAATCCGTTTATACTTTAGAATCAAGCTCTCACACTTCTAAAATATAAATTTCATCAATACCATTATTAAGATACAGTGTTTTCCGCTTAGGTCGCAAATATGTCGAACTCACACCTTAGTTCACCATCTCAGTCTTGGTAGCTTAATGGTTAGAGCGTCTCACCGGCTATCGGAAGGTTAGGGGTTGAAGGTTGCGAGCTTGACGATAGTTCAACTATCATTTTAAAATAATCCGTTTCTTTCGTTAGTTTTTGGTTGATAATCAGCTTTTTCTGTAACAATGGGAGTCATTGGACTTCAGACTATTGCAAGGAATTTGGCCTTTGCAATCTCATTTCTCTAATGACATAAATAATCAATTGGTTGATTATTTATTCTTTGCATAAGGATTGACGTTCGTATCCCATCATGCACCGTTAGTTTGACTATGGAAGGGATTGAAGTCCAAAAGTTGGGACTTGGGAACGATTTTAGTACTTTTAAAAGTTTGGCCAGCAAAGGAGGGCGAGAGAAGTTCAGTGAGTTTCTTTGTTTATTTTTAATGTCTTGAAACGAAAATACCTGTGGAAATCACGAAGTATATGTGGACATCGGAGGTTTACTACATTAGGAAGCTGATTAACTCATCTGAGTTTGAATAAAGCTGAATTTAATTCACTCCAGAGGAAATTATTGAACGATACTTCTTGGTAATAATATACTGTGAAGGATGTCAGTGATATAGATAAATTCCAGCTCCTGGAAAGACTTTCGTTGCCGGAAATCGAGGAGTTATCAGAAGCTATCGTTTCAGAGGTAAGATTTTGTGTTTTAAAATCAGGTTTAGATGCTTTGCCCTTAAAATGATCAGATTACCTGATGTTGACATGATGAAAAGACCTCTCGCTTCTAAAAACAACAGGACTGTTCGAGACGTTTTTCCTTAAAAATTCGCGTTCATCTGTTTGTATTTTGAGAAGAAATATCGATTTGTTTATTCGGAAGTATTCTGTGCTCGATGTACTGTGGAGGCAATATTGTTTGACAAGAACGATGAAAATATCAATAAAGAACTCGAGACTGAAGTGTGTGTATTATTGATCAGTTGGTTGTCAAAAACAACCGCAGTATTGGTACAAGTGATGGGTCATAATATTAATTTGTAGTAGCTGAAGCGAAATCAGGCAAATGATCTTAAGGAATTAACATTCAACATTCCTTGACAAGATGTCTTTTGAGAGGGCTCACTTAGCCTTGTCATTCATTGTGATCAAGAGTTGAAACTCGGTGACCTAAAGAGGCTTTGTCAATGAAGTGTTCACGAATGTCTGTAAAAATAGAATAACGAAAGGCAGAGATTTGAGGAAATCCAAGCTTAGACTCGACAGAGAGGGTTAACTCAACCCACTTTTGGCTGGAAGTTTTATATCATTGTTTTCAAACGGATGACCTTGTTTGACACACTTCATCAATGGGTGAAGAGGTGTTGAAGGTGTAGAGTTGCTCTTAATCTTTATAATATAAGCAACATTTAGTTGATGTAATCAAAGGGCTGTGGAAGTTCTTGTTCATCAAAATTTGTACCTGGCATAAGAAAATTCTCTAATTCAGTACACCATCTGCAAATCTTTGGCCTATAATTATAATGATAACTTTAAGAAGATAGAGAAGAATAAAAATACTATGGATGAGCCTCATTTTCTCTCAGAGTACAAGGACACACTCATGTCATTTTCATTTTGATTAGAATACAGACTGAGACCATGGATGATAACACAAAAACTCAGAAAAACCTTGGTTATTTTATGAAACAAATAGAAGATAGCTTTTGTATATGTGTACTGACATAGAAACATGAATCATGCCATTTGAATCAGAAAAATACCAGAAAACACTCGACTACACCTCGTGTTTTCTCATTAGGAATTTTTGGGGTTGAAATAACATTCATGTTTCTATCACAGCACAGTGGCACTCAAGCAATTTTCTATTAATTTGTTAAGTTGAATTGGATATTCCCAAGTTAGTCAGTCATTAACTACAGATTCACAAAGCCATTCATTTTTCCCAAAAAATCCCTGTGCACCTTGTGTGGCAGATACATCTTTTGTATCACTGGCATTTTTAAGCTTAAGTGGTTGGAATCAAGTTCACTTTGTAATATGGTCAAAACTAATATCTTTTTATAAACTTTCTTGCATTTTTACTCAAAATGTCCGAAGAGACATTTTAAGGATTGTTGCGCAATATTCACCCCAGATAATGCCGGAAAGAAGGTCTTTCCTGGGCTTGAATTACGTTTCTATTGTCACGTTATCAATATAGATTCAAGACTCCGACAAGTCAAAAAGCCAAGTCCTGACACTTCCAGGTTTACCGACCGACGTTTTCAAAATAGAGTTTGAATTAAAGGGGTAAATTTGAGCCAAGGGAGCATAAAGTTAGGTTCGAGTTAGCGGGGAGTTCGAATTAACCGAGTTCGAGTTATATGATAGTAAATGATAGGGGAAATGGGATCAAATCCAGGGGAATTTGAATTTGGTTCGAGTTAGCGGGGAATTCGAGTTAACCGAGTTCGAATTAGCGAGGTTCTACTGTAGCAACATCTTCAGCACCAATACCTGAACTACCTACGTACAATCTGGTAAATTTCAAAACAGTATGGAAAGACCAGAAACGAACAAAAGTTCGCAAGTTTTTACCGTAAATTTTGCCTCTCCTTATGTATGTGGGATCAAATTTCCTGCTACTGGTCACTTATTTCAAATTTTAAAACGCACGTTCATTGGTCATCACAAGCTGCTGAATAGTGACGTCCGCCGAGTTAAACTGAGCAACAGGAGGGTTAGCTAAACAAGTGACAAAAATTTTAAGCAAAGTGAAATAAAATTAAATATTTTGTAAAAGAAAGATGATGAAGAATTTGGAATTAATACTGTCACAGGTATAAGGAACAAGTACGTTTTCTATATAAAACGTAAACTACGACAATAAAACCAGAGGAAATTAGAAAGATTTTTGCTGAGGTAGGTAAATAAATTTTGTGTTATTATTCTGTGAAGATGAATTTGACGACATTTTTCTTCAGCAATAAAGAATATTAAAACCTGCTTAAGTAATTTTATATATGCCAGTGTTTTGTTAGGACGTTTGTAGAAGCAGCAAGATGTATAAGCTGGGTTCTGGGAAATTTTACCGTTCCACGCTTACGCTTGGTGAGTTTGTAGGTTTATTATTGTTGCCGTTGTTGTTGAATGTCGTATTTCCAATTCGATTCGATAAATGGTCGCCGTAGTTGGTGCAAATCAAGGTTAATGCGAGCACACAGCTTCACTCCAGTGAGAAGCGACTGCCAAAAGTAAAAGTTGTAACAAGAAAACACCAGGATTCTCCGTGCTTTCTTTCTCGACAAAGCATGAAGAACTTTCTAAATTATGAATGTTACAGCTTGCTGCAGAGGTAGAGCTTTGTTTACGGCAATGTGATTGCCTTACGGCTTTCTTGACGAATTTATATTACTACCAGTTGTACTTTACCTCTTAGTCCAAACCAGCTTCGATCTTGTCTTTTGCTATTGATTACGAAGCATCAGGAGCCATGAATCAGGGTGACGAACTTTTTTTCAACTGTTTGAAGTTCAGTTAGTTATTTTGTTAGTCACTTGTGAGTGGGAAATTTAGTGCTGTATTGGGGCTTGTTTCTACATAACTTAACTTTCTTTGTTTTAACTAAATTGGAATTGCATAAAGATCAATTTCGTTCTTATATCTATGGTTTACAAGATTCAGCACAAGTACAGTCAGCTGATGATCATATAGGTCGGCTCCTGTGTTTCTGTTAAGAAGTTCAATGTTCCTTCGCATGCACTTTTTCTTGTGCCGCAGGGTAGAAAACCTTTCGATAGAGAGATAAAAGTTTTTGGCTGTAATCTGTTGTAAGACTACATTTCACCTTTAAGAGATGTAATTAGTTCTGTTGTCAGTCAATGACACTAAGATCATAGTTATTAAAGAAGTTCTACCAAACTGATATTGGATTGTCTTCTTATATTTTTTGTTTATTCTGTTATAGCGAATTATGTTACACAGTTTATGTTAACTGGTCAAAAGTTGTAAAATCGGTTCTTTAACATAAAGACGAAAGGAAGGCACCGTAGCATGTTTCACATGAAGAAAAGCATGGAGAATCTTTGTTTGTTCTTGTCACTTTTACTTTTCGCCTTCGTTTCTCACTGGAGTGAAGCTGTATACTCACATTAACCTTGATTTACAGCAACTGGTACCGATTCAAATTAGAAATACGACGTTCAACAACGACGGCAACAATAATAAACCTACAAACTCACCAAGCGTACTGTAAGCGTGGAACGGTAAAATTTCCCAGACTCCAGCTTATCCATCTTGCTGCTTCTACGACCGTCCAAACAAAACACTGGCATATATGAAAATTTTTAAGCAGGTTTTAATATTCTTTATTGCTGAAGAAAAATATGAAATTCATCTTCACAGAATAATAACACAAAATTTATTTACCTACCTCAGCAAAAATCTTTTTAACTTTCTCTGTTTTTATTGTTGTAGCCAACAACGTTTTATATAGAAAACGTACTTGTTCCTTATCCCCGTGACAGTATTCTTTCCAAATTCTTCGCCTTCTTTCTTTTAGAAAATATTTAATTTTATTTCACTTTGCTCAAAATTTTTGTCGCTTGTTTAACTAAGCCCCCTGTTGCTCAGTTTAACTTGGCGGACGTCACTATTCAGTAGCTTGTGATGACCAATGAACGTGCGTTTTAAAATTTAAAATAAGTGACCAGTAGCAGGAAATTCGATCCCGCATATAGGGAGAGGCAAAATTTACGGTAAAAACTTGCAAACTTTTGTTCGTTTCTGGTCTTTCCACACTATTTTTAAATTTACCAGTTTGTGCGTGGGTAGTTCAAGTATCGGTGCTCAAGATGATGCTATTTTTTGGCCACTTTGCTTACTATTTTTGAACTACTTGAGTGTTTCCTGAAGTGTTTGGTGTCAAAGTGTGAAGTTACTTGCCAACTTTACCTAAATTTTAAAAACAATCTTGAAAGCTACTGGCGCGAAGCCGTCAGTAAGGGGAGCGAGGCGAGTTTTGAATTCGCTCTAGTCAAATAGCTTCTCTGAGTTCTCTCTTCTGTTTGCCTGCCATAAACAAAGTAAATCCAGCTTATATAGCTTTGATAACGACATTTATAAATACTCAAGTCAGCTACATTCACTCCTGGGCTGCCTGTGGAACAACTATTACAAAATAAAGTGTATCGCACGCCAGCTCTGATTGGTTAATACAGTGACTGGAACACTTTGTACGTTGAATGACCATGGTTTGTTTTTTAAAAAAGTCTTTTGTTTTTGTTTTCACCAAGTTGAATTGCCTTGACGTCCTTTTTCGACAGGATTCGTCTTCTTAAGCTTGTGTATAACTGATAGTTGATGATTTTTGTAGAATTGTGCAAGTTTTAGAAATAATTTACAAAATTCGTATACGTTCTGTATCGGGAAATATTGAATTTAAGCTTTGCTTCGTGTCTCAATATCGGGAGACAGAGCGGTCAGTCTTTATGTGAATAGTACATACGAATAGGTTTTATAAGTTACTCTGAAATGGGTCAAGCGATACAGACGGAATACGCCGGTTCTTTGAAATTTTCCCTGTTAACTGACGAAAATATTGGTGGTGAACGGAAACGCAATGTTTAAGTGGTCTACGAAAGTGATATTCGGTCGAGAACTCGAGTGATTTGTTTTGAAACTTTGGTTTAGGTAGATTTAAAATATTGGAAATTTTCTCCATGAAATAAAAGGGGGGTCTGACGTTATCCTGGCGACCCCAGGAAAGTTTCAAACTGAGAACGAGTTTACAGCTGTCAGACATATAAAATATGGATTTTTAATGATAGTAAACGTGCATAACTATGGGTAATGAAAAAGTTTCTTGAAGGAAACAGCACGTCAAGAGGTGTGAAATCTACCCATGTGGAACCTGGAAAGTGGAAATTGGGGGTACTCAATCTAAGAAGTAACATGAGGAACAAACCTTATCGAACTGAAGACCTATAAAAACCACTGACATTTTAAAGGCTAGTTTCCATATAATCGCTGACGATCGCTGTTGATCGCCAGCGATCATGAGCGATCGACAGCGATTATATGGAAACACTTTTCAGCGATCCAGCGATCGTGAGCGATCCCCGTCGATCGCGATCGCTGACGATCGCTGAGATAGAAAATGTTCTATCTCAGCGATCGTGAGCGATCCACAGCGATCCACAGCGATCGTCAGTGATTATATGGAAACAAAATTCAGCGATCCAGCGATCGAAACGATCCCATAATGCATCATTTTTTGTTGACATTGTGACGTTCAGGCATTTGTCTTCAATTGACCACGTGCTTGGAAGATAGAACATGGCGAGTTTTTCCACAGAAGAATTCATGGAAGAAATTCACAAATATGAATGTTTATACAACCGATACTGTAAAGAGTATAAAGACGAGTTCAAAAAAAGCTCAACGCCTTGAAGGCCGTAAGCGACAAATTTGGTTTGGAACCGTCGACAACCTGCAGTGTCTGCTGAACAATAAATAATTAGGCACAAGAAGGCGCTGGGAAACAATGAATTGAGCGATCATATGGAAACAAACTCAAGCGATCGTTGGCGATCGTCAGCGATTCTTCGCTTCAATGATTTCAGCGATCCGGCGATCGTCAGCGATCGTCAGCGATTATATGGAAACTAGCCTTAAACGAAAATTGTAGTTTGAGGCAAATACACAAGTGCCATATTGGGATAGAAGAAAATGATAGGAAAGTGTGAACTTCACATTATCCAATGGTTTCCATAGGGGTTCTGCTGCAGGAGATCATCAGGGTGATCATTAGAATTCTGAAAATGGACGCTAAAAGGTTTTTAAATTTTGAAATTTCTTGAGGATAAAGCTCCAACACCTCCTTTGCGAAATTTCGTTTACAATCGATGCTATTTTGTATTAAATACAGTAAAACTCGCCTAAGTCGGACTCGCTAAACTCGGATCTTCGGCTATTTCGGATGCATCAAAAAGTCCCGTTGATTTCTAACTTTATATCCGAGTAACACATAACTCGGATTTTGCTTAACTCGGATGAAATTTTGATACACAATCGAATCCGACTTAGGCGAGTTTTACTGTATATCACATTACAAATTATTTGGCTCCATTACGAGTGACAAACAATCATACAGTGAGTATACGCTTACGGATACCACCGACAACCTGTGATATAAACAAGGTCTAAGCATAATCTTCTCCTCCAATACAGAAAAGAAACTCTTTGAAGAATTCTTACTGCATTAAATTATATCTTGATGACAAATGCTTAGTTTATTCAGTATTGAGCTTTTGACCCAAGTTGTGGGCGTTTGTCTTCATTCTACTGTCAAAACATCAAACGCCAAGTACTTCGAGACCTTAATAGATAATATTTTTTCGGATATATGCTTTTTTCAGATTAAGTAAAAGATCGTATGGTTAAAACGAGATCACGTCGTTCAAGGTAGATTTTGCCTATTCTTATAAAACAGTTGTGGAAGCAGAAACAACGTTGATTGTTATTACTATGAAGGAATGTAGAATAATCAGATTGTGGCATGATAAAATGACAGGATAGAGAGAATTTCCTGTATTAAGTTACCAGCGTTTTATGGGCGTCTATTTGGGCATAATCGACAGTTTAATGTGAGCGCCTCGAGGTAACGAAAGTTTTGGAAGCGAGGTTTTGCTTTGGAAGTTAATCAGTTGAGCTATTAATCAGTCTTCAAGTTGGGAACATTCAGTCATCCTGTTAAAATATACCAAGCACATGTGAGAGGTTAGTTAAAAGCGAACTCTTGCATGGAAGGTGAATCATTGAGACATTTCCACCGTCTTTCATCTGAGTATTTAATCTGATACGTTGCTAGAATATGAAAGAACAACTCGCCTCTGCGGTATCAATCTTTGGTATATTGACAGACAATTTGAAATTATTTACTCGCTGTAACAGCAGGTTTCGCAAGCTGTCGTAAGTTTGAGGTTCAAGCCAGTCAGTCTTACGCCATATCTTCGGCTTTCGTTTAGAAATTCGCTTGGTTAAACAGATTTAAAAAGCGATGTAGATGGTTGGATAACATTTGAGCTACCCAATGGACTGATGGAACTTCAAAAATGTCTGGAGTCAGGTCAAGGTAAGTCTTTGAACAAACAAGTATGTAAATCGCCCAATTTTTGACATACATCTGGGTTATCTGTTTGTAATGTTTTGAAGAAAGTATGGGCGAATTTAAACTTTCGTGGCTACATCTGACATTGTTTTTCGTTCGTGGCTTTATAAACTTTAATCTCGAAGGAAATTCTTACATTCACGTTCTATTTAAACTTATTAAATCTTGTTTGGCCAAGCCCTCAAGAAACTCAACGTAGGTTGATTTCCAGTGCCTTGCCGTTTGGTGTGACCCAGGTTTAACTGGTTCAACTGACTCTGATCCGAGACAGTTGGTAGACAACTGTGATCTGCAAACATCAGCCTTGGATACTGATGGCATACTACCACAATGAATAAGGAAATCAAAAGAATCGTTTCCTTTTAGGAAAAGAATTTTTTAGGATTTACCGTGACTTATGAAGTTAACTGTAAGTAAACATATAAATGCATGATTGGTAAAGAATACTAACTTAGGAATTAAACATTTACATGAACGAGACAGTATTGCAAAGCATTACGGTAGTTTCGCTGAGCAGGCGTGATAAGTGGAACTGGCAAATCATTGCCGACAATTCTCTTTTAAATGTGTGAATCCGCCCTTGAAAGTTCAGTACGTCTTCAGCATGCACGTAGTTCATGTTGATTTCAAAACTTTGTGTATATCTGCAAGTTTAACTTGAGAGATTTGGAGGATATTCGTTGGTATGAAAAATGAAGGAGCACATTTAAGTTCGTTGGTGCACAGCTTAAGCCAAGGTTATCAAGGAAGAGTACAAGAACTAGACTGATCGTATTGTTAAAACGAGAGATCATGAAGAGCAAGGTAGCTTTGGTCGTCTCATAAATCAGTCACACGACACTCATTGATAGTAATGAAGTATTCGGTTACCAGCCGTAAATATTTGTCTTAAGTCCATCATTTTATCGCCGTCCATTTGAGCATAGGCAGAAGTTAAGTAAGTTTTAGAGGTGACGTTTTGTTTTAGAAGCGAAGCAGATGAACTGTTAATCAGCCTACAAGTTGGGAACACTCGTCCATTCATCGAAGCAAAATATACCGAGAACATGGGAGAGGTAAGTTAACACACTAACTTATGATAGGTGAATTGTTGAGACATTTATCATGGTTTATGGTATCTTTAAGATGAGTATCGATAATGAAACTTTGTCAGAATATGAATCTACAACTTGCCTCTCGCCGCTATCAACCTTAAGTATTTTGGCAGACCATTAGCTTGAAAGTCGTCGCTCGTTATGACAGCACGTTTCGCGAGCTATCGCATGTTTGCGGTTCAAGGTTTTGTTTCGAACTTTTCTTGGTAGTAGAAGTCGTTATAGCGGTATGGATGAATGGATAGCATTTCAACTTTCTAATGGATTACTGAATTCGAAAATGTCAGAAGCTACATCATGGTATGTCCTAGACCAAGCAAGAATGGAAATCGCCGCAAGTTCTGACGTGTATGTCTGCTTGCACTGACTTGCAGCAAGTTCGTGTGGGATTGAAATTTTTGTCGAATTTTTCGGTTACTTTTGGTTGCCAATGCTAGCTGTTCAATTTAATTGCTTCAGAAACTACATCCTTCGCAGGGAATTAGAGACATTCCTCTTCTATGTAAACTATGTAAACTTCTATGCATGTTTTAGTTGGGCTCGCGTCAACGAACTTCATGTAATTAATTGCAGCTTCGTTTGGCCAAGGTTTAACTATTTCTGTTGACCCTAATCTTAGCATAACCTCCAAACATCAGCATGAATACTGATGGTAAACTTACACCACAAAGAAGGAAAAGGCGCAAGAACGTCGAAACTGGGCATGTTTTCGCCGCGATTTTTTGTGTCCTTTTTTAACGTTGAAAGTGTCATTTCCTTTTAACAAAACACGTTCTTCTCAGTAAGGAAACATGGTGAAATACTGAAAAGGTATTAGAGTGGGATGAGCAGTGCTCATAACACAAGGTTTAAGAAAACTAATGTAGTATGGATCCCGAGTAATTTTATTGGCTATGGTCCCAAATCACTTTGTGTGTGATGTTTTGAAAGTTCAATTTATGTTCGTGATTGGAAAGTGTTTTGGACGGGTCTAAATAGACGCAAGCGTTGGGCAAACTTTTGCTTGTACAAGTGCACTAAAGTAGCGTGCGATGACCACCTCAGTCGTGTTTTCAAACCCCAGGTTGGCTGATGTGCTATGACTTCAGGGATTCAAATTTAGAAGTTGGAAGCAATGCGCGACGGCGGCTTTATCCATAGTGATCGTTTAGAACCATCAGTTGGTGGATTCATGTTGGAGTCGGAGTTATCTCAAGTTTAAATCGCAACTCCAAGAAGACTGTGCTAAAAATATTCTGAAATGAATGGAATTCCATGGGCAAATAGATCAGATTTGTTGTTGAACAGATTGTAGTGATGACTTGATGAACTAAGCACACAGTGGTGCGATTTCTACAAGCCAATCAGAGTACACAATCCAATATCACCAAGCAGTGTAATTGCTTTGTTTTTTTATTGTGCAGATCACGGATCAAGGATGGTCGATACCCTAAGAATTTTACGAGAGCTTAAACTTCGTTTTAACTGCATAAAACGAACGTTTCCTATGTTGCCCTCTTCTTTTCAGTTAGACGCACAGAATTTTTTTTAGTGACCCACTCGAACTAGTGTCACTTTGGAGCCAATTTTGGTTCTATGTTGATGCTTCCTGTGCGTCAATAACCGACCAGGCAACGGTAAAACGGGAGCGATTCGTCATATAAAAGTCCAAATAAAAAGCCAAGAGTTAGAAAGCGTTTCTATATGTCGTTGAGAACGAGTGCTAGTTGTAGCTTTGAGCAAGTAAGTGTGCAGAGCCCAGCCCGAACGAGAAGATTTCCTGGGGGAGGTCTATTGAGATCATATAGCACAGAAACGGAGAATTTTTGCCCCAGGAGTAAGACAACTAAAAAAAAATCTGCATTTTTGTCCCTCTGAGGCTGATCCTGAAGTATTCTATTACGTTTTGTGTGATATTTCTCAGAATGAGAGTACCAGTTGAGTAAAATTTGGTGGACACATCCCTCCGGTGCCTTGTTAGCCAAGCTGTTGACAAAAACAGGAAACGTGATCGAGTAATCAGAGCTATTGTCTGGGATGGTACTTATCTTTCAATTCGATTCCGGTGCCTAACTTAAAGTAAAATGAATCAATTCTGTGTTACCTCTCTAATGTTTACATCAAGTGGTGGATATGAAATATAAATCGCAGTTTCGGGAGGTCGAACTGAACTGCGCAACGATAAAGTAGAACGAAACGTTTTGATAAACTGAATAATTTGAAATTTGACGTTTGACTTCCCGTCTGAATCCAGAGATCATGATCAGCAATTAAGTTCTGTGCACCAACAAGTAACGTGTTTTGTGGACGTATTGGGGAAAAAAAAAAACATATTGCAAATCTCCAGCAAACCATTTAAGAACGGTGTAATAGTGGGCTCCCTCTGATGCCTTGTGTTTGTTCGCATTGGGTTACCTATGTGGAGCGGGGGGACGAGGGCAAGGGAGAAAAAAGATTGCGGCGTACGATAAATAAAAGTCAGTCATAGAATCCTTTTGATGCTCACCTTTTTTGGACCCATCAACCAACACATGGTAT
The DNA here is from genome assembly GCA_030142905.1 of Heliopora coerulea. Lineage (NCBI taxonomy): Eukaryota > Metazoa > Cnidaria > Anthozoa > Scleralcyonacea > Helioporidae > Heliopora > Heliopora coerulea. The sequence goes on along the minus strand of JASJOG010000351.1, from coordinate 110,179 downwards.
CAGGAGTGGGATTCTAGAGATCAACGAACAAAACTACAGAAAGATGTCAGACAATATTCCCTTTATAAGGCCTCCAGAAGAGCTGAAAGTAAACGCTGGGAATCCAGCTCACTCCTGGCGAAAATGGAAGCAGAAATTTGAAATATATCTCAAAGCGACCGGAACCTCCAAGAAGAGCGATGAGATTAAGGTAGGCTTATTACTAAATCACATTGGAGATCAGTGCGTGGAAATCTATTCGACTTTTGCATACCTACTGGAACGAGATAATCTGGATGGCGGAGAAAAACTCCCAGCTGAGAACCCTGAACATTATAAGACTGTAATCGAGAAATTTGATGCATTTTTTATGAAAAGAGACCCACAACTCATGTTGAGAGAACGATTTTGGTGTCATCTGCAGAGACCCAGCACAGAGTTTTGACTCCTGGGTAGTAATCGTAAAGAAACGAGCGGCAGAGTGCAAGTTTCCGTCTGCCTTCGTCGAACAAGCAGTAAGAGATAAACTCACCTTTTTCTGTACTGATGACAGATCAAAGCTCAAATTATATGATGAGGGAGCAGGACTGTCGCTTGACAAAGCAATAACGATTCTCTCAATAAAAGAAGCGACCAAACGAGAATTACAGGAATCTAAAACTGCTTCCATAGAAGCCGTACGCAACTGCTCGTCTGCGTCGCAACGGCCCACTAATAGATTGCAAGGAAAACAACAACCCGAAAAGTGTGGTTATTGTGGAAGAAATCACCCAAGAGGCAAAAGCAATTGCCCAGCAGCAAATGCCCACTGTGATAGCTCCATGAAACTAGATCACTTTGCTGCTGTCTGTAGAAGCAAAAGCAACACCAAAGTAAATCAGTTGCAAGATTATTCTACCGAGGACTTCAATACCAACAGCAACCCGACATTTGTGTGGGGAGGGGGGGGGGGGGGGGGTAAATCAAAAGGAATAACGACAACGAAGTTAACCGTCGACCAGACACAGCAGACAAGGGACCAAGGATGGCACATAAAGTTAAACACGGACAAGAAAGAACTAACCTGGTGCATTGATACTGGTGCCCAGGTCTCTGTAATGCCAGAGCAAGTATATGAGGAGTCCTTCTTGACGACTCAGTCCCCCAGAGAGAAAACTGGTTGGAGCTGGCGATGCACCGCTCAAGGCCATCGGCCAGGCAAACATAGATCTTAGGCTTGGAAGAAAACAAATCAAAGAATGTGTCTACGTTGTTCGAGGAGCAAAGAAACTTCTCCTTGGTGTCCCAGCGATACGCAAGCTTGGTTTGATCCATGACATCCCCAGTACGTTCAGCATCAGAGCAGTAGAATGTGAGCCCAGCAAGAAGGAACAGCCACCACTTGACACAAAAGATAGGGTATTCCAACGCTATCCAAGCCTTTTTACTGGTCTTGACAAGATGAAGAACGAATATACCATTCGCCTGAAAGAAGGGGCCAAACCATTTTGTTTGACAACGCCCAGAAGAGTACCATTCCCCCTACAGAAAAAAGTAAAAGAAGAAATCAGGCGTATGATCAACCTCGGCGTTATCGAGGCTGTAGATGAGCCAACCGATTGGTGCGCCCCAATCGTAGTAGTTCCAAAGCCAAATGGCGACGTAAGGATATGTGTAGATCTTACAAGGCTAAACAAGGAAGTCCGCCGAGAAGTGTACCAGATGCCGAAAGTAGAGGAGACACTTGGCAACATAGCAAAGGGCGCAATTTACTCTAAACTTGATGTAAATTCCCGCTTCCATCAGGTCCCCCTTAGTGAAGAAAGTGCTAAATTGACTACCTTTATTACACCATTTGGAAGATACATGTTTAGACGCCTTCCTTATGGGATCTCCTCCGCACCGGAGTTCTTTCAGAAGCGGATGGATCAAGAACTCGCTGGACTAGAGGGGGTAGTCTGCTACATGGACGACATTCTAGTGGTCGGCAGAAACCAAGCCGAACACGACCAAAGACTAGCCAGTGTACTAGATCGCATGGCCAAAAGTGGTCTTACCCTCAATCCTGATAAATGCAAATTCTCCCAGAAGACAATTGAGTACCTCGGTCAAGTAATTGACAGTGAGGGCGTAACGAAGAAACCAACCAAAGTGAAAGCTATCCTAAACATGGACAAGCCGTACGACATCTCGAGCCTTAGGAGATTTCTCGGAATGTCGAACCAACTAATGAAGTTCTGCCCAAATTTAGCAGAGAAGACCCGACCACTGAGAGACATGCTGAAGAAGGGCAATGACTGGACATGGGGTAAACCCCAGGATGATGCTTTTGATGAGCTGAAGACGGAGTTATCTTCAGACAGAGTACTAGCCTTCTACAATGCAGAGAGAGAAACCGTAGTCTCGGCAGACGCAAGTAGCTTTGGACTGGGAGCAGTCATTATGCAAAGACAACCTTCAGGCGAGATGCGCCCAGTAGCGTATGCAAGCAGGTCAATGACAAATGATGAGTGCAGATATGCCCAAATAGAAAAGGAAGCATTGGCAACTTCCTGGGCACTGGAACATTGGTCAGACCTTCTCGTTGGTATGAGGTTTACGGTTGAAACTGACCATAAGCCTCTCGTCCCACTTTTCACTACAAAGCTAATAGATGAGCTTCCTATTCGAATCCAGCGATTTAGGATGCGTTTGATGAGATATGACTTTGACACCAAACACGTTCCACGCAAGGAACTATACACAGCCGACGCGCTTTCTCGCTACAAACCAAAGAACGAAGAGGCCGAGCAAAACAACAAAGACGATTTGTATCTAGAGGCAGACTGCTACGTTAATAGCATCCTTGTACAGTTACCCGCATCAGACAAGAGAATCGAAGAGATACGAGCAGAACTGAAGAGAGACGACACTCTGAAGTTAGTTATGCACTACGTCCAGCACGGATGGCCAGAGAACAAGAATAAGTTATACAGACCAGTAAAAAAAGTACTGGAACGAACAGGGCAACTTGTCCGCACACGAAGACTTGCTGATGAGGGGGAAAAGACTCGTAATCCCCTTGAAGCTCAGACCAGACATTCTGAGATATCTGTACAACCGCCACCAGGGGGTCACCAAAACACGCGAGAATGCAGCGTCGTCTGTTTGGTGGCCTGGAATCTCAGGTGAGATAGAGAGCATAGTCTGCAACTGTGCCACATGTGAGAAGTACCGCAGAGAACGCGTAGAGCCTCTTGAAGGAACGGAATTTCCAGATCGCCCGTGGTCCAAGATCGCAGCTGACTTCTTCCAACATGAAGGAAAGTGTTACCTTCTGGTCGTAGACTACCACTCACGTGACATGGAGATCTACAAAGTCCCCAAGAACGTTACTTCTACAGATACGATACTGAAAATGAAAGACGCCTTCAGTCGCCACGGCATACCAGACGTCCTTATATGCGACAATGGTCCACAGTTCGACTCGGCCGAGTTTAGAAGGTTTGCAGAATTGTGGGGATTTGAACATGTAACCTCCTCGCCACTGTACCCACAGTCTAATGGTGAGGCAGAAAGAGCCGTGGAAACAATGAAGATGATCCTAAAGAAATGCGACGATGAGTACCTGGCCCTTCTAAATTATCGAAACACACCACTCCCGAATGGTTTCTCCCCTGCGCAGCTTGGCATGGGAAGAAAACTGAAGACAAGAATCCCGTGCCACCCAGATGAGCTGAAACCTTGCATCCCTGATTATGAGGTTCTATGGAAGAAAGAAGCAGAGTATCGGAGAAACATGCAAGAAAACTACAACCGTAGACATGGAGTAGTCCGAGGAGCGGAATTCGCGAAAGGAGAAAAAGTTTGGCTACCAGACATGAACAGCGGAGGAAGAGTGATAAGGCACCATGAGACTCCAAGGTCTCTTGTTATCCAAACCCCGAAGAGCCAAGTAAGAAGAAACAGAAGAATGGTTGCTATCATGACCACAGAAACTGTGGTCATGATAGCAACCATGTTTACAATGCCTTTAAAGAAGTAGAATCTATGACAAGGGAGCAGGCACGCAAGAGTAAACCTAAGAAAAAAGGTAATAAATGCGTGTTTGTAACTAGGTATAATCCCGTGCTCCTGATATAGCCAGCATATTTTGTAAACATCGAGCTATTATTGACACAGACGAACGAGCCAATGAAATATAGCCTCCCGGAGCTTTGGGAGTGGCATACAGTAGAAGTGCCAACTTAAAGGGGTACTCCACTCAAAATACATGTTGGGCTCATATGAAAGATCTTGCCAACATTAGACCATCGGCAAAATTTCTCTGGTTAATTTCATTTAGTTAAGGAGATATTGCACGCCGAAGTTCGAAATTTTGACAAATTCCCAAGCAGACGCGGATTGTCAGCGGAGTATCAAATATGACGTCACTGAGTGCTTCTTGCTCGATTACCAATGTTGTTTTGAAGTAAATTACAAATGAGTATTGTCGGAGAGAGTTCTTCTGAGAAAGGTTGTTCTAGTTCAAGCCGTTCGAACTCCTCAAATCTGGATGTAGACGATTTCCTGGAAGATAACCTTAACCTGGATGGTGTTCAAGGTTATCAATTTCAAGCTAGACGAAATTCATGCACTGGGGAATCGAGCGAATCTGATTACTGCGATGTGGATGAGTCGGTCAACATTGAACCAAGTTCTGTCGCTCGACTGGATAGCTTGGACTGGTGAGTTTTAATTGAATTTCTCGTTACCTTTTTAAGTAATGGTATTGTATAAGGAAGACATGACTTCTGTAATCTTTTCTTGCCGATACCACCAGAATATTTCGAACCAGTTTCACAGGGATTCGAAACATTCCCTTGGCCACTCGAAGCAAAACAACAGCTCCCTTCATTTTCAGGTGTACGTGCAAAAACTGCCAAATAATGGACAGAGAAGAGGAATGCATTTGCTGTCAGGAAATTCAAGTGGTGCTAGATAAGAATCTGGGGTGTTGTTGGGAAAGAGATACGAGTCAATCTGCCATCTTGCGCTGTCAGTTGCATACGATCCCATTTCCCTCTACCCGGTGAAGAAGACTTTGTATGGACTCGTACGCAACTTACAGCGCAAGATAGCAGATTGACTCGTATCTCTTTCCCAACAACACCCCAACACCAACGAACTGTCTATAAGCCATGTGTCTTTGGATTTTATGTTCTGGTCCCTCAACTGCCTTTGACCCATACTGTTGTTTATACTGAAACCAGGCAGCCTGCAAGCTCCAACGATTAGCGCTTTTGCGGTCTCTCAACTTCATACACCTCCTCGTTCTTATCTAGCACCACTTGAATTTCGTGACAGAAAATGCATTCCTCTTCTCTGTCCATTATTTGGCAGTTTTTGCACGTACACCTGAAAATGAAGGGAGCTGTTGTTTTGCTTCGAGTGGCCAAGGGAATATTTCGAATCCCTGTGAAACTGGTTCGAAATATTCTGGTGATATCGGCAAGAACAGTTTACAGAAGTCATGTCTTCCTTATACAATACCATTACTTAAAGAAGTAACGAGAAGTTCAATTAAAACTTACCAGTCCAAGCTATCCAGTCGAGCGACAGAACTTGGTTCAATGTTGACCGACTCATCCACATCGCCGTAATCAGATTCGCTCGATTCCCCAGTGCATGGGAATTTCGTTTAGCTTGAAATTGATAACCTTGAACACCATCCAGGTTAAGGTTATCTTCCAGGAAATCGTCTACATCCAGATTTGAGGAGTTCGAACGGCTTGAACTAGAACAACCTTCCTCAGAAGAACTCTCTCCGACAATACTCATTTGTAATTTACTTCAAAACAACATTGGTAATCGAGCAAGAAGCACTCAGTGACGTCATATTTGATACCCCGCTGACAATCCGCGTCTGCTTGGGAATTTGTCAAAATTTCGAACTTCGGCGTGCAATATCTCCTTAACTAAGTGGAATTAACCAGAGAAATTTTGCCGATGGCCTAATGTTGGTAAGATCTTTCATATGAGTCCAACATGTATTTTGAGTGGAGTACCCCTTTAAAAGAGTTATTTTCTCCCTCTAATCCTTATCGAGCTACTCGGAGTACAGGAAATGGCGGCTGTAGTAGGTGTTTGAAAAGATGTGATTGTTGTAACCACTTTTTAATATCGGCAGAGTCATTTAGTTCCGCCATTACTGGTAGATTGTATTATACTCGGAAAACACTTAACTGTTCCTCGCCTAATGTCGTTTATCTTGCTCAGTGTGTGACTTGTGGATTGCCGGGTGTGGGATCCACGGTGAATTTTAAATCGCGTTTGGCCAATTACAAGTCCCATATTAAGCGTAGGCGTAGGACGTGTGGTATTGCCAACCATTTTATTGACAAACATGACAGCAATTTTTCTAGTTTGAAGTTTATTTTAATCGACCAAAAGAATGGAAATTTAAGAAAGTGTGAAAATTTTTGGATAGGTACATTATTAACCAATGTGGGAGGGATGAATAGTACACATGATTTCTCGCAACAGTAACTTTTTGTATTTTAATCACTTCCTGTATTTTAAACACTTCCTGTAATTTAATTACTTCTTGCATTTTAATTACTTCTTGTATTTTTCCATAAGATCGTAGAAGCACAAGTGCTAATAGAGACTTCAAGTAAACGACAAATTTCTTTATTGTATACATGTTTCGGCAAAACTCATGCCATCTTCAGTACATGTGGTAATAGGTCACATAAATATTCAGGTCACATTCAGGTCACATAAATATCGCTTGTAAATATCCTATTACCATTTGTACTGAAGATGGCATGAGTTTTGCCGAAACATGTATACAATAAAGAGATTCTTGTATTTTAATTACTTCCTGTAGTAGTTTATAAAATGTTTGTCTTTCATCTTATGTACTTATATTTCTGATGAAGGCTGCTTCATACAGCCGAAAATTTAAATAACCTAAATATAATATATTTTTAAAATTCTTCAAGTCGTGGTAGCTTTAATTTGTTCTCTCTCTCTCTCTCTCTCTCTACATATATATATATATATATAAATATATATATAAATATATATATAAATATATATATATATAAATATATATATATAAATATATATATATAAATATATATATATAAATATATATATAAATATATATATATATAAATATATATATATAAATATATATATGTGTATATATGTATTCCTTGTAATGATCTTATACCGCTCTGATGATGTTGCGCTTTAAAGCAACGAAACGTTAGTAATAAATTTTTATACCTTCTATCAGTCGTTACGTCGTGCCTTCAAGTCATTTGCTGGACACTAATATTCGTCTTTCAATCAAGATTTTATTGTAATAACTGCCATATCAATCCTAATTTTGTTATTTAGTTGAGCGAAATACTAGATCGAGCGAAGGACGAACAGTGCTAGTTGGACTGACAATCTACGAATGGCTAAAGACGTCAACTTTGAAGGTACTCGTATTTATTTTGTAATTTTTCTGGAGATTTTTAATTTTGTTGGTGTGTAAATGAGTGAGGTATTCACTGTTGTAGTTAGGTTTACGGTGAGTGCATAGTAAATGTAACTTGATGTGAACGACACAACTGGTCAGAAACAATACAATTCGGGTAGTGACGCTGATGCTATGTGTGTTGCACAAGCCTACACTACAGATAGTAAACTATACTGTTGTATAAACCCCAGTGCCTTATTTTTTTTGCACGAGTATTGTTTTAAAGCCATGTTTGTCCTTTATTTCAGTTTTTTCTTCGTATACATTCACATTATTAAACAAGTTCTTTAGCCACAGATCGTTCATGAGTTTCTCCCCTCCATAATCCTTCTTTGTTTAAATCTGCATTCCGTACAATATGAAACAGCAGGGAGTTTAAGCAAGCCAGTAGAGCGACGCCGTTTAAGAACGTAGATTAATTTTTCAGCATTTTGGTAGAATAACATGCCATTAACGGTGTAATGAACTGTCAATGCTATTTTTACTCCTTTGAAACTTTCCTCGGCAGCTCTGATCTTCTTGTAAACATTTAAACGACCAAAGATCTTCCACGTTCTATGTACCATCGTAGCCATAAAAAAACGGAAATGCTGTGGACGAAGTGCCGTGCAAAAGTAGGACGGCGTTGAAAATACACTTGGGACTAGAACTTGATTAATTCCTTTCTTGAATGACAATTTCTATTGTATGAACGCGTTAGAGAACACATTGCTGTAGTGTTTGCATGAACTCCCTTGTTACTTTTTGTGGTATTTATCTTTTATTTGTTTTAATCTTCGTCCACGGATGTCATTTTTCATTTAACAATTTCTTAACCGATTTTTTCCAGTTAAAATATAAGAAATAATCCCGTTTGCATTTACAGGAGTAAATCGAAAACCGACATTTTTCCTCCACGGTGTTCTTAGAGTTTCGCGTAAATTATCGATACCGTTTAAACTGAAGGAAGCACTATTACATTTTAATGAGAGAGGTCTTGAAAATGGGTGAAAGTTCTTTGACGCTAAACGTTTTCAAGTGTTCAAACAATGATCAGGGCGGAGAAGTGATTGACCTTAGAGCTAGCGGTGTTTCGGAGGAACCTATTCCTTCCGAAGTTTTATACAATCCACAAGTCAAGAAAATTCTGCTTTTTCATCGAAGTGTGCCCAAGTGGCTGGAAAATAGCATCGGTAATTTGGGTCGCCATGTTTCAATAAGCACATTTGACGAGTGCAAGGACGACAACCCAGCTTCCAAAAGATTTGAATACAACAAATACTTGTGGAAGACCTGTCAGCTCGAGACTGATCAACATGGCCTCATTCGTCTGGACATACGATGCCAAGTATTGAAGCAAGATCCACTTTTCCCTTCAAGGAAAAACAAATTGCGGCGATTGACACTGAGACATTATGAAACTGGTGTAATTAATCGTCTTGACAAGGACACAGTTAATAATTTAGAAGAACTGATCCTTGCGAGTGGGGAACCAGGAGACATGTTAACTGTAAATGTTGGTAGGGGACTATGGACAAAATACATGGAAAGTTTCCCTGAAATTTCTTTACTGGATATTGCTTTAGAAACATCAGACAGTCGAGTAATTCAACTTGACGTTTCATCAGAATGCCGCAAAATTTCGCTTAAGGATATGTCAAAGCTTGAAAAGTTCTTGTTATGTGCCGATGGAAAGAAAATTTTACCAACACAAATGGATCAAGCACACAACCTTCAAGATTTCTACATCTTTGATGATCCGATTGGTGATCATTTCCAGTTGTCATGCAATGTTTTAAATCTACGAAAACTTGTCTTGTACAACTGCGGACTGACGACCTTTCCTACGACCATAACCACGATGAAAGAGCTGGAGGTACTTGGGTTGTATTTCAATGATTTCCAGGACCAATCAGTTTCAGTTCGTGAGCTTGTGAAACTGAAGCGACTTACGATTTTCAGTTGTAAGTTAAATGCTTTTCCAGAAGGACTGGAAGATCTGATCAGTTTAGAAGATCTGGACCTTATGATGAACCACGACCTTGGGAAGCAGCCATTTTCTATTACTGGACTGAAGAATTTGAAGAAGTTGAATATGAGTTTGTGTGGTCTTAAAAAGTTCCCAGATGGACTGGAAAATTGCATTAGTTTAGAACATCTGGACCTTTTCTGGAACAACGACCTTGGCAGGCAGCCATTTTCTATTACTGGACTGAAGAATTTGAAGAAGCTGAATATGAGCGAGTGTAGTCTTGAAATTTTCCCGGATGGACTGGAAAATTGCATTAGTTTAGAACATCTGGACCTTTGGGGGAACAATGACCTTGGCAAGCAGCCATTTTCTATTACTGGACTGAAGAATTTGAAGAAGCTGAATATGAGGCGGTGTTGTCTTGAAAAATTCCCGGATGGACTTGAAAATTGCATTAGTTTAGAAGATCTGGACATTCATGGGAACTACGACCTTGGCAAGCAGCCATTTTCTGTTAATGGACTGAAGAATTTGAAGAAGCTGAATATGAGTGACTGTTGTCTTGAAAAGTTTCCGGATGGACTGGAAAATTGCATTAGTTTAGAAGATCTGGATCTTTGGTTGAACAACGACCTTGGCAAGCAACTATTTTCTATTACTGGACTGAAGAATTTAAAGAAGCTAAATATGAGTTTGTGTGGTCTTGAAAAGTTCCCGGATGGACTGGAAAATTGCATTAGTTTAAAAGATCTGGACCTTCAGAGGAACTACGACCTTGGCAAGCAGCCATTTTCTATTACTGGACTGAAGAATTTGAAGAAGCTGAATATGAGGCTGTGTGGTCTTGAAAAGTTCCCAGATGGACTAGAAAATTGCATTAGTTTAGAACATCTGGACCTTTGGGGGAACAACGATCTTGGCAAGAAGCCATTTTCTATTACTGGACTGAATAACTTGAAGAACCTGAATATGAGGCAGTGTTGTCTTCAAAAGTTCCCTGATGGACTGGAAAATTGCATTAGTTTAAAAGATCTGGACCTTCAGAGGAACTACGACCTTGGAAAGCAGCCATTTTCTATTACTGGACTGAAGAATTTGAAGAAGCTGAATATGAGTGAGTGTGGTCTTGAAAAGTTCCCGGATGGACTGGAAAATTGCATTAGTTTAGAAGATCTGAACCTTTCGGGGAACAACGAGCTTGGCAAACAGCCATTTTCTATTGCTGGACTGAAGAATTTGAAGAAGCTGAATATGAGTTCTTGTGGTCTTGAAAAGTTCCCGGATGGACTGGAAAATTGCATTAGTTTAGAAGATCTGGATCTTTGGTTGAACAATGACCTTGGCAAGCAGGCATTTTCTATTACTGGACTGAAGAATTTAAAGAAGCTGAATATGAGGCGGTGTAGTCTTGAAATGTTCCCGGATGGACTGGAAAATTGCATTAGTTTAGAGCATCTGGATCTTCGTGAGAGCTACGACCTTGGGAAGCAGCCATTTTCTATTACTGGACTGAAGAATTTGAAGAAGCTGAATATGAGGCGGTGTGGACTTGAAAAGTTCCCGGATGGACTGGAAAATTGCATTAGTTTAGAAGATCTGGACCTGGGGGGGAACAGGAACCTTGGCAAGCAGCCATTTTCTATTATTGGACTGAAGAATTTAAAGAAGCTGAATATGAGGGAGTGTGGTCTTAAAAATTTCCCTGATAAACTGGAAAATTGCATTAGTTTAGAAGATCTTGTCCTTTCCTTCAATAATTTTGGTGACAAGGGATTTTCCATTCAAAGTACATCACAACTGAGAAGAATAGAGTTAAACAACTGTGGAATCGATCATATACCAAATGGTATATTTGAAGTTCCTAGACTTTCCTACTGTGATATGAGTTCAAACAAACTAAAAGAATTGCCTGAACGTTTTACCACCTTAATCGCCAACAACGTGGAATTTAACCTTAAAGACAATGTGCTAGGTAAGCCACCACAAGTTATCTGCGACAGCCCTCGTGCGATACTAAAATATTTCAAAGACATTGCCAAGTCCGGTACAGTTCACTCTAAACGGCTTAGAGTGCAGGTGATTGGAAATTCTGGCGCTGGAAAGACGAGTTTGATTAACCGTTTATTGATGGGACAATCAAAGTTGACAAAACCAGAGGAGAGGACTGAAGGTGTTGAGATTAGAAAGTGGTTTCCCGATCCTACGAATGAAGAACTTGAATTAGAAATGTGGGACTTCGGTGGTCACATGGAGTACCAAAGTGTAAGTCATTACTTCGTTGAAGAACATTCTTTATTTCTTTTGGTTGTGGATTTGTCAGCATATGAAATGACTGATGAATCGTATCATGAAAATGCTGGCAAGTGGATTGATGAGTTAAAGAGCATTGTATTGCGACCAGTAATAATGGTGGCTGCTACAAAATCTGACCTAGTTGAAAAAAGCATTGTAAAAGATAGATGTGAGCATATGTTGAAAGAAATTCCCGAACGAGAAAATGCTGACATAGCGGCAATAAGAAGTGATAAAGAGAATATTGAGAACAGGGATCCTTACAACATCAATCGAATTAAGAAGCTTGAGTTAGCGACAAGAAAGAGGCCAGTACTCCCAAAAAGCCTTGTGTCCGCATTAGATCAGAAAAATTGTCCTTCTAACTCGGGAACAGGAATCGTCCTTGCGTCTGCCATAGATAAGGATTTAAATATGCCGAAAAATGTAAGTGACACGGTCTTGTTTTTTTCTCTGCATATTTTAGCGAAAGTTATTGTCTAAAATTACGTACACCGTAAAAAGTGTGTTATGAAACAGATCTTAAGGTGTGTTCTCCTTACACACCATAGTGAGTTTTCAACATGCCTTGATGTGGTTTTCTACATACATTGGCAACCCTTTTTCGGACCAACTAAATTGTTTAAGTTAAGGCACCTTATGGTGTGAAATTTAACATACTTTCAATATTGCTATTTTACATACCTTAAGCTACATGTAAATAAATAAATGATAAGATGAGATGTTCATTGCAACTTAAGGTGTGTTATATAGTACAGCTTACTGTAAGATGTTTTGTTAAACAAATAGTTATCTACTTAATGGAATATGTGTGGAGACTGACGTGTTAGTTGATGTGTTAATTTTTGGGTTTTGTTTGGATTTGATAGCAGCAGCTATACTGGTTTCACAGGCCACATTAAGCTCATTAGTGATAGCTTGGTTAATATGGTTTACAACTGGGTCATGTAACTCTGGGAGGGTTGCAGCATTTGTCATTACCAGGAGTTGACGACAAAGGCCGGTGGATAAGAATTCAAAGAAACACTTTCAATTGATGTTGATGATTGCACTCAACATCATCGGTCTAAAACCAAAGTAACACAAAATATCAACTTAAATTTTTGGGTGGTTGAAGGTGGCCATGTCTAAATTAAGAAGGTAGACATGGTCACCTTGTTAATTTTGTCTTGGGCCAGGAGTCAACTTACTCTTCACATTTGTACAAGTCATGATTCACATTTACTTGCATAGTTATGGCAGAATTATTGTTAATCTTAAAACCATTAGAATGAGTATGAACATGGAAAAAATTCAAACATGAAACAAAACATGGATGCTTTGCCTTTGACTTGTAATTCCAATTCAGTGAGGCCAGTAACTTGGCAAACCAATTAGTAAAGGTGTGTTGCTTAAAGAGTGAGTTGTTGTTTGAAGGTAGCGTTGATGTAACAGGTGTGTCCTATGCAAAGGCGCATTTTACTTCAAAGGTGTGTTAATTTAACAATCCTTGTTTCAGATAAAAGGTATGCCCTCAAGGTGTGCTATTTAAAAGTGTGTTTTGAAATATACCAAGGTGTGTTTCTTAACTTTTCATGTTGTGTTTTGTAACCTGGCAAGGTGTGTTTTTCACAATGCTGTATAGAGCTACTGCTGGCCCTGGAGGATAAGGTAAAGGAGTTGGTAGACCCCCCAGTTGAAAATTGATTTGACTAACGTCACTAACTATCTGGCAGAATAAAGTTTTGTATTCCTTAATTTACGGCATTTTTTATGAGACATCTAATTTGCCCAACTAGTTCATGGTAATGCACTAATACCTCACCGTATGGACTTCTGAAATGAACAAAACAGTAAGACAACACAAAATTTAAATTAATAAATACTGGTAATACCAAGCTCAAAATTTTATTGCAGGTTTTTCAAACATGCCTTCATACCTAGTTAATTCATTATTCCATGAGTGATGAGTTTATACCATATGTACTCTGAGATACTACTTCAAGATTCAACCACACACATTAATGACACGTTATTTTTTTGTGTCTGGAACAAGGAAGCTGCCAGATTAGAATGCAAACTTGATCATATTGTCATATCTTATTTTACTTGGAACTACTGGTGGCACATCAGCACATGAGCAATAGTCCTTTCAATGGTACAAAATCTGAATTCAATATAGTACTTCCTTTTCTGATTTCTTCTAGGCGTGGGGTCAATTTGACCCAACTTATCCCCCTGCCTCTGCGGTATGGGGTTTTTTTTAACTCTAAGGCATGTTTTTTGAGATTCTTGGATGTGCTAATAAAACACAGAAGTTTTATTAAAATGGCACACCTTGTGTCTTCTATCATGCCTTTTTTCAGGAAGAATCTGATGGAAATGGCGTAATTTTGTTGAGAGAGGAGCTGCTCCGAATTGGAAGTGACAAGGATTTGTTTCCTCATCTGAAAACCACTCTTCCATCGTTATGGGTCGAAATTGAAAAATTACTTCCAGCCTTGAGAGAAGAAATTGAAAAAAAGAAACGCCCTCAGTTCCTGACATTTAACGAGATGGAAAGGTGGTTTTGTGAACACCATCAAGAATTTGAAAAAGATGTTGGCAGAAAAGAGACATTGCGCGCTGTCCTTGATTATCTGGTTACTCTTGGAAAGGTTTTACGATTTGAACGCGTAGAACAGCTTCGAAATTATGTGTTTCCAGATCCTCAATGGTTGATCATGCTGATCAAGAATGTCGTTCACCACGATTTAGATTCTCACCTTCAGTACAAACGTGATTTCAAAGACTTCGACATGGACGATATAGAGTTTGAGAACGAGAAGAAGGAGCTGATCGATCGTGGATTGCTGTCAGAGTCCCTTTTACGATGCATTTGGTATAATGCAGTCCCTAAAGGAACTGACTTTGAGAACCTTGCTAATTTGCTATATCATTTTGACGTGGGATATCAGATGACGAAGAAGGAAGCAGAGATTGAAGAAAAAGAAATCGGCAAGACATACATATTAATCCCAGCACTTATGCCAACGGCTCGTCCTAGTGTTCTTGATGAGAAATGGCCAGAAAATATTCCTGAAGACTATTTCGAAGCAAAAAGCGTGTATAAATTTTGCAGTAGAGTTCCTGTTGGCCTATTTGAACGGCAAATGGTCCGTTCCCATCAAGGTTCGGACTATATGTTGCACTGGAAGGAAGGATTCTTTGGAGTTTATGACGCGGAGAAAGCAGACGAGGTGAAATTCTGCGTAACGAAGCGTAGTTTCGAAACTGACACGATTGAATTTACAGCCAGAATTGCAAAGAGTGGCCAAGCGAACAACTTATGGAAAGCTGTCTTACGTCTTCACCAGATCTTTGCAAACATGGTGAAGGAATTGTGGCCTGAACTTCGCTACAAAATTTACAATAAATGTCACGAATGCAACAAGTGCCATCACGAAATGGACTTCAAAAGGCTTTTGAGGGGACTGAAGAACTACAAGGAAACAGTTGTCTGCAACAACACTGCTCAGGCTGGCCTAAATAAAGAAAGATCGGTCTATCCTCCTACAGGTATATCTTTTGTAAGCTTTTTGTAATCATTTAGTATTTTTTTTTTTAAGATTTCGCTTATAGGAAATTAAGCCTTAAAGACATAGTTCTGTCAACTAAACCTGAGTGGCAAGCGGTTCTTGCAACCCCGGTTTTACTTCGGGATTATCAAGTGTTCTGAGTTGAGAATATAAAAGGAAAAAACGTGTCACGAGTTCTCACATCTAAACCCAGCGTTTTCAGGAGAGCTTGGCAAAAGTCGAAGCACACAAATAGAACTAAGAACGCAACTAACAGAGGTGACTAAGATCTTTTCCTTGATACACGCTGACGGCAGACGACAATCAACCCTGACTGACGTTAATATCTCAACGCTGACATAAATAGAGCTGCTGTCGACGAACACGCTCATCCCTGATGATGGCACTAGACTCAAGTATTGGAACGTTTGGTTTGTATTTTAAGTATTTCTCATAGTGAAAGTTTCCTTGAAGCCCTCTCCGAGATATCAGTCTAATGTGTTGCTTCGTTTACATTTTATATATTTGCAGTTTTACATAATGCAACTCTCTCGGTTGACCTCTCTTAATGTTTCAGCGGACTTATTCACCCCGTTCAAGATTTCTGCTTTCTGAATGTTTCGTGTGAATTTTTCTTTTATAACCTTTATTCAAAACACCTGTAGATTCCAAAGTGAAACGGGAGTAGTTGACCATATTCAAATTGCAAAGTTTCAAGGAGATTTTGTTACTTGCCATAGTTGAGGATCACGTTCGTAATCTTTGCTCACAAAGTAAAAAACATTTATTAAGACAAATGAGAAATTTCCAGAAATTCGTACTTACATTCTTCTTTGTCATCTTATACAGAGGTAGTGGAAGCATTTAAGGAAGAAACAAGTATGACTAAAAGTTCAGGTAAACGTTTTTTTTATTGCAAATGTTAGACTTTAACAAACTTTTTAACTGTAGAACATGTATGCGTAAAAAGACGAATTATACTAGATCATTGGCTTCCTACCTGTCAGTGCAGTTTTTGGGTACAGAGACAAGTTTTGATTGGAAAATTGCAAAGCTGGTCTTGAGGCAAATGAATAAGAACTACGGGTAATTTTTTTCAGTTTAAAAGATCTCTAATAACAAATTAATGTAAAACAGTGATAATGACTGTTATAAATGACTTTACACATAATGACTGTTTTAAAAAAGTAAATAAATTTGTGAATGCTAGGCAAGCATTCAAACATTCATGAAATAATTCGAAAAGACAACCAATCAACGAAAAGCTTGAAATGGAAGAAAGAAAATGGCGCAAAAAACTACGAAGGAACAAACCAAACCCATTTATTAATTATATCTTTTTTTAACCCTTCCCGTTCCATACCCGACTTTTTACTTTTGCTCTGGCTAACGCCAGACAATTTTAGTCGACAAGGAGAGACGTCTAAGACAGGAAAGGGTTAAACCCATTCGTTTTTTTTTGTTTTTTTTTTGTTTTTTGTTTGTTATGTGAAACGACTTTTTACATTCGATTATTTTTCTTCAACATTTTTGTTTGGAAAGGGGAACGTCGTTAAGGCGTACAATGTTTCTAGAGTTAAAGGACTTTTTTCGGCTTTTACGTCCTGTATTTGTGCTTGCTAACTGTCCATAGGTTTTAAAAAATTCTCCGTTAATACTTTTCTGTAACGTTGTAGAGATGGCGCGACCGACAAAGCGTTTTGAAGATCTTCCACCACTAAGTGTTACAGTTCCAGAACTGAAAGACTTGCAGGTAGCCTACAACCCCTGGGAATGTACGCAACTTACTTCGGATGTCCTGTTGTTGACTGTGGACGACAGTGAACTCCTGAGCTGTTATTCCTACCTCAATGATACCTTCAAGAGCTCCATCAAAGGTCTCGGGCCTTTCTACTTTGGACGAATTGGGGATGGCGGGAAGAAAGCGAAAACATGTTTGGTTAGATGTGGTCGAGGCTCTGTTCAGGTCGGTGGTGCACAGAATGTTGCGAGAACTGCTATCGAAATCTTGAAACCGAAAATTGTGTTCAGTGTTGGGTGTTGTGGCGGGCTGAAGAAGAAGACGACGAAGGTCGGAGATGTGGTGATATCTGCAAAACTTACCACATATGCAGACAAGAAAACCATCAACGATCGACCACAGTGGCGTGGTAACACATTGAATGTAAGTAAGAATATCGGAGATCAAATCAAATACGCTGCCGATGGTTGGAAACCACCACTGAAAGATCCAGAATCCCGTGAAGTGAAGGTCCACCGCGATGCAGAAGTTTTAACTGGCCCAGAGCTGGAGAATTGCCCTAAAGAAAGTGAAGCACTTCTTAAACAGTTTCCTGAAGCCATTGCAATCGAACCTGAAGGGCAAGGTGAGGGGATATGAACTTGTTAAACATTTTAACAGTGAGCGCATGAGGTTGTATATGACAGCGAGAATTTTTAACGCCGGGGTTTGTGTAATTAGCCAAAGTTGAAGGCAGAGGTGCATCAAACAAACCAATGGTTTGATATTTCTTGCTGTCATAGGAAA
The DNA here is from genome assembly GCA_030142905.1 of Heliopora coerulea. Lineage (NCBI taxonomy): Eukaryota > Metazoa > Cnidaria > Anthozoa > Scleralcyonacea > Helioporidae > Heliopora > Heliopora coerulea. The sequence goes on along the minus strand of JASJOG010000351.1, from coordinate 92,420 downwards.
ACTGAACTCAGTTATTGGTTTATCATGCGCAGATGATAACTTATGTTGGGTGAAAAAAAGGGGATGCGATCGCACCCCCGACCCCTCTGGGATATATCCGTGATTATATGGTTGTAAAGATAAGGTTCAGAGCAAAATCACGCAGTTATTCAATCCTGAGTAACTTTAACAGCTGCTTTGCAGAATGAAAATGACTGTCTGAGGACGATGCCGCCGCGATCCAGTAATGAGCCTGGGGCAAAAAAAGTGTTGTGGGTCCATCCTTACTCAACACATGCCCCGTTCCTATTTTTCCCCTGCGCAAAGGGAATCGGGGCTCATTTATGGGTCGGTTCTAAACCGTGTACGATCCAAGTGCCTTGAACGTTCCAGGCCACTAAAATATTTACCCGCCAAAGACGGTCTCTCGGCAATCCAATCTGGAGAAATGACGTAGTTCCTCTATGTATAAAAACCCGTGTATGTGGATATGACGTAAGGAATTCGGGCCATGTGGTTGTAGGTTTCTGTCTGTAGGAAACCACGCTAAGGTGACATCAAAATTGAATAAAGTTGGCTTTCCGGATGTGTTTTTGACCATTTAGTTCGTTTATTTGATCGTTTGTTTAAGTACCATCAGTAACGGTAATAACGGAATGTGAACACGAACTTCGTTCTAGCAGCGATTTTTTTGGTTTACAGAAACCGAATGGGATGAAGTAGTAGAATTTTTAGCCTATATACAGTTAGAAAGAAACTGTATCAGTTGTTCCTTTTGGTCAGTACTGTACCACTTATACATTTTCAGACATCACAATTTAAGCTAAACTGCGGAAACAAAGGGGTGAAAGAATGCGAATAAAAGGAAAGACTATTTCGTAGACGGGAAAATGTTCACAGACACAGCGAGTTATATACTGTTTTTCCTCCATTGGTGGGTTAACCCAGCAAATATAGTCTTGCTCTTGGTACCTTAGTTATGTCTCAGCAACCATGTGCTCAGCTACTGTGAAGGTTTTTATACAAGGCGTTTTTTTTTCAGGGGTATATACTGCAGCTTTTGAATGTGAAGTAGAATGGGTTGTCGTTAAAGGAATCTCTCATTATGCCGATGGTAGTGAACCAGAAACTGAAGAGCGGAAACGTTTTGCAAGTGTTATGGCAGCGTCAGTTGTTAAGCATATCTTGAAAGAGCCGGATGTTTTGAAGGATTGGCCCAACTATCAAGGGATGAACTCGCACCATCGAGGAACAGGTAAAATTAATGTTAATGATCACTAATTTTTTTATGAGCCACTCTAGGAAAGATTAAATGACGCTTATTGATGTGGATAGTAGACGATTTTGTATTTCTATTATGTCAGAAATTGCTGCTTGATACTGTTACAGCTCAAGCTGCATGCTTGGAGTCTTTGACCCTCAGAAAAGAGCTAAGCTCCAGGTTGGAATCGAGCCCATGACCCTCTGAATGTAGGCGAGACGCTCTAAGCTTCTTTGCCTCGTGTCATTAGTAGTAGCTTTCGAAGTGGCGTTCGGAACTGTTTAGCCCAGAGTGGCGTCAGATTATATCTGATTCTCTATCTGGTTGTGTTGGAAATTTGTTCGTTCACTGTAGCGCCAATTATGTTAAGAACGTGTTTTGTTCAAAAATAAAACATTTAAATAAAAAAAAAGGAGATCTTGTCTTGTGCAATAAGAAACTCTCACTAAACTACTGTGTTTTTAAGATTGCTTGTACTTTTGCTCTTTGCAGTTGCCGCTGGAGTCAACGATAAAGCCTCCGACACCGACAGAAAGCCATTCTTCGTTCGAGATCTTGACAGTAGCATAAAAAGTAAATTGTGTCAGTTGCTAAATAAGAAATCAGTTCTAAAGAGAGACTTTCGTGGACTTGCTGCGAAAATGAAATTCGAGAGTAGTGAAATAGAATTGTTTGAGCAGTGTGACAATCCAACAGATGCTTTATTACAAGAGTGGGGGACTGGGAAGGAGGCCACAATGGAGAATTTGATCAAACTTCTGGAGAAGATGAAGAGGGATGACGTGATTGAGATCTTGAAAGAAGCTTAAGCATTGGTTTCAACAAAAAGAACGCAGCCAAGTTTCGACCAAGTTCAATTTCCTGAGACCCAGCCAAAGATTATGTTCACCTGGTCACCTCCAGCAACAAATGTCAGACTGTGCAACGACAACAGTTACGCCATCCAACAAGTGACAGGGAATGCAGTTTCAACCAACAATCTACCCAAAACTAGGAAATGCTCCGATATCCAGTTGCAACAATCGACTCGTCATAAACCGCGGACCCACGCAATGAAATACCAGAGACTAGAGTGAAGTGACCGTGATTAACCCAACAAGATCAACAAACAGCAGAGAATGCAGCGACGATAATCGGGACAGATAGATACAATGAATTCCAAGGGACTTAATGACGGTAATCGAGTCACCTACACCTAATAATTACTAGAGATTGAAGTGCGGGAAATCAAGCCATCCACACCGACAAATGCAAGAGAATGCAGTGACTACAGTAGACCATTTCAGACCCAACCAAAGCAAGACAATGAATTGTGAGCAATCGAGCCATCCACTCCAATAAATCTCAAACAAAGGGGTAACAGCAATCAAGCCATCCACACCAATAAATCTCAAACAAAGGAGTAACAACAATCCAGCCAGCCACACTTAACCAGTTCCACAAATGTTGTGACCACAGTCAAACCAGTTTCATCCAGAAGTATCAGGGAATTCAGATCCAGTCATCGAGCAGGGAATCCAGTCATGATTAATGCCAGAGCATCCAATAAGAGTCAAACTCAACCAATGATGCAGTATGCAATGACAGCAATTGATCCATGATCCAGACACAACTGATAGGAGAGTATCCAACGGCAGTAATCGATCTATCCAGATACAATCAGTAGTAATGTATCCAATGAGAGAGCACTCGGTCCAGCCAATCCCAACCAATGCCAGAGAATGCAATGACAGCAATCGAGTCATTCAGACCCAAATGGTGCCAGAGATTGAATGACAGCAGTCAATCCATCCAAGCCAATATAGTGACAGCAAACGTTTTCCCAGATCCAACAGTTACGGGGGAATTTCATGACCACAATCAAACCATTCATCTCCATCGAACGTCAGATAATGAAATGGCCGTTATCAGCTACTAACAGCTAACAAATAGCATGAAATATAGTGACAGTTATGGATGTTTGAGAAGTGTTGCATAGTTTAGTGATATAATTAAACGGAGACCACGGAAATACAATAAAATATGTTTTTTACAGTAATCTTCAACTAATGTGTATTAACTGACACCATTGAGACATGTAAATATATTGCACATTTTCAATGAATTTATACATTTTTAAGTGTGTTGGTCATTTTGTCTTAAATTTGGTAAATAAGGGCTTTAGATATTTTTTTCGACTCAACAGCTGTAAGAGACCTCCACATTTTTCGACTTCAGGATAGTGAAAATGACCGTCAAAAGATTTCAAATACTGAAATATTCTCGGATGATAAATGTACTCCAAGTCCCCGAAACGTTCGTATCTTCAACGCTAAAATGATTTGGTGAAATCACACCTCACATCCTCACTAATGGAGGACTGAGGCCCGTACATTGCAATCGTTCAATATTTCATTTTCATCCGAGAGCAATAGAGCAAGAAGCATACTCTGAGAAACAGCATCTTGTATACTGAATATTTCAGTCATAACACGCGGCGAAAATGATCATCGTAATATTACATCTTTGTTAGGAAGTCATTCTCAAACTCCATATGTCACAAACTGAGCTGTTATTTATGTACCAAGGTGATAGAAATGGTGAAATTATGGTAGTTTATTTGCCTTGCCTCAGTAATTTCGTTGTTACACTCTCCATAATGCAAGTATATAAATAATAGGTTTGTAACATATAAAGTTTAACAATGACTTTGAAATGAAGTCTAAATCTTACCTTGACCATTTTCGTCTTGTATTATAACTCAGATATGTTGTTGATAGGATGTTGTTCATCGGAGCATTCTTCTTGGTCTGGTACAATATTTCTCTGGTTGGCTATTAGTATTTATGTCAATTTACGATCATACTTCCTTAAGTTCCTACAATAAAACCTGGCCTTTTCGCTGCCGTACTGTATGTTTCGTTGGTTAACCGTGAGTATTTATCCGAATATATGTTTATACTTGATGAACCAACCAAACTTTCCGTGAATCTACAAGCCTGGAGGATCCTTTATCCGGCCTATTTTTACAGTCTGTTCCGATTCATTTTCGTGTTTAAGCGGAGCCATTTAGTTTATTACTTCATCTAGACCCTTCATCACTGACACGTAATTGGATCATAATAATTATCATCAATCGGACACCATCGATACACCTACCTTATCACTCTCTCTATAATATGTTGTGTAACCATCTTCCCTATATCCATGCAGAACGTAATGAAATAAAATGAATAATTAAAGTAACATACCACAGAAAACAGAAAAATTATCAGAAAACTGGAGTGAACAAGTGGCAGAAAGCAATAGTAAGCACGGGCAATGCAGGGAGTTTACTTACTATCGGTGTGTTATATAACGCCCAAGACGAAGTTTCTTGAACCAGAAACGCATGTAATATGTAAATGCCTTGTTTTTCCTGCAGAAGGTCCTTTTGCCGAGCGATTTTGTGTCATTGAAATGTTCAACAAGGTGGATTTAGCTTTGCGTCAGATATGTGGCATTTGCATTCGACTACAGATACGTTTCTAATAATTTAAGAAGAATCTCGTTCCAGTAAATACAAAGATACAGTTTTAGTTTCTTTTTAAGTGAAGAAATGTAAAGAAAATTAATAAGTTCGAAATTAAATGAATTAAAAAAAGTTTTTCCCCCATAATAGTACAGAAATCTGTCTGATATTTCAGCAAAAAGGCACTTGGAGTTTGGAAATACCTAACGGATCTACAGTATTCTGTAACTGTACTCGATTATTTGTGATAAACTAGTAAAAATTTTTATGTTTGGTAAAGTTGAAATATTATTGGAGATCATAAATAAACCTAGCTGTAGCAAAAGAATTTTGTTGAAATTTCAAAACTTTGAACTTTCTGAATATGGGGTTGGTGTGCGCATTAGGATGGGGGAAAAGACTCAAGGTAATACAACGCCAAAAGACGAGAAAGAAAGGCGGCTGGGTGACGTTTCAATCGTTGGACACTTCACAAAAGTGTAGAATGAGAGGTGAAATCAGCTAAACTCTAGGTATTAAATGTTCGAAAAGGATTACAAACATTTGTAAACAGTCACATTAAGGGAAGGGAAAAAAATTATGTAGAACATGAAAAGTCGTATGACATTTTTATCATCAACCAGTAGACTGACATTGGTGTTGGAGAGGAGGGGGGGGGGGGGGCGTACGTGATTTTCTAGCCTTTTCTCGGACTACTACCTTGAAACTTTTTCACCTTTGTTCAAAACTTCCTACGCAAAATCCTGTTTTTAATATCACTGAGTATTTGGATGGCGTGGGTTGTGTCTGCTAAAATGTCGTCGGGAACGAATTTTAAAGCAATTTTATGGATATTTAAGCCTACACAAAATGTAACCTTAAACCTAAATGCTTCTTTTAAAACAATTGTATTCCAATCCAAATCCTAAATATTTAGATGACGTTTACATTGTTACGAAGGCGTGGGAATATGATCATTAAACTGCGGTCTAACCCTTCCTTTCATTATTCGTAAGGACAATGTCATTTTTGGCTTTACATTTTGGTTGAGGTCAATTTTCTCAGTTATAATAGAGTTCTGTTTATTGGGTTTGTAGCCCTTGCCAGTGAATCAAGCCTTGCAATCTCGCACTTCTTGTCAAAGAATATTTAATGAACTAATTATTAATTCTGTGCTCATGGTTTAATAATTGAATCCCATCATGAACCACTAGTTGGGCTATGGAAGGGATTGAAATCCGGGAGCTGGATTTAGTTGGTTTGTACGTTTGGTCAGCAAAGGAGGGACGAGAGAAGTTTATGAGAGTTTCTCGGTGAATTCGATTTCCACATCTGATATGCTAACTCCCAGTAATTCACCCGGGCAAAAAGTGAAGCCAAGATGACTGCCCATCGCGGTATTGTACGTCAGTTCCAGTCCATTGCACGACTTTAATCTTCTGCTTTTGTTAGTGTAACGACTATCATTATGTAATAATAATAGAGTAATATGACACTACGCACGTGCGCGATTTTCCTAGCAATGTAAAATTACATAGCACATGTAGTTTCACTGTGTGATCAATGGCAGCATAGTTCTTAGTTAAAGTACTTTCATGTGGTTTCCCAGTGGTTTATCAGTAGTATCAATATTCGTATTGTGTAATGTAAAATAACATGAGTGGTTCACTTGCGGGGACAAACACTGCATATTTAGACGAAGCTTGTATGGTTAGAGTGTGTTATGATATGTTGAAATAAAATAAAGATTTGAACTGAGTATGAACGCTACACAGCCAGTGCATGGCTGGTGTTGATTGATTTGATCAAGTGGTTGGTTCTTATCAATATCCACACAAGTCCATGAAATGGTATCTTGGCCCTGGAAATGGTTACATCATTTACTGGAGACAGAGGTACCAGGCAGGAATTGTAAACGAAGAAGAAATAATAAAGCCCAGCAAAAAACACGCTCAAATATGCCTATTTGGCGTGTTTTTTCTGGGCTTTAGTATTTCTTCTTCGTTTACATCATTTACAAGAAGTCTAACACTAACAACAAGTTAAGTCCAGTAACATTTCAGCAGCAAGTGATTGATGATCTGTTGGATGGCTGGGAGTATACAGGTGTAAGGCAAGGTCGACCACGGTCAGCTAGCAGTAATACTCAACTACGCTTAGTAGGATGCCATTTTATAGCTAAATTTGAAAATTCTAAATATAAACCTGATTGTACAGTGAGTTCAGTCAGAAAAAATAATAGATGTCTAACAAGTTATTTTTGTAAACGGTGTAATGTCCCATTATGTGTTGTACCATGTTTTGAAAGCCATCACTCATTAGTAAATCATAAGTCATAATCAGATCTTTCAAAACTATATTGTAGAAACCATAATATTTTATTAACTAATATAAGATAATTCATAAAACCGCTAAACAATTGTTAATTAAACTTTTACTATAGAGTAAAGTGCAGTAACGAAGATGTCCACACCTATTGTTTCTATGACAAAATCAACCCTCCATAATTCTCATTTCTGTTGTTGTAAGTCAGTTTGTTTTTTTTTATAATTTTTACGGATTGAATACAGAATATTACTTCCAGGTCAAAAATGTCAAATAAGATAACTTAATCCTCAGTTGTCTTCAAAACTGAAAAGAGAAACAATTTTATCCAATGTAATAATGTTATTGGCTCCTTTGCTGGTCACGTGACATACCTTATTGTAGAAAATTTTGTACTACAAGAAGCAGCAAGCATCCATCTAATATCGTGCCGAATTCCATCTAGCTATGATTAACCCTTTTAGCAAAATTGTAAAATAAAATAAAAGTGTAATTTTCACGGTATTTATTGAAAATAACTTGGTGCTGCACAACGGTCGCTCCTCAGAAACATAGAGATGCAAGAGTTAAAGCGAGTTTACACCGGACGCAAGCAACTCGAGTGATGGGGGGAAGTAGCGAAAACTGAGACCGACGCGAGCAAATTTTGTGTTTACACCAGACGCAAGCGACTAGTAATTTCAATACTTCGCGTTTACTCTGGCCGCTCATGAAATCTTAAATAAAGTCCTTGATCTTCACTTAGAAGATTTGTCAAGTAGCGGCGCTTTTCTTTTCTTCGTCGGATACGTCGAAGGCAACAGAAACAGCCGTGGATATACGACATAATTAAAGGAAAGAAAAACAAGGAGCATACCATAATCAAGTGCGTAGATTGGCCATTATACGAAAGAAACGCGTAATTAAGTGATATGGGATATTACTGGACTTAATTTATCAGCTTTTATTTTTCGGTATTTTCTTCCTACTTTATATTCAAAAGTATATCGTCCATCTTTCAGATTTGTGAGTTGATCTTTGTTGTGGCTGTAATCTGTGTTGACAGCTCTTGGACAGGCTTAATTCTGTTTCTCTTTCTGACTGCCCTTCTTTATTTCGTCGCGCGAATGGCAGACGAAGTAATCACGCATTCGCGTCGCTTGCTTAATTCAATTTGGACGCTCGCGTCGCTCACGTCCCGTGTAGATGTTCCCATATTATTTACTTGGTTCTAAAAAGTTCGCTCGGGTCGCCCGCGTTCGATGTAATTCTACCTTTAGTTTATCTGGCAAAAATTGGCATCTGACAAAGTTGGATGGAAATGTCAAATTATGGCGGTTTCCCCTCTGGACAAATGAATGCAGTGCATTTCTATTCCAATCCTTTCAAATGACAGAATTTCCTCAATTTCCAGGACTCGTACTGAAAAAGTTCTCATGTCCGTGAAATTTAGTATTTAGAAATTTTATTAACATGGGCATCACGTGATGTGAAGAAGTGGAGGGGAAGCAGGTTAAAAAGAGGGTGTGGTGTAGATCGTGATCGGTTATCCAAGTAATACATTCAGACATTGTCTTCAGGCTGTTGATATTGTTTACAGTGAACGGTAGGATCTGCAGGGGGGCTGCAAAAGTATTTTATTAATGGGGCGACAAATTGGCAAAGTTAGTCTGATGAACACCAAATCGACGCTCTGTCAAGGGAGTCCGGGGGCATGCTCTGTCGGACGTTTTTGAAAGGTAAAGGTAAAATGTCTTTATTTAAAATGGACAACCCTATTGTTTACGCCAAGCTACTCTCCATAGAGGTCCAGTAGTCATAGGTCTAGTGTTACTACAGGAGAAAACCGAAGTACCCGGAGAAAACCTGCGATGTTTGGTACAGTCAATCTGGGCAACACTCTTCTCACATTTGAACAAAGTAACTTTAATCATATATATACCTGCATGGAGTCGCAGTCGAACCCTTGTCACCGTGGTGAGACTCATGCACTACCACTGTGTTAACAAGCACTCACTTAAAATTCCGTACATGTAATTTTGCCAATTGCAAGCACTTCAACTAAAACGTAATTTTAGTCAATTGTTGAGAATGGAAATCAAGAATTTTAATCATACTTAAATGCGTGAAATGAATTATTTAATGATTTAGTTGTATTATTGGTGCGACGACTCCGTCTCGCATGATCAACACTTATTACAGTAAGTGGCTGTTTTATGCATATGTAATGACAACTATGCTGACATATATATTTTACATACGGAGTTATATGTTGCAAAGAGTTGTAGTTATGTCATATAGAGTTATATAGTTATGTTACATATAGAGTTATATATACATATAGAGTTATACACATACTGGTAGTTTCATACATATATAGTGATAGTTTTACAAACAAATTTCTGTTTCAAAACCATCCCAGAGCGTAACGTCTGTGCATCTGTATGTTCGAGCGATAGAATGATAAAAATTGATTGGTCGGTTGGTTGTTTTCGACATCAACAAAAACAAACATATCGTAACAGTCGATAGACCAGACGGGAGCCGTAATCGAGTTAGAAATATCGAAGCGCAGCAACTACTTTTCAAAAGTGCCATAGTGGATGAAACATGTGGAGAAAATTATCATAGAAATATTTAATTCACTGACGTTTCGTTGTGCAGCTTATTTAACAATTATTCACCGAAAGCGAAATGAATGTTGTTGAATGATCTCCGAGGCGAAGTCGAGGGAATTATTCAATAATATTTACTGAGCCATTTAGTATAATTTTCGTATAATTACACAGGTAATTATTTGAAAGAAAGCAGTGAACTAGCGCTTTTAAGTCTCCTCGGTAATATTTTCAAAGCTACCCACAGTCTTGTTTCTGAGTCTTTACTGTTATATTCACCTGTAGGTGATCATTGAGATTGATGACGTATATTTCTAGCCAATTACCACGCGGGATTTTCGATAATCACCTGTGTCATTATAATAAAACACCTCCAGAGTGTGATTAGGATTAATATTTCAAAGTATCTTGACTTAAGTGCGTAGAATAAAACATATTCCGAAAAATAGAGACATCTTGGAAAACTCAAGATATGGGTCAAAACAAGACTAGTATATGACACTGTAATATTTCGACTTTATTACAGTCATCGTCAGTTAGGATGATTTACAAAACAAGCCAAGGTCTATATATACAGTGTGATGTTGACAACGGAAGTTAGAGATCCTATTCCTGAGATATTAGCACGACAGAACGCATATCAGATGCCATAAGGTTTGGCATACGTTTGTCGACCTTATGGCATTTAACACTCACCTGTCTCAGTCATGTTACGTCATCTTACACATCAGTATTGTCGGGTCAGTTGTTGTCAATAACTTTTACCTTGTAAATAATACCTTCCTCTCGAGATAATTAATTAGCAATGGGTTCTGTCGTGTTTATATCTCAGGTATAGGATTCCTAACTTCCGTTGTCTACATCACACTGTATATATAGGCCTTGGCTTGTTTTGTAAATCATTCTGTGTGATGATGACTTTGTAATGAAGTCGAAATATTACAGTCTCATATATTCATCTTGTTTTGACCAATATCTTGAGTTTTTCAAGATGTTTCTCTTTTTCGGAATATTTTTATTTTATACTTTTTGAAGTTGTCGCCTGGTCGTGGTTTTAAGTGCGTAGGTTATTTACAAAAACATATGTGACTATAAAGTAGTGACGCAACTAGGACATGTGGGGATCCTTGGGATAGATTACTTGGTGGTCCCTACCCTATCCAGGTCGATAGAAACGATACGAAAGACGTATGGGTGGCAATTTGAAGGTATAAGGTAAACTTGTGTTTAAAATTCGGTAAAGTGCTTCTGGCGTTTTTTTAAAAATTACAAAAGCACAAGGGCTGACTGGGCTCGAAACTTTTACCGGGGAGTGTTCTTGGAGCGCCCATCATCAGTATTTCGGGTACGTTCAGGGCGGCGGGGGCATGGTCCCCAGGAAAGCTTTGAAATTTAGAGTCTCAGAAATGTCATTTCCTGCGTTTTGAGAGGTGATTATTAAGAAATCTGAAGGATGTAAAATGTTACGAAAACGGCCCAGCGGCCCTCAGATCGACCTTCCCACCGGGAATACTCCCCGTGCTCCATACGGCCAGTCCGCTACTGCCAAAGCGATTGCTATTTACTCTTATTCCTAAAATGGCAGATGATCCACCTGATATTATTCAGTTCAAAAAGTTATGTTAGCACTGACTATTTATTTGCGGAATACGAAAGCCGCTCAGTGCAGCTTTAAAACACAAGAAATCGAACTACTGTACAGAATTTTATCGGTAATGTTCAGGGGACTTCCAGTGAAAATTCTCATGCGCGTTCATTCTCATTGAAAAAAACACTGAGTACTTTGATAAAATACATAACAACGGTAACTCCAAAAATTGATAGCATATTTAATTTACTCTACGTTTATTCTATCATCCTGAAGGTGACTAAAGCCTAGTCGAAACGTAGAATAAATTAAATATGTTATCAATATTTGGAGTTACCGTTGTTATGTATTTCATTCTCATTCTTTGGTAGATCTTTCACACATACTTAGATCAATTACTGAAGAGACGGCGAGTCAAACTTTTGTCTTAATGTGACAGTTCAATGTTGCTGCAAACTGAAAAAACTTTGAAACTTTATTCGAGCAAATTCATGCCGTCATGACATGATGTTAATGACGTCACAAAATACTAAGGGGGACCAAGGGTTTCATCCATCCTTTCCACCCTGCTGTTGCGCCATTGACTGCACGAAAAAATGGACCATGGCGTTTTTATTGTAACTTAAATGATATTCGTTCCAGCAATATTTTCTCAGGCCACCCCGAGGATCATTGGCATAACAAGCCACTTCAATTTCAACTAGTACGGTATATTTATTTTGACCAAAAGTTAAACAAATACAACTTAAAAGACCGACGTCAATTTTAAGTCATTCGTTTTCCTTGACAAGTTTAACTTACTCGTGTGTACGACATAAATTGGCCAGTTTTCCTTGACAAGTCACCTTTTTCAGAAGCTGGTATGAGCATCTTTTTGAGCAAGGTCCCTTGTCAAGGACAACCTGGACGTGTGTACGGGGTTTTAGCGTTCAACATGGTTCGAGTATGTAATCTACAAAATCATACACTATTAATTATTTTCATATATCATAAAAATGTTACACGTAATCGTCAGTCCAAATTTTAGCCAGTTCATTCCAGTTATTTTGATGTTTGAGAAACATGAGAGCTTGGATATATTAAGGTAGATGAACGATCTTCAAGCCCGATATTCAGAAAATGATTTCTGAGCCCCAGACGGGGATCGAACCCGCAACCTTCTGATGACCTGTGAGACGGTCTAACCATTGAGCTACCGAGACTCAGATAGTGAGCTAAGGTGCAAGTTCGATATATATGTGCGACCTAAGCGGAAGCCACTATATATTAATGATGGAAGCAGTTTGATGTTTGAGAAACATGAGATCTTGGATATATTAAGGTAGATGAACGATCTTCAAGCCCGATACTCAGAAAATGATTTCTGAGGCCCAGACGGGGATCGAACCCGCAACCTTGTGATGACCGGTTAGACGCTCTAACCATTGAGCTACCGAGACTTAGATGGTGAGCTAAGATGGTAGACTACCGAGACTCAGATGGTAGCTCAATGGTTAGAGCGTGTAACCGGTCATCAGAAGGTTGCGGGTTCGATCCCCGTCTGGGGCTCAGAAATCATTTTTTGAGTATCGGGCTTGAAGATCGTTCATCTACCATCATTCCAGTTATGGTAAAATTCTCTCACCCTTGCCGTCAGTTGTTGTGTGTGGTCGTCGCCTACAAAGACAAGATCAGAACTTAAACAAACAATATGAAGTGCCTTTGTGTCTCCTTTCGATTCCTTCCGACAGGGCTATTTTATGCGTGATTAATACGTATCTGTCGACTGAGTGTAGCATATTTAAGAATGCTGGTAAATGCGGCCTTTGATATGATCAATTTAAAGCCCTACATTGTCAAACGCATTCTACATTTCATTCTACATTGTTCAACATTGTTGCATATAACATCTTGATCTTGTATGGACATCCAAGTTCAATGATGTTGAATGTCTTAGAACGATATTGAATGACGTTGAAAGAAATCTGAAAGTGTTCAAATTTTTGCTCAACATGTGTTCAACGTCGGTAACATTGCTATTGATATTGCCGATGGTTGAACATGAGAATGTTGCTTACGTCTGGCCATCCACGGCCAATTTCAACATCTCTCAACATCGTTCAACAATGTTAAAAGGCGTTGAACGAAATGTTGACCGCTTTTGACCGGGGCTTAATGCGTACGCTTCCGTACACATAAGCAAATGCAACTCGTCTTGGGGACTTGCTCAAGAGATACTACTTATCTCAAGCATATGATTCAAACTGTGAATTAAAACTTAGTCGTGTTAACACGGGAATTTACCGATTAGCAATTAATCAGTAAAACGTGGAAAGCATGTTGGACATCATAACATGAGCATCACAAAACATTCGAAATCTGGATTTCCTGAAAATTTATATTTAGCACGTTTAATTCAAAAAGCTTTGCTGATCTTGGAATCCATGCGGCAATCATTAGCTGATCACTTGTTTCATTCTGACAATATTCTGGTTTTTTGGTACTGGATATAATGAAGAAGATTGCCAGTTTCGATCTTTCCTGTAGTCGCAATCCCTCTCCGAGATATTAAATACGAAGAATCTGAGCTCACAACGTATACATATATATATATATATGTATGTATATATATATATATATATATATATATATATATATATATATTTAAACACGGTTTTCAAATATGTTGATACTATGGTGGTTGGTAATTTAAGATAAAGAAAGAGAAAATGAAGATAAAATATACGCACTAAAGAGGTATACACAGTTACCAAAGACTGTCGGACCGTTTAGTTCTTAAAAGAACTGTATTAAACTTAAAGAGGTAAAATACTACGTAAAGAGTAGGCCTGAAGAATTAAGAAAAAGCACGATGCGTTTCGGCAGACCACTTATCAAGTGCTATACGCCAGTTGACTAAAGACACAAATCACCTGCTTATATAGACTCAAGAAAACTGATGACATCGACCCAACGGTATGCGAGAGGGTCAAAATAGGGCTAGTTGGAAAACAAATTCCTTTTGCCGGCACAGATCCGGATCATTAAGTTTTATGTAAATGGCTTACATCACTTTCAATTGAAAGGCAAAACGGCATTTGTAAAGAATTCTAAAATTATCGTCTGAGTAGGTTTCGGTGCAAGACTAGTTAGACAGAAGGTGTTTACCAGCAGCTGAATCACCACTGATGAATTGACTGGAACGGCATTGTCTTTCTGGTTGTTGACGTGATGGCTGAGTTTTATTTCTAATGACGCTAGGAACATGTTGTTTGATCCTATCACCCAGGGGCCGTTTACACTGAGATCGATCTAACTTGAATCGATCTGAGACCGATCTGGGATTGATCTCAGTTGGTTTCGTGAGGGCGTTCACACTCGTTTGGATCGATCTCAGTTCGCATTCAAGCGTTCACACTCTGATCGATTTTGACTTAGATCAATCTCAGATCAATCTAACACGCTAGTTTGAACGGCCCCCCAGTTTCTGATTAGTTCTACCCACATAGCGAGATCCACATTCGCATTTAAATTTGTAAACAACATAGCTTGATGAAGAAGCAAGTAGAGACTCTTTGTGAGTGGGTTGGAGGCTAGTTTTCGTCGAAAACATTCCAACGAATCTAGCGACAAAAAATGTTTGCTCAGTGATTAACTTGATCGATTGACCAAAAGTTTCGGAAATTTGTCTTATCCATGGAAGTTTTAAATAGACTAGACATTTGGCGGCTTCGTCATTTTCGCCTTGATTAAAAGCTCTATCAAGTATTCTTTCCGGTTAGCCATTATCTAATAATGCAGGTCGAAATGGCGCTATTCATGTTTCTATCACAGTACAGACACAAAAGCTATTTTCTATTTGTTTTATAAAATAACCAAGATTTTCTCGAGTTTTGGTGACGTCATTCATATCTCTGTACTCTAATACAAAATGAAAATGACTTCCACTGTGTTTCCATACTCTGAGAGAAAATGAGGCTCGTCCAATCCGAGCGTGCGTAGGACGCGCGCTATTTTATAAATATATATATTTCAAGCTCAATGAACCAGAAAATGTTGATATTAGTGGGAAAAGTGTGGCGAAGATATTCCATAATTATCGTGATAAT
Organism: Heliopora coerulea; assembly: GCA_030142905.1. Classification (NCBI taxonomy): domain Eukaryota; kingdom Metazoa; phylum Cnidaria; class Anthozoa; order Scleralcyonacea; family Helioporidae; genus Heliopora; species Heliopora coerulea. Next base: position 77,116 of record JASJOG010000351.1, on the reverse strand, counting down.
AAATCAATCTTTGCTAAAGCGACCAGAGGGCTTCACTAGGTGGTTCAAAGTTGCCACTTCGATTTTCTTGAAGGAAGACTTGAAAAACCTATTGAGCTTACAGCTGTAGATAAGTATTTTATCGAAATCAAGGATTTCTTATAAGAGTGCCTTAAAATACCGAAAGGGTAGAATTTTGTAATGCCGAGATTTTTCTTTAATTTGACCTTGCAGCAGCTGTCTCGTTCTTTATCAGTGTAACCAAGGCAACTCGTAAAAAGTACGCCATTTTCGCCTCAAGTCAAATGTGCACATGTAAATTAGTTTGATAAGGTACTTAACCACCCAATCTCATTAGGGACTGCAGTCTTGATCCCATTACCAACTCTGAAATTATAAAACCCTAAGCAATTCTAACGGTTAACCTAAAGTGAATGAATGTTAAACATTTTTGGAGTGTACCTAAGCGTATTTAGTCTAACGAAACACGACCGTTAGAAGGATCGTATTTCAGATAAACCACGAAGACCTCTCACGTGACAAAGCTTTCGAATTTGTCATGGTACTCAACATCGATTAAATTGGGCGGAGATAAAAACCAAGATTCGAAAACAAAAAAATGGAAAAATAAGGTCGATTCTGCACGTCTCAATCCAGGATAAACTGTGACAATCAAGCTTTAATTGTCTGGCGAGATTAGAAACTTTCGCTGATGTAAAATAAACCTTCAAATGAATACATGATTATACATCTCAATCATATTACTATCGCTCAATCTTAGCTGAATGATTCGATTGCGAAAGGTTTTCTAATTGGAGAAGACTTATCCGAGTAACGGCGTATGTACAAGGGTTTATCAACAACATTAAGTTCAAATATCATCAGAGAGTGAAAGGAGAGCAAGCAGAGACAGCAAATAGTCCGTTAACATGTCAAGAGTTAAACGAAGCAGAAACGTTTTGGATAATCAAGGCACAGCAAAATGTCAAGGATCGACATGTCAAGGGCGAATTCAAGCAACTTAGTCCATTTGTGGATGCAAGAGGCATAATCAGAGTGGGTGGCAGAATGAACAAAGCAATCGTATCCTACAACACGATACATCCAGCATTACTTCCGTACAAACACTGGATTTCACTTCTCGTTACAAGGCATATGCATCAATATGGTTATCCAGGAATAGCAGCGACTACGGCAAAGGTCAGGTCGAAATACTGCATCCTGAGAGGACACGATCTAGCAAAGAAAGTCAAGCATAGATGCGTAACGTGCAGGGAGATAGAGCAGAGAGCCGAGAGTCAACTGATGGTAGAACTTCCTGAAGAACGCGCATCGCCATACACACCTCCGTTTTACTACACTGTATGCGATTACTTTGGGCCCTACACTGTCAAGATCAGTCGAAACAAGAGCACGAAGCACTACGGAGTGATCTTCACTTGCCTCAATACAAGGGCCGTCCACCTAGAGCTACCTGTGAATTGCTCAACTATGGAATTTATCCAAGTACTTCGAAGATTCTTCGCCATACGAGGCCAACCATGAATGATCCTAAGTGACAACGGGACCCAGTTCGTCGGAGCTGAGCGAGAGCTGCAAGAGATGGTGAAAGGCTGGGAAAAGAAACGACTGTGCGACTTCTGTGCCGAGAGGAATGTGCAGTGGAAATTCACGACTCCTGGAGCCCCGCACCAGAATGGGTGCGCAGAAGCACTTGTAAAGAGCTGCAAAGTAGCGCTAAAGAAAGCCATTGGAGATCAGAAGTTGACCCCATTCGAAGTCTACACAACACTGCTAGAAGTGGCTAATTTAGTTAACCAACGTCCGATCGGTCGCTTACTGAATGATCCAAACGATGGAACCTACCCATCACCCAATGATATGTTGTTGGGGCGAGCTTCAACTGTTGCACCTCAAGGTCCGTTTCGAGAAACCCGAGATCCATGACGAAGAGTTGAATTCGTTCAGAAAATCGTAGACTCTTTTTGGCATCGATGGAAAAGAGATGTTTTCCCATTACTTGTACCCAGGAGAAAGTCGAACACCGAGAAACGCAATGTCCGGATCGATGATGTAGTTATTGTTGAAGAAACTAATGCTGTTTGTAGGAAATGGTACCTGGGAAGAATCATTCAAGTTTATCCTGGTAGTGATGGCAGGATTAGAAATGTAAAAGTAAAATGCCCTTCTGGTGAATACAGAAGACCAATAACCAAAATTGTGGTAATTCACCTAGCTGAAGGCTATGATGATGATGATATTATCGGGGGGGAGGATGTTGAGTGACATGTTAACTTTGTTATTATTTGTAGTTTATTAGTTAATTAACCAAGTTTAGGGTTACATGCTGTAAGGGGATCACGTGGATTTGAAGCACGAGGTTCAGAATACTTGTCGGTTTTGTTCGGTTCTGTTTGCTATTCTGAAGGCTAACCAGAGTTATCTGTAGAATTTAAAATTAAAGGGGATTTCAGAGGGATATTGTCACAGAAGTAAGTTCTTTTCATCAACACCGCACCCAAGTACACGAAAATCACCCTACGAATTACTAATGAATAGATGCGTCCGAACAAAACTTCCTGTTATCCTTCCCGACAAGCCAAACCATAAAGTCATCAACAATGATCAGCAAGCAAAAGACAAAATGAAGAAATATGCGGACAAGCCCCGAAATGTCAGCACTCACGATATACCAAGCGGAGATACCGTCCTTGTGAAACAACCGAGAAGAAACAAGCTCAGCACACCCTTCGAAGCGACGCCCTACATTGTGGAAACAGTAAAACGATCAATGATTAGGGCTAGAAGAACAACCGATAGAAGGCGAGTAACCAGAAACAGCTCCCACTATAAGAAAATCGAAAAGGCCAGACGAAACTATAATCAGTTAGAGGTTATGCCAGAAGAAGAAAATCAATGGTCATGGAATTTTGAAGAGGAGTCGAGAACAAGTATTCAGCCAGAAGTAGAGAAGACGAATACAACAGGAACTGAGGAGAGCTACATAGTTGAAGACTACATGGAAGACCCTGATCAATCGCAAGTAGTTTCTGAACTACTAACAGTCCGCAGAAGTGGACGAACTCGAAGAAAACTTGTTTGGACACAAGATTACAAATTATAGGATAAGAACAAGGATAAGTAAAAATTAATTAGAAAGCATTACATAATTCTATACTATTTTGAACATTGGAAACGAGGAAAAAAAAGCTCGGAAAAAAATATCCTAGCTAAGTATACATATATACCTATTACAAATATATTTAAGTTATTTATCTTTCTTGAAAAAGGGGAGAAATGTAGTGTCTATAATATATTCACAATTGCACGTTAATGAGATGCATTAGTTTATGCTGTATATAAGTAGAAGACCGAAATAAAGTATTTAGATTCCTAGTGCATTCGAACGAGTGAAGACATTATACGGTCAAATAATAGTTGCAATGTCCCAAATTCCCCAAACCATTGAAAACTTCCTTTGCTAGTAATAACCAAGTTCTTCTTGCATTCTTCGACGTTCAATAAATCAACATTACGAATACCATGCTCTTCTGGAACACTGCACTCTCTTGTAGTTTCAACTGCCGCCATCTTGTGGCTTCAGTAAGCGGAACACTGAAATACGTAAAACTGTATTTATCTAAATAGATCATGCACGCTGTATTCAGTTTAACTCATATCCCCGTTTTTAAATCAACATCCTGGAATACTATTCAAACTGACGTTTCTGGCAAAGCAATACAATCTAAAACCATTGTGTAAATATTTTGTCAATCGGTTTGAAGCTTTACATCAATTATCGATCGTCCTATTAAGACAAGAGTGTCCAACCTTTTTGTGTGAGGGGCCACATTCCCATTTTTCCGCAGAAGGAGGGCTGCACAGTAAATGTGGGCAAGACAAGTCGATGAGACGGATAAGCCATGATTCTATTTAGAGTTTAGCTAAGCTGCTAAAGAAAGTATAATCATACAGTTATATAATATCTACTGTACTAAACTAGTCATGTTGTATTACTGCAGTGTACACTGTACAATGGCTTGACTGGCATTTTAGTGAGACATCTGGCCATCATTGTTTTGATAAGTATTTTGAGCTGGGACTAGGCATTAGCTGGTGGGCCTGACTCTGGCCCGCGGGCCGTATGTTGGACACCCCTGTATTAAGAGTTTAAAAGATTCAATCAAATGCCTTTGGTTTGAAAGTAAGATCAACGCTTGTCGTCAAAATATTAGAAGTTAAAAATTGTAATGATTATGGTAATAGAGCAAATTACAATTTAAAAAATGAAAGAAGATTAAAGGGGAAACCCAGTGATAAAGGGTTAATTAAGGTAGATGAACGATCTTCAAGCTCGATACTTAGAAAATAATTTCTGAGCCCCAGACGGGGATCGAACCCGCAACCTTGTGATGACCGGTGAGACTTTCTAACCATTGAGCTACCGAGACTCAGATGGTGAGCTGAGGTGCAAGTTCGATATATATGTGCGACCTATACACACAAAACATGCCTTCAAAAGACAGAAATGAGTTTAAGAATTTCAAATATATTTCGACAAAGTCAAACTGAGTTACACGTCGTATATTTTCACGAAAACAAATTACCAAATTGACGAGAAACTTGATGAAACAGTCCCGAAAAGTTACTTGAGGAAACTACTAAGTGCACGTTCTTTTTTTACAGTCATTTCATCATCTTTACACTGTTTAGGACAGTTCTTAGGCCACATGACAATAACGAGTCACTTTGAAACACTCGAATATGTAAAACTGGTCCAGTAATATTTCGTCTGCTAACTTTTTCCATGGCTGTGAACGTTTTCGAAGACGAACCAAATAATAACTGAAAATTAAAGTGGTGTAAAGGACTGCATCTGACGTGCAAGACCGGGAAGAGGACTGAAACCAAAGCGGTTATATTGGAAGTAAAGATGGCGTCACAGAATAAAGAATTAACCAGAAGTCCCACTCAGTGTCGGCACCTCTGATGTACATGTCTTCGCGCATGTTGCCTCGCGCACACAGGAAGTTGAACGGACGCCATGTTCTTGGAGGGTATAACATTAACTGAGTCATTTTTAGAAGGAAACGATATGGAGTAGTTCAGTTTGAAGGGATCTGGCTAAATTTTGGACGTCGGATGGCAGTTCTACCACCGAGGCCGGTTAAAGCGAAGGCAAACTGACTGTTTTTGTTAAAAAATTTCAAAATACTACGCTAAAACTGATCACAATTAGGCATATTAACAATCCTTGTCTCTCAGTGATTCACCACATTAATAGTCCGTCTAGTAATCGGAAATTTATTCAAATAATTTGAACTACATTTTCACTACATTTTTACAATCACACTACAATTTCTATTGACTAGTACAGTTTTTAAAAGTTACCAAACAGCCGTTGTTATATGTGTTAAATGTTTGACTTGAAACGATTAAAACTCGCTGAATGTGTGCATACACTGCGTTACATTATTAGGAGCTAAGAAATCTTTGAAGCTACAGTAAATCAGTTAAAGAACATCTACCTATAAAACTATTTATGCCTTTCAGTAAAGATTGAATCATCTTTCAATATCTTAAAAGAGTTTCGGGAGAAGTAACCGACCCCAGTGAAGTTTGATAATGTACATATGGTACGTAGACTTTGGCTTACAGTTTCTACTCAGAATTTATGCGTATGTATTTGTTTGTAATGCTTGGAAAGGCCTCAACTTTAATCATTGACAGCATACAGTGCACAATTTAAGTTAAATAATTTGGTTAAAAGAGGTGATGTGTAGTATGTAAATAACAAACTATAATGACAGTTGTAATTTATAAATTTTATTCTAGCATAATAGGTGTGTTCATTAAAGTACACATCCAAAATACAATTGGGCACCAAGTGTAAACATTGCCTAAGATAATCTATTAACCCATTCAGGTGCAATGGTGCATTGGGGCTCATCACTTAGGTGAATAAAATTGTTTGCTGTTAGCCAGAATAGAACAGTAAAGTGTGCCCTTGTCCCTCAATGGGTTAAACATGCTATGGTTGATTTCCATGTGCAGGTAAGACCATGCAAGCAATGCCAGCAACTACTTTTGACATCTTACTCTATAACAATAAAATTGATTTTAAAAATGATGACTTTCTGTCTTACAACTTACAGTATGAAAAATAAGAAATTAAAAAAAATAATAACAGGACTTGGTTTTTGGGAAGTGTACAACATTTTATTAAATTTACAGTCTCTACCAGTAATGTCAATGTATGTTTATTTAACAGTGGGTGGCAATGATCCTTTAGAAATACTGTTCATTATTAGAATTCAGAAAACTACTTATTCATTTTTCCCAGTCTTTGCCATTGCATTATAATACAATTTAAATTTTACAAAATAATTTATGTTATAAATATAACAACCATATAGCTCATAAAAAATCATTTTTGTCTTTATAAAGTGTCCTTGAAAGGCACTTCCATCTTTTAAATGTTTCTTTCTACAGTTTGAATTCTCATCAGAAGGTAATCCTCTGTGTGCTTGCATCATACTGTGTTAATCTGAATGACCTTGTAGTTGAGATAGGAATGTAAATAAACTATAAGACACCAAAGAATAATCTGGCCAACACTACACTTCTCCAAATGAAATTCCAGCCTTTGCCTCCATATTGACTAGTACATTGTAAGTTTGAAACAGACACACTGAAACAGGACCTTCATCACCATCTATGACCGTGTCACTATATAAAGGAAAAGTTATAAAAAACCAGTCCATAAAAAACTTCATATTCTGAATTTTCCTGGAGTCAATATTAAACAGGGTTCATACTGATGAAAGATCACAAAAATCCAGGAGTTTTCCAATGTAGCAACGCTACTTTTCCAGGATCCAACCCCTAGTTTTCTTCTTTGGTAAAAAGAGCAAGAATGTAATCTTCCTTATGACAACTACAACACTATTTTGTTGGTTTCAACATAAGAATTAAGCAATAATGAACTCCCGAATCGATTCAATTTGGATTTGACAGAAAAGCAAGGACAAAAGCAAACAAATCTATTTTGTGTATGAAAAAAGGAACTTTTGTGAATGTACGAATTGGCAGATCTGGATTATCCAGGTTCAAATTCTTTACAAAATTCCAGGAGAATTACAGGAGTACCCAGAAAACAGCTGTTTTTCCAGGAGTTTTCCATGGCCCTGGAAAGAACCGTATTAAGGGTTGAGGGCGACTGAGGTGCCGGTGAACACAAGTTAAATTGTACTCGAAAAAATCGTTTATACATTACCAAACTTATAAAAAGTAATCGCTTACCTCCTCTTCAATAGATTCAGAAATGTAATGAAATCGTCCTCCTACTTTTCCAATTATAGCAGTTTTAGTGAGCCAACTTTGGTTTTCGCCATATTGTTTCCAGTTGAAATGCGCTGAGTACACCCTCCAAGAACATGGCGGATGCGGACATGCGCAGTTAAAAAAGTGTGACAAGTTTCCTCGCGAGTGGGACTTCTGGTTAATTCCAGCGCTTCCACTTCGAAGGAAATTTCTTTTTTGAAGGAAATTTTGAAGAAATGAGAGAAATTTGAAGGAAATAAAATTTTGAAGGAAATTTGAAGGATTTTTTGAGAATTTGAAGGAAATTTGATCGAACGTGCATTTTTTAAACAACTTTATTTGTAATGTTGCAGCAGCTAAAGCCACACAACAAAATGAACTTGAATGTCGATAGGTTGCGGCACGATAATGTAATTTCTGGCGGAAGACAACGAAAATAATCCGAGTGACTCCTGAATAACTTCCCAAAATGCAACCATCATGCATGCGCTCTAATGTTACTGTAAAAACGATAAGCGACAGGAGCAATGAGTCGGAGTATTTTATATGAACGACTTCAATTTACACGTTTTGAGTAGCAGTTGTACACCAGTAGTGACAGATTTCTGAATTAACGTGATTACATTGTTTAAATAAAGTTAAAATCTCAATTTGAATTTTAATGGCCTGGTCTCCTCATACATCTGACAACTGCCAGAATGTCCATACCTGTCAACTCTGGGAAATGTCAGAGGGAGATTTTTTCGAAGGAGCGAAACACAAATATGTAACCCTCCCTCGACCCTGTACAGCGCGGTACATAGTTTCTTTTTCTTTCGTTCTTATTAATTAATTAATTAATTGACTAATTAATTGATTAATTAACGGGCATTCACTTTTGCTAATAAACCAATTACACAGACACAAAAAGCATTGTAATGCTATTACTGCCATTTATTGCACAGTATTTAAAACAGTAAAATGACAGTCCAGTCACAGTTCCATCCAAGTCGTGTTTAAAGGTCATTGCATAGTGTAGAGAGCGTAGACGCTCGCGAGAAAATTCGTGATTATGAAATGGCTTCTTTCGTGTACTTCCGTGACACAACGCCGGAAAATACAAGGGCGGAGACAGCCCCCAAAAAGTGGGAGGTTAATGGCTATAGGAAGTGACTTAGCAGAGAAGGCAAATAACTTACAGAACAGTTTTTGCAGGATATTGTTTCAACAAATGTTGTAAAGCTGTACGGCTTTCATAAATTTTAGGAAACCTTTTTGGTTTTTAAACTATGCAACCGCATGTCTACGTATATTACAATAATTTTTCTTATTATAAAGCTTTCAAATAGAACAGAACCTCACACAAAAAACGGTGACGGAGGCCCTAAGTGTACTACAACATGCATGTTTTAAACATTAAAATGTCCAAAGTACTTAATCCTTTCATCATGCAAATCCACAAATTCTTTTTCCTTTGTTTCCCCTTTTTTTCTCTTTTTTTTGTCTGTTAGAGACCATATATTGAACAAAGTACGCTGTCTTTTTTTGCCATTGACCTTTTGTTCACGAGGAATACCATGCAAAACACGTGTTTTCTGATGGCTGGTAAATACTAGCGCAAACATTTCGGGACATATCCATTGTTGCTTCTCCACAGAATTAGTTTAAATGATCAATTATTACACTTTAGTCTGGGAATTTTTTTCCACTTGATGTTACGCCACATTTCCTCCAGATGTCAAGATTCATTAAATTATGAAAATACAAATTTTGGGTTTTTCGGCAGAAACGGGGGGCTCTGTCCCCCAACTTTAAGTGGGGGGCTCAAGCCCCCCTTGCCCCCCTATATCTCCACCCCTGAAATACCAAGAATTTTTATGTTTGAACTTGAAAACTTTGATATCGGGAGATTTAATGTATGAATCGGGAGGTCGGGAAATAACTTTCCAAATCGGGAGACTCCCGACGATATCGGGAGAGTTGACAGATCTGAATGTCTTTCGAAATCTTTTTAATGTTAATCGGAGCAATTGTTTTTCCATTCACGTTGAGAATTAAATTTTCACATGGAAATGAAACAACCACTAAGTGTTCTGGTAGTTTTATTCAGCTGACGTAATAAGGGGAACCAAACATTGGCCGTTTTGCGCTCTAAAACAAAATTTTTGCGAATATGATCGTTCATGTTAGGACTAGTATTTCCTGTATTTAACCCACTGGGGGCTTATTTTTTTCAGTGTTTCGGGACTGGGGGATTATTAGGAGGAGGTGATCATAAAAATAAATATAATAAATCATAATAATATAAATATATTACAATGAAACTTTAACGTACCGACTTTCAATAAGTGATTGTGTTTCTGCATGGAACGTTGTCTTTTAGTGCTCATATTTCCTTATTGAAATACATTTGTTTTTTAATGAATCAAAGTACCCCCATTACGGGTGGGGGAGAGAGTAATATGACTATTTTTTTTAACCAATCGCAACCGCAAAAACGCTTTTCATGAACCCGATCGTCAATGAATTATATTGCAAAAATCTAACTAGCTTTGCTGTCACGTTTGAACTTTGAAAGGTATGTAAAAGAACTTAGTAAATATTTGGGAATTCATTATCGTGTACGTATGTCCGTGAGGCTATCATATGTCCTCCTCAGTCCACAAAGATCACTCTACTGATTTGTCTACTGACTAAAATCTTAATGTTTGCCCCCCCCCCCGCTAAAAATTCCTAGTTATGCCGCTGTTTATTCTTTTGAACTTTTATATGCATACATTTATAATTCATACCTATATTTTCTCTTTGCATTTATTGGGCAACCTGCATTGTAAGGGAAGTTTATTCCTGTTTCAGGTTTTTCCCATAGCCTGTAATATATGTATTATATGTATATGTATTTATATGTGTTATGTCGTTGCGTAAATAATTAAAGTAAAGTAATTTCAACAGTTAAAGATATTCTTAATTTTATGATAAACTGTGGAGGAAATTTGAAAGAAAATTTCAGTATTTTTGAAGGAAATTTTGGACTGAAAAAGGAAAAATCATAATCAAAAGAGGAAATTTTGTCTTGGCAAAGTGGAAGAACTGGTTAATTCTTTATTCTGTGATGGCTTCGTCTTCGTTTCCTTCGTCTTCGTTTCCTTTACTATCTTTCCAAGAGATTTATGAAAATAGCCACCAACTGTTTGGCATTGAAATTGCCAAAAAAGACTTGGAGAACCCAAAGGTGAGCAACTTTTCGAACTTGAGCTAGCATTCTTTTCCTGCGGGCTTTTGCTGCATTGATGTTTGTAATTCCTCTTCTCTAGTTTGTCATCTAACTTGTCGAACAATGAAATAAGAACGTTTCGCTGTGAAGTAAAGCTGGCTGACTAACAACAGTACAGTTTAAGTCAACATATATTATGCATACGTAAAAAGAGTAAAAAAGGGCCTTCAGTCGGTAAATGGTGAACACTTATTCGAGTTAGATATTCATTCACTTATATTATGTTCCTGGCTGCAGTGAGGTCTGCAGCAAGGTCTGCAGCGGCTGTTGCGATTTTGACCGCTACACTTTTTCACGCGGCTATTCATCCCTTTAATTTAAAAATTTATAATTTATTTTTGGGTAATTGGCAACACTATATGGACGTTTGCCCAAACGGCAACGGTTCGAAACCAGTGGTAAGAAGCTATTTTAAATGACGTTGAATTCATAGCGTAGGCTCATATTTTCGGCGGAAAGATGCTGTCTTTTCCTTCATGTCATATATCAGTTATTCAGTCATGGCTCAGTTCTCCTCGAAATCGATTGTACCAGTAGAAAAACTTTACCAGCAACATTTTTCATCACATTACAGTTTCTAAACATGTTTGACTTTAGAGTATGAGATTTAAAGGCGCATTACAACAGTCTACATTAGCAATATGAGCAATATGTAGGAATTATTCATGGTGGTTACACTTGATTATGGTGAGCACACTATGGTGAGCACACTATGGTGACTGAAACAGGAAGATATATCACTGTCCATATGAACAGGAATTGAATTGTTTATTAACACTTTTGTAACTGGAGGTCTCTCTTCATGAGTAAAATCATCTGGTATTAACCCTTTAAAGGTTGTGTCCAATTTCTTTTGTTCATAGTTCTTTCGTTGTTTTTACTTTATTCATTCACTTGTTCTTTTGTTCTTGATGTCCTGTGTATAGGATGCTGCCTCCTAAAGGGTTAACTAGATTAAAATAATTCAGTACTCATTGCTAGTTACAAATGTGTTAAAGTGTGCTATGATTTCTAAATTACAACATTCTATTTTTCCATCCTCAGTTTGTAAAGAGGTTCTATCTTGAAGCTTTTTCCAGCATGTTCCATATATCACCAGAGCAAATGACACAGGTAAACAATTAATCAAATGGTTGATTGTTATGATACATCTGAAAAAAGTTTTTGTTGAATTGTAGTGGCTCAATATTATAAAGCAATGATGAACAACATGGTGCTAGGAGTTGTGATTCATGTATAGTGGTGTGGAGTATTTTGAAAATTAGGAGCTGTGGTGAAGTCCTCTTTTAAGAAATCTTAATTGGAAGAAATAACACACTCATGCACACTTAGGGTTGAGGGACATGTTAAGAAATGGACCTGCTTCATATATGATATGTTGACATTAGAGGCAACAGGGATGGAGCAAGTTTTTGTTGGCAATGAAAACAATTACATTCCCAGTGCTGACATTTTGCATTACAGAATTTTTTAGCTTGTTTTCTTGATATTGGTGTTGCAGTTTTATTAGGCTTTCTAGTGTGAACAGTTTACTTTATCACTGAAATATATATATATATATATTTTCTTAGCCTTCCTTTAATCTTGTAAGTGAATTACAGTATCCAGACCTGATGGAAGAGGGTGCATCAACAATACTTTTCACATGTGTTCTGTAAAGATTCTGTTTTTTTTATTATTATTATTGGAATGAAACTTTTATTGTAGAGGCAAAAGTCAATTTTACATGCAAGCTGCATTCATTTTTGATAAATAGAGTTATGTTTTATTAATATGAAAGATTTATGACTAGATATGGTTGTATAGACTGTACAGGTACTAGGTACTCACTTCTCTTATCCAGAATTTACATCTAGAGCATGGGTCCATGACTGTAACTCATTAAAAGGCTGGGCTCATCCCTTTGATGAGTAAAACCTTCTGCCATTAGCCAGAGTAAAATACTAAACTGTGCCCTTGCCTCTTGATGAGTTAATGTTTATATTTTTTTTATGTCATTTTGTGACTATTTTAATATATACAGTACTATATTTTGTTCAACTTTCATATTACTCATTTAATGGGGGAAAAAACCCCTGCAAGTCCACAGTTTTGATGATATGATATCAGGTTATTTTCTTCATTTAAAAAAAAAAACACCCATATATTAAGGATACATAATGCAATGAAAGGGTAGACCTGAACATTAGCAGTTAGCATAAAGTGTTTGGCATGCTATAAAATACAATTGTGTTTGCATGCAAGTTTTGGTTTCTCTTTTTGAGTTAATTAATCACATTAACATTGACTGAAGCTGCAGTGAAAGCACCATGCTTTAAGGAGAAGATTGGTGCAATATGTCACAATTTTTTCTGTTGCCCAGGCATCCCAATTTGGGGAGGCATGTAATACAAGAAAATTATGGAAAGAATGCAACCTGTGTTGTATTAGACATCTCACCAGACATCAGTTAAAAAATTATGATGATGTATTATCTATTTCCTTCGACTCCACATGACATTTGACTTTAACACTCATTGTGATATTGTATGCATTTTTAATGTTTTAGACAAAGATTTATGCATGCCTGTGGAATCAAAGATTTTTCCATTAGTGATGTCACAACACCAAGTATGTACTTGTAAATGTATAATCTTATATTGTGCTAATGTACTGCACCTAGCCATTGACAATAAACTGTGCAACCATCACAGGATTCTGCCTACACCAGGCAGCACTTTTTTTTTGAGCTTCTGACTCCCTCCCTTGCAGTCAGCTGTTTTAACCCCTTAACACCCAGTGTCAGGTCAGACATGCTGGACACCACAGAACATCGTAGCCAGGCTAGGCTGTTGTCATTGAATGGTTATAGTAGACCATTTGTGTGTCTTATTTCACTTATAATGATTTTTAGTGTTCTGCTGATTTGTATTTTTGTTTCCAAATTTGTTTTTGTTTTCTCAGAATCAAAATGCTCTATGAAATGCATCAGGTACAGTTAAAACTTCCTGCAAATTAGTTTATAGTTGTTGGCTTTAGCAGATTATTCTATTCACCATTGTGGGATGTCTACCTCTCAATGGGCTAATATGTAGCATTTTTGATATGGTTAGTTAATACCCATGTATTTTATGGGTATTACAGTGCATACACTTTACATCTGAAAGGAACTTAATCCTATTTTGAGGCTTAGCTGTAAGATGTAATTTAGCTAATTTTCACCCCTTGACCAATGCATTGTTGTGCATGTTTTTAAATTGGTAAGAATGTTAGTATAATTGACATTTTTATTTTATTTTAATATTTATTTCCATATTCTTCCCCAATTTATCATGTCCAATTTGTTTTAGTGCAATGATAAATTTTCAGAAGTTTAAAGCAAGTCAAGACCATATTCTTGAAAACGTTCTGACAGAAAAGGTTGGCCACAGTTTGTTATTAGCAGTTGCTTAGTTTCTCCCTTAGATGTAACTGGTAAGAAAACTTGACCAATTCAACCTTTGCCATCTTCTCTGCATTTGAGGTTTCATCCTTACCATGTTGAGTGGAGTTATCCATGCTGAACTCTTATGTTGGTTCAACTGTGGTACTTTGTCTACTAAACACAGTGTAACAAATCGACAAGGAGGAAATTTGCAGTTTTATGTGGAAATGCTCAGCTAAAATAAAAATCAATGTTTTCATCTAGTGGTAGCTATTTTATTTATCACTATTTTAAACAGGCTGAGCTTTTCAAACAGATCTGTTTGGGAGGGAGGTTTTCATGTTTGTGCATAACCTTGACACTTTTGTGAAACTTCAGCATTTGTAACCCTCTTGGTCCCCAACTTTAGAAACATTTCTTCAAAACTAATGAGATGAAATGAAATAAAATCAAATGAATTTTAAAAAAACCACAACACTGCTGGTTTGCAGGCAACTATTACTGAGCAAAAGAAAAAGCTGATGAACACCAACCAAGAGCTACGTAGAAAAATTGCTGAAATCAAGTATGTACAGTATTTTTTTTTGAGAAGATTTTGTAGTAAGTCAAGGAATAAAATTATATGTAATAAAATTTAGTGAAATAATATAAGTTTATGTAATTGTAATTGTTGTTGCATAATACTTTGTATTTTGCTAGGTGTAGATTTTATACTTTGTATTTTGCTAAGCATAGATTTTATGCTTTTTTACTTTAGGTTCTGCCTTTGCTTGAATGCATTTTAATTCATTAAGAAGTTGATCTCACCTCTTTGATAATTATTATTAGCTTAATTACATATAATTGGTGGTTTTTAACATTCCTCGGAACTTTGTACTTCTTATTGCTTAAAGACACTTCCCGAAGTTGAAAGTCTAAGGCGAACTGTTGATGATTTAAACCAACAAGTAAGAATTTTGCTCAACAATTGGTTTGAGATAATATTACTGTGAGGTGTTTCCAAATAATATTTACTGTATGGTTGTTATTAATATGAAGACATTAGTGAAGATTCTCGACTTTTTCATTCTCTTTGGATCGTTTCTCTTATTTCTTCTCTTTTATATGATAAATGCACCAAATGTTATACAGTATCGTTGGCCTTCATTTCTTATCAACTGTCCTTGTCCCTCCTACTATTTTCATCTGTTCACTTTTTTTACTTCGTTTCTTTTCTCTAGGCTACTGAAAACGAAGAGTATAATAAACAAAAAACAGAACTGGCTAAGTTGACAGCGACTGCGGTAAAAATTTTCGTTTTGTAATTTAGTTTACCTTATTGTTACTAATTTTCGCGGGACTTAATTTTTGCGATTTTCGCAATTGCAGAAAAGTCGCGAAATTAAGGTCCGGCGAAAAAAGGTTAACGCGAAATTTAACTTCCTATAATATAACCTTGTCAGAGCCCCAATTATTATTGCAAAGTATGCCAAGAATAAGTGAAATTAAAATCGGTGGCGCCGATCCCCAGTCCACCTGCTTGTTTTTGTGTCTCAGTGTTCAGAAAATTTTCGCGAAATTAAGTGACCGCGAAAATTTCGTGACAATATGGTAATTCGGCAACGGGTATTCCGTGTTAGAGAATAACCGTTTTTGTGTCCCATCAAAACAACATTTCGCTGTATTATTCCTTGCTGAAGTCAAATCAATTACCATAATTTTTATTTCCACAACCCAGCTCAGTGAAATGTCG
This sequence comes from Heliopora coerulea, assembly GCA_030142905.1. NCBI lineage: Eukaryota > Metazoa > Cnidaria > Anthozoa > Scleralcyonacea > Helioporidae > Heliopora > Heliopora coerulea. Next base: position 61,426 of record JASJOG010000351.1, on the reverse strand, counting down.
CAGTGAAATGTTCAATCAACGAAGGCCTTGCATTAAGCAACTAAATAAAAATTTCACTTGGTTATTTTATTTATTTCTTTATTGTTTACTGTTTACTCTTCACAGGCCGAGATTAAAGTTGCGATCGTAAATGAAAAAGAAGAATGTGAGAAACGCAAGGCGCAGATCGTCACTTCGCCGGACAAATTCCGCGGGGTAAATAATTAATGTTTCCAGAAATGAAGATTTCTGAATTCTCGTTCAAGTCAAATATCATACTAAACATTGTTTTCTTTTGCCAATTACAAGTTTCAGTGAAAAACAAATGTTTCAGTTGCGAAAGCTCCATCACAATTGCAATCAATTTTTATAAAATTTCTAATGCCGTTACTATCTAACGTTATTAACGTTATTATCTAATATCGTTAATAGGATAATAAGTAAGGGTTAATGAATAGTCACGAGCTATGTTAAATTCTTTATCACATGAGTGAACATTGATTAACCACCTTATCTCATAACTCACCCACAAAAAAATAGTTTGATTTTTCCATTTTAAGGTCGAAGAGACGGTCGCTAGAAATTAAGATATTCACTCATTAGCAGGCAATAAGCGTCTATCACAGTTATTTCAAAGGAGAGCAGTGTAGTAAATCGTTATCACATTCCTGAATACCAATGAGTGGACTAAAGGATTTAACGCTTTTCTGGAAACAGTGGATTGTGGGTGTGTCATGAGATAATTAACGTTATTATCTCATATCTATTTACCTTTTTTGGATCTAGTTTCTTACTATTGTTCTATCAACAGTGGTCAGGAAGTAGATCCAAAAAAAAGCTGAATACTTTTTCAGAGCTCTTCCTCTATTTTGCTCTGTATGCTTCTTATAAGGGTTGTGCCGCGCTTTTTGCGGAAAACTTTTTTTGTCTCAGATTACCTGAAACAAAAACTCGAAAATAAAGTGTCGTGAAATGTAAAAGCGCGAGATTTTAGTTCAGTGTGTTCATATTTTACGAAAATAACGTTTCCTGATAGTCATGAAATGAGATGTACACTAACACAAGAAAGGATAAGCTGTGATGCGCTCGCTGAAATTTTTCTTTTCAGGAAATTATTCGATTGAACAACACAATTCACTCTTGCAAGTCGTCTATAGGAGAGACGACTGAAAAAATTAAAGGATTAAATAAACACCAAGAGGAATCAAACGTGTTAGAAGAGGTATTTCAGTAGTAATTTTTTCCTACTCTTCCTCTTATAGAGACTTCTCCTAGTCCTTGTGCTAGTTCCTCTCATCTGAACGCTTACTCTGTACTTCTTTCACTCATATGAACCCTGTTTTTTTGGCTTATTTCTCTTACGTGAACGCTCTTGTTTTTCTTGTTTCACTCATGTAAACACTTTTGCCTTGGTGCTTGCTTCATTTGTGTCTTGTCCTTGTTGAACCTACAGTAAAACAGTTTTAAACACACGCTAAATGTGCTTAAATTTTGTTCGTTAGGTTTCTGGTAAAGCTGTTAAACTGATTTCGTCAATTGAAGAGGGGATAGAAAAGCTGAGGTAAGCAAGATAAACAGTTATATATTAGACAAACTACATTTATATTTATACAGGCATTTAAAGTGAACGCAGCAACGTGTAACCGTTACTCCTTCAGAGTAGACAGCTTTTACGAAACACCTCTTTTTAGTTCTTTATAAATCAGTTCGATCATCATTTTGTTTTCATTGATAACTACACTCTCCACTCTCATTTTTATCAATGTACTGTACAATAGGTATTATCTCGATCTTTATAGGGTCTGTAGTTTAATATAGCATTTAACGTTGTGCGTGAAACGGCCTCGAGATCTCCCACTGGAGTTGATGACGAATTTACTGCATAGTTTACGTTGAAATTCTTTGTCATGCTCTTGACGATTGGCCGTCTCACGACTTCTGTGAAAAGAAATTTTGTCCCCTCGCCCACCACGCCAAGCGCGGTGCGAGGGTACTAATCTTGACGTGCGTGGAGTCCTTTTACACGCGTGGTGATTACTAGGAAGAAAAATTCTCGCTTTGTGTATGTATCTTTCTTTATATATATATATATATATACATCCACGGTGTCTTGTCACTCAAAAATGCCATGTGCCAGCTCGGGGACTGGTATGTTGTTGAACAAACCGTACTTAGGTACCGTATTGAAGCAAATCGATTTGGTCTCGTTATTTTTTCCTTTGTATGGATCTCTCGCAAGTTGTTTACATCATTTGAACACTGAAGCCAGCAAATGATTTAAGACCGGCAAAGGAAATAGCTTTCTTGGTGCCTGCGGCTGGTTTCGCCACCTCAGTAACTGGACAATTTATGACTTGACAGAGCAGTTCTCAAAGGTAGCTCGTTGGAATATGCATTTGCCAACTGTTCACTTTTTGCAGCAACGCTTTGTCTTGGTTCTTTCTGATTTATATGAACAAGAGACGTCAGGAAACTCGCTTGCTGTCAGGACATTTGCTAAGCGACTAAGTGTATTAAAACGACATTCTTTGCTGAAGTTGAATAGATGTCGATTAGTACAAATCTTTGGACTTTTCACGTTCTGGTAACCACTTACCTGAGCTGCACAGTCACAGGTAAGTCTGAATCGAGTAACTTTGAAGTACAAGTTTTGCGAACGGAATTGTTTTGAGCAGCTTTCAGAAGTAGCTTCCCGACTTCATTCTTCCCCAAGGGAGACTTTTTGTACGAAATATTACCGCCTGGATTTTGCTGGTGTTTATTGGTAAAGTAGAATGAAGATTCTGGTCCGTTCATCTCTGTACGACGATTATTTTTGAACATTTTGCAGTATTTAAGCGGACAGCGTTCATGGTCAATTGTTTGAGAAGTGGGATAGAGCACTCGTCATCCAGAAGAGTTGTCAAGGCCATGACAGTCTTTGGATGGTTTCTCCGCTTTCCACACAAAGATTTCATTACCTCAATCAGGATTTTTTTCGCTATGAAATGTCACCCCATTGAAGACATTAAGAGGTATTTTTGGCTCGAAACAAAAATGCAAGGTAAACAGCCACCAGGTAACTCGCTGCAAAGCTACTTGTTTTTGATCACCAAATTATCCTTCGGCAAAACAGTTGTCAGCTTCAGTCTTTCTCACTTCAAGAGTGATTTGTGCATGATGACCTTTACCGTATTCGATCGGTAATGCTTTCATCAGGATTTTAAAACTTCTCAAAAAGTTTAAAGCCGTCTGTGTGTAAATTTACTGTTGAACCCTTTGTGTTGAGGTGCCACTGAACGCTTAGTTGAAAATACGCAAGAGTTGCAGGTTTATACGCCATTTTACATTTTTATTGATGTTTTGCCTTGGAAAAAGTACGTCTTTTACTTCCCTCTTCTCGTTCTTCTTTCGACAAAACTTGCACAAGGTATGCTTGTCGTATTTTGTTTTATGTTTTGTATTTTCGGATATTTGGTCAGCGATAAAACTGCAGAACTCGTTCATGTTTTCTTTGTTTACTTCGTCGATTTCGTAATTCGTTTCGTCTTCGTCACCAAAGTCTTGTACTTCCGGATGGATACTTAGCATAAACCCTTATCATAGCAGATCTTAAAGACATTTGTAACCAACTTTGAGGTAATGTATAATTTATCAATTTTTTAAGTCAAAAAAATGTCAGAAAAATATTCCATCATGAGCTGTCCGTAATGCCGGTATCCGTTTAATAATCTATGAGAATGCTCCACTTTTAAGACGGCAAGTCTGTTTGGATTGTTGTTTATTTGCGGCCAAATTCTGTGTGGATTTTTTTTTATTGCATGTCCTCTTCCCGTTATAGTCAGGAGGATTTGTCTTTTTGCGAATTTTGAAAACTTATCATTATGACTTGGATTCTCCAGAGATTTTTTTGGAGGGTGGGCGAGGGGTTATTGCGTGCACGTATTTCTAGTTAGATAAGTTTACTCGGTTAAATAGGTTTGGAGATAGATACTAAATCACATGTTTACGTGTTTTTCGAAACTACTCTCGAAACCATACCATTACCTGTGCAAATAACTGTTGGAAAATTAGTCGAAATAACTTATGTTACAAGAAAAACGAATTAGCAGGAAAAATGATTTTGACACATGAACTAGAAATACAAATTGAAAGTGAACTGTATACTGTTTTATTAATGTCTCTCTATAGAAGGTTTATTTTCCTTTCGTTTTTGTCACTACAAGTTTTCTAACAATTTTCATTTCGTATTGATAAGCTTTTCCTTTTAACAAACGTTTCTGGCACTAAATGCTCGCACTGTTATATAAAAATTATTTTGTTTAATCCGTTGTAGCATCCTGCAGGATAAGGTGCAAACTATGCATGATTACGGGACGAATAATGAAGAAGTACTTAGAGAACTGACAGCCAAATTTCAGGTAGTTTTCATTGTCATCGCTTGCGACAGCGGTTCACCCTGCAATGCCATGCTGACTGATTACAATTCAGTTGAGCCTAAGTTGAGACTGATCAGTTTTGTCCGGGATTTTTAGCATTAGGGCTAAAGTTCAGTAGAGACCGTCTTTAAATGAATACACATGTTCACCCTAGATTCGATATTTGGTTTTTTACTCTAGAATGTGAAACGTCATCTTGCATCACAAAGTGAAAAGCTCGCCCGATTGGATACAAAAAATGACAAAAAAACGTCATCGCAAGTTTTTGGCATTGCACAAACGGAAAAGTGAGTGAGGCATGCACAGTTCTCTTTTAAAATGACAGACTAATATCTCTTACCTCTGAAAGTAGTGTGACCTAAGGGGGGGAACCCTGAAGGTCCTGTGCCACCTCCAAATTTCACAGGACTGTCAACGTTATTGGCTGAAAAATTTTACGAAATGTTTGAATGCCTCGAATCCGTATCAGGGAACCTAAAATACGTAATTTAATTCACAAACTTACTCCCAGGACTAAAATTTTCCTTAGCAGTGCTCTGAATTCCCAGAAGGCTCGTACAGAAGTGTAGGTCGATCCAAGGTACTGGACTTTGACTGTAGAAGAGATGAAATCGAAAAGAATCGTTGGACACTCGCCCAGTTTTTTACATATTGCACTAGTCTATAATTTTACGGTTTGCTATTCTAGATGTACTGTATACAGATACATGCAATATCAGTAATTACACTTATATTATTCTGTACAATAATCGGGGGCAGACGATTCAGGAAAGGAGTACAGGAGGGGTAAAATGCTATTCAAATATTACATTATAAATGGTTTCAAGAATGGAAAGGTTCTTCACATACTGTATACTTACGAAATGTTCCAGTAAAGCTCGTGTGAGAACGGATCTTTTGCAAATATTGGGCGTTGTACCAATCCTTGGTCAGCCTTCCGAAGGAATGTCTCTTGTCACTTCAATTAAATCTCATTTCCTTCTTTAACTGTTTCACTTGATTTGTTTTATCAGAGCTGTGGATGTTTTGCGTAAGAACATGCAGAGGGCTCTTGACGAAGTTCTCGAAAGAGAAAGACAGTGCAAAGAGTTTATTAAAATGGTATGTTGGTAAATACTGAATACTCGGTGACACTTGGTAATTTAAGGTTACGGTGTTTAAATAACGTTAAATAAATTAGATTGAAAAAATTCGGTAAGTCCTTTTCATATCAAGTTGGTATTGCATGATCACAAGTGAAACAAAGTAACAAACCACAAGTCTTTGGCAAGAAAGACAACTGTAATCGCAGGAGCCTGTCATTTCAGAAATAAATTATCGAAATATATATTTTGGAAATGCGGGAGCTTCGAGATATCTTGAATGATAGATGAACATTCGTCAAGCTCTATCCTCAGAAAACGATTTCTGAGCCCCAGACGGGGATCGAACCCTCAACCTTCTAATGATGATCGATGAGATGCTTTAACCATTGAGCTACCAAGACTAAGATGGTGAACTAAGGTGCAAGTTCGACCTAAGAGGATAGAGCTTGAAGAACGTTCATCTATCATTCACAATAAATTATCGTCAGATGTTCAATCAATGTAAAAAAGATGTGGTTAATGTCAAGCAAGTTTCGTGTTATCTTTCGCTCGCCACTAATACTTAGGTCGTTTATTGTGTTTCGTACTTGTGGTGATCATCGTCGTCTTTGTCGTTGTTGATGTCGATGTTAATGTTGTTAATACAGCTGCTGCGGTGTCTGTTGTTGTTGTTCTTCTCCTCGTCTTTTTTCTCTCTCTCTCTTTCTCATGTTCCATCTCTTTCTCATTCTCCTTTAAGCATTCTTTTTCTTTTCCTTCATTCCCTTTTCTTTGTTTTACCATCTTATCCTCCTCCTTTGTCTCATTCTTCTATTCCTTGATGAGGTGAAAGTTATCATTCCTACTACAGTTGTGAGGTACAGCATGTTTTTTTTGCAGCTGGAAGATAAAGAAAACTCTCATGATAATTCAATGAAGAGAATGAAGGATCTTTACCAGCAGTTGTTGGAGCAGGTGCTTGTCGTTGGTCTTTCTAATATATTTTTAAACATGAAAATCATGCATTTTTATACTCTTTTTACAGCTTGATATTTATCACAAATCGCTGGAGAAAGGATGGGAACAGCTGTCAAACACGCTGACCGACTAAACGTACTAGTGACATTTGGAGTCAGCACCATATAATATAAATGACCACTTTTTGTTGTGTTTTGTTGTTTTTTTTAATTATTCTTGAAAGATTGTTCTATAAAGGATCATCCCGAATATGTTCTTCCTGAATTGTACTGATGCTTCTAGTCACTGAAGTTTTTAATAATTTAATCTTAATTGACTTGCCTTCGATCACAAATCAATGGCGGAGAAGAAGGGTTAGAAAATCGGTCCCCGCCTTAAGCTAGTTTTGGTTGATAATGACAATTTTCCAGAGGCATGACGGAAAAGAAACCACGGCTTATGTTGAGAATGTTTCACGGAATAAAAATTATTCATTCTCTTTGTTTTTTAATGAAGAATGCTTTCGTCGTTGAAGTTGACGTCGTAGATCTTAAGATCCCTATTCTTTCAAGAATAGCGAAGATCTTGCCAGTTTTCAATTGAAATAAGATCTCCAGGACGAGAAATAACTCCAGTTCTTCTCATGCAAAGTTTTGAAACTTCTCAAGGTTAATCAATCACGGCTTGACATTGAAAAATGGCTGCTAATTTTGCACGTCTGCACTGGCACGTGTAACTATGTTTTAGGCAGTCAGCAGCAGTAAATAGCAGTCTCTAGTATAATGGCACAGGTGATATTTGAAAGTCCTGGATCGTTGAAGGCTCAGAAGCAAGATGGCGGCTACCTTTGTTAATGTTACCGGGGAGATTTGAAAATTGCTTTTTCCCTACTTCCTTTCAAATCAATTGTTGGTTGATCGTGTCGTCATCACTGCCACATTTATGGTATGAAAAATGGAGTGTTGTGTCGGCCATTCTGCACGACGTCGGGAAAGTTTAAAGGCCTCTGGCAAAAAACTGTTTTAATAGTGAGAGAACGGGACGATGACGTTCCGAGCGAAAACCCTTCATCTCATCAGAGTAAAATGTAATATTTACCAATTTGTGGTACTTCACAACTTGAAGTACTTCAACAAAAGAACTTCATTGGTTGCTCTTCTGGCCATTAAGGTCCTATTTAAAAGGATTCAAGTTCCTTTTGCTGTTTTGCTTCGGTCCAATGTGTTTGTGCCAGTTTTGTGTAATCTTCGTCCTCAATTTTTATGTACTTTCCAAGGAGTCAACGTCAGTGTACTTTCAGTTCGTTTTCGCATAATACGCCATCGTGAGCAATGTATTTTTTTGGGGGTTTTTTGTTTGTTTGTTTGTTTGTTTTTGGTTTTTTTTTTGCTAAATAAACCGATAAGAACCGTACAAGCACCGACTGGTTATACTGTCGCCGAAGGGCCTTAAAGTCCTATGAGGTCAGAAGGACCAGAGCAGCTATTACTTGATGTATCATCCAGCATGACCGCCAAAATTTTGTCTTGAATCCGTAGTAACGGATTGCGAGTGACCTACCTACCAAAATTTCGGACAACTATCTTTGAACCACAGAATAATACCAGAAGTCCCACTCAGTATTGGTACCTCTGATGTACATGTCCTCGCGCATGTTGCCTCGCGCACACGGGAAGTTGAACGGCCGCCATGTTCTTGGAGGGTGAAACTGAGAAACGTTGCCACGCCTCTGGGGTTTTTACGCCAGATCTGGGTTTTTTTACTTCAACCTGGGGTTCTAGGGTTTTTGTCATGAAGTCTAGGGTTTTTCCATAAGATCATAATTTTTTATGATTTTAAGAATCGGGTATAATTTCGGGGCACTTGGTGTCCAACGTGTATATTTATCATCACACTAAAAAATTACGATTTGATTATATTTAAAGAATTTATTAATTAAAATAGACTTTGCAACCCATAAGGGTTGAAATACGTCCATTGTTTACAATGAGATAGTAAAATACTATTACAAATGTTAGTTAAATATGATTTACAAATGGTAAAAATAGTAAGAAATTTATGCCTATACAAAATAGTAAAATGAGATAGTAAAATACAATTACAAATGTTAGTTAAATATGATTTACAAACGGTAAAAATAGTAAGAAATTTATACCTATAATTACAAAAGAGAATATATAAAAATGTTAAGAGTACGTACGTGGTCAATGTTCATTGTAATTCTTTAAACATGACGGAATAAAAGATCTTATAAAACGTTCAGTCCTACATTTAATTGTTGCAAGTTTATTACAAGTCCGTAAATCGTAGGTAAGATAATTTTCAGTTTGAATTAAATCAGATAAAGGCGAAGACTGCAAGAGAATGTTTTTATTGAAAAAACTTGAACATAAGTATTCGCGTCTTGTAGCCAAAGATGGAATATCAAACACTGCTAAAGCGTCGCTATATGACAGTGTTGGATTAATTATTTTCAGGGCTATTGACTGGATTCTTTCGATATCTTTCGATAGATATTCGGGAATGTTGAAGTGCCAAACTTGGGCGCAATACTCCAGAATTTTTTTTACACATGTCACATATACAGATAATAATGTTTTAGGGTCAGCACGAGCTCGTTTAAGGAGCCTTAACAAATAAAGTCGTTTTGAAGACTTCTTCACGATATAAGTAACGTGCTCGTTCCACTTTAGGTCATCGCTAAAAATTACACCAAGTAATTTCGCAGACTTTACCAAGTCAATAGGCTGCCCATCAACAGTCATCGGTGGAAAATTGGGTTTAATTTTCCAAAAACAAACAAGGATCTCCTTACATTTACGAGGATTTAGGGACATGTTATTGCGCATACACCAGTGATTGATATCATTCAAAGTAGTTTGCAATAATGATTCATGGTTTCTGGTAATGGTTTCTGAAAGTGACGAATCGTCGAACATTTCCATCTGTCTTCCCACTACTCCAGCAGGTCGTTAATCATTATTAGAAATAGAATTGGACCAAGGACCGTCCCTTGGGGAACGCACCCATTTATTGCTTCAAAACTCGAAATGACATTTCCAATCTTCACTCGCTGTTTCCTTCCAGAAAGAAAGTTTTTTACCCACTCAATTAGTATGTGGTCGATACCCATTTGATTCATTTTGTTTAAAAGAATGTTATGATCTATCCTATCAAAAGCCTTACAAAAATCTAAAAGGAGAATTCGTGCACACTGGTTAGGTTGATCGGTAACGTTGTATAGATGGTGAGCGAAGGACAAAAGTGCGTGGGTGGTGGATAAACCAGAGAGTGATCCAAATTGCTTTCTGTCAATAAGATGCCTAATTCCTGACATAATCCATTCAGCGATAAAATGTTCCATAATTTTTTAAAGAATTGGCGTAAGAGATATTGATCTTAAGTCGTTTTCAATGTCTTTGATCACATCTACCTTTGGGATCGGAATAACGTTCGCTTCCTTCCAAGAATCTGGAACGCAGGTTTCTTGGATTGACGCGTTAAAAATGTCAGCAACTGGTGAGGACAGTTCCATGGCAAAATCCTTCAAAATCCAACTTGGAATGTTATCGGGTCCTGAAGCTTTAGCACGTTTGAGGTTACTAAGCTTCAAATAAACATCTTCCGGAGAGATAAAATATTTACGCGCAATTTCCTTTCTCACTGCAGAATCAATTTCTACATTTTCTAATTTCGACAATGGCGGTAAAGAAATAGTCGTATGTACAAAATTTTAATTAATTTTGGATGCGAGTTCCACAGAATGAATTTCTTTCCCCAAGACAATGGCGCTAGTTATTGGTTTTTTCCTAGGAAAACCTGCAAGCTGTTTAATGGATTTCCACCATGAAGCTGCATTCTCGCAGTTTTCAACTTTACTTGCAAAGAAAGAACTACGAAGCCGATTGCATAACCTGTTTACTTTATTTCTCAAGTTTTTGAAAACTAGTGGGTCCTTGGACATAGCTTGTTGTCGTTTTTGGATTAGAGTTTTAACTCAGGTGTAATCCAAGGTTTGTCTGTTGGATGTAGTTTAATTTTCCGTAATGGATAAAAGGTATCAACAGCATAACTTAGCAATGTTTGGAATGCAGAAAGTTTTTGTGTACACGTTGGAAGATCTTGAATAAATGACCAGTTAGTAGATACCAGCCATCTCCCAAAACTATATTTCATATGTGGTATATAAAGTATACCACATATGAAATATAGTATACCATATGAAATAAAGTATACCAAAAAATTACTGCTGGTTTTGCGTGCCGCAGACGCACGCAATGCCAATATGTCAATCAGCTTGGTCACAGAATAATACCAGAAGTCCCACACTCGCGAGGAAACTTGTCACACTTTTTTAACTGCGCATGTCCGCATCCGCCATGTTCTTGGAGGGTGTACTCGGCGCATTTCAACTAGAAACATTATGGCGAAAACCAAAGTTGGCTCACTAAAACTGCTGTATTTGGAAAAGTAGGAGGACGATTTTCATTATATTTCTGAATCTATTGAAGAGGAGGTAAGTGATTACTTTTTTATTAGTTTGGTAATGTATAAACGATTTTTTCGAGTAGAATTTAGCTTGTGTTCACCGGCACCTCAGTCGCCCTCAGCCCTTAATATGGTTCTTTCCAGGGCCCTGGAAAACTCCTGGAAAAACAGCTGTTTTGTGGGTACTCCTGTAATTCTCCTGGAATTTTGTAAAGAATTTGAACATGGATAATCCAGACCTGCCAATTCGTACATTCACAAAAGTTCCTTTTTTTATACACAAAATAGATTTGTTTGCTTTTGTCCTTGCTTTTTCTGTCAAATCCAAATTGAATCGAGTCGTGAGTTCATTATTGCTTAATTCTTGTATTGAAACCAACAAAATAATGTTGTACTGTTGTCATAAGGAAGATTACATTCTTGCTCTTTTTGCCAAAGAAGAAAACTAGGGGTTGGATCGTGGAAAAGTAGCGTTACTACCCTGGAAAACGCCTGGAATTTTGTGATCTTTCATCCGTACGAACCCTGTTTAATATTGATACTAGGAAAATTCAAAATATGAAGTTTTTTATGGACTGGTTTTTTATAACTTTTCCTTTATATAGTGACACGGTCACAGATGGTGAAGGTCCTGTTTCAGTGTGTCTGTTTAAAACTTACAATGTACTAGTCAATATGGAGGCAAAGGCTGGAATTTCATTTGGAGAATTGTAGCGTCGGCCAGATTATTCTTTGGTGTCTTATAGTTTATTTACATTCCTATCTCAACTACAAGGTCATTCAGATTAACCCAGTATGATGCAAGCACACAGAGGATTACCTTTTGATGAGAATTCAAACTGTAGAAAGAAACATTTAAAACATGGAAGTGCCTTTCAGGGACACCATATAAAGACAAAAATGATTTTTTATGAGCTATATGGTTGTTATATTTATAACATAAATTATTTTGTAAAATTTAAATTGTATTATAATGCAATGGCAAAGACTGAGAAACCTGAATAAGTAGTTTTCTGAATTCTAATAATGAACAGCATTTCTAAAGGATCATTGCCACCCACTGTTAAATAAACATACATTGACATTACTGGTAGAGACTGTAAATTTAATAAAATATTTACACTTCCCAAAAACCAAGTCCTGTTATTATTTTTTTTAATTTCTTATTTTTCATACTGTAAGTTGTAAGACGGAAAGCCATCATTTTTAAAATCAATTTTATTGTTATAGAGTAAGATGTCAAAAGTAGTTGCTGGCATTGCTTGCATGGTCTTACCTGCACATGGAAATTAACCATAGCATGTTTAACCCATTGAGGGACATGGGCACACTTTACTGTTTTATTCTGGCTAACAGCAAACAATTTTATTCACCTAAGTGATGAGCCCCAATGCACCATTGCACCTGAATGGGTTAATAGACAATCTTAGACAATGTTTACACTTGGTGCCCAATTGTATTTTGGATGGGTACTTTAATGAACACACCTATTATGCTAGAATAAAATATATAAATTACAACTGCCATTATAGTTTGTTATTTACATACTACACATGTAGACGTTCACCTCATTTAACCAAATTATTTAACTCAAATTGTGCACTGTATGCTGTCAGTGATTAAAGTTTAGGCCTTTCCAGTCAGTTTGCCTTCGCTTTAACCGGCCTCGGTGGTAGAATCGCCATCCGACGTCCAAAATTTAGCCAGATCCCTTCAAACTAAATTACTCCATATCGTTTCCTTCTGAAAATGACTCAGTTATACCCTCCAAGAACATGGCGGCCGTTCAACTTCCTGTGTGCGCGAGGCAACATGCGCGAAGACATGTACATTAGAGGTGCTGACACTGAGTGAGACTTTTGGTATTATTCTGTGCCTGTGGTAAGTCATGCTTATCTCAAATAAGACCTGGCCCAAATTTGTGCGTCATTGGATTGGTCAAAGTATCCCTTGCGCATGCGTACCTTGCCAGTTTTGGCCAGGGTGCATTCCATGTATACAATACGCCTAAGTTACGCCAAGGCAAAACTTTTGTACGCCAAGCACTTCATTGAACAATAGATTACCTTAAATATGCCGCCAAGACCTAGTATGAATAAAATGACCTAATGTGTATACTTGTACAGTAATACCACTACTTTGAATTTTTATTGTCAAATATGAACTATTGAAATATGTATATAATCGTGAAGAAACATCGTTAACTTATTAGTTATTACTAAGGTTTAACTATAGAGAAGCTTTCTCTTAATTGCAGTTAACAAATTAACGATTTTGATAAAAAGAACCATACTGGAAAAACCACTTAAACCAGTCGATGTGCTACTACTGCTCATGTACTGCCACAAACATCAAAGTTTAGAAAAAAACTGTGATTTGCAATATTAACAATTTTGTCTCCCTCTATAGCAACAACTTCGTAAGGTAAGTACAGTCTCGCAACTATTATTCTACTGTTTTTATTTGTTGGCTAAGAAAGGACAGCGTCCACAATCAGTGTGATTTCGGTCAACAACTTTGGACACAAAGTATCCCTTTGCCTTGCCAGAAAAGAAAGTGTTCTTTCATATGGGGTCGTATTACATCATCACCACAAAGATAAAGTGCGGCTCCTTCCTTTATTATTTCGTCACAATGCTTTAACGATGGCAAACACCAGTTGACCTTTGTTCTTCGTGCAAGGGTTTCGTTCAACTGCCCGTCGGATTGCTGTTGGTTTCGCATTGAATTGTAGAAGCTTTCTGCGATGGCTTCTGGACCTCCTATTGCCAAAACGATGTCAAGGAGTGCACATGAAGGAGTCTTTGTGATATCATAAATCTCCTTGTTGGAATAAAATGACTGGTATACACGTTGCTCTTGAAGTCGTACTTGCTGGACTTTACCGTCAGAAAAAACCATGGTGAAGTAGAAATCCAATCCAGTCGATTTTTTGGAACGAAGTTCAACCAGATCGGCACCGTCCTTGTTTAAAACCTCCATGTCACTGACAACTTCAAACCATTCTGGGCATATGCCCTCCCATATTCCTTGCATTATAGCTTTCTTGATCAGCACCATATAATTGTGTGCCATACGAGAATCAAAGTTTACTCCTGCTGATTGAATGTAAGGCATTTTAGAAGCGACCATCAAGATGCGCTTGCACTCTTCTACACCATATTCTTCTATTTCACCATTTGGGAGGAAAAACTTCACAGAACCTTCGGTAGCTTTACCACAATGAAGCCTTACAAGACTTGCCGCATCAAATACTTCTAGTTGTGATATCACTGCTTCGTTAACAACTGAATTAACACATCGATCGAGAGCATCTGCTAGATCTCTGGCTAGTCTCTCACGATCTTCCTTGATGTCACATTCCTCTCGCATTTTCCATTCGAAACGACTTTCTCCAGCATCGGTTCCATCATCCTTTACGAGAATCCAGCCTTCTAACAACGTGACAGCCTTGAATGATCCCCCTGGCTTGAGGGTAGACTTTGCTTCATGTAGCTTTGGGAAAGCTTCCGATTCTCCACGTCCAGCCTTCATAAGCTTCGCTTTCACTTTGGGCCACCACATCTTTAGCTTCCAAATTGGCGTATCCAGGGGTTGTGCTCGAAGCATCAGGTCGATAACTGGATCCATGATGTCAAGAATTCCGAGAAGGTCTGCAATGAAATCAGATCCTGCAATCATATATTGCCATTCCTCCTCTTGAGAACGCCTGGGATGTAACAAATCGAATGCTTTCCACAACGATTCATAGCTCTTTTCTATCTTCACCCACTGTTCATACGAGGAACTTGCAAAGCGTTGGGTTGCATAAGAAACTGGTTTTCTCGCAGTTTTATCGACCATCTGTAGGAATGGAAATCCTTTTCCATTTAACAAGGTATGGTTGAAAACATTGCATCTCTTGACAAACAGTTGGAAATGGCTTCCACTTTCGGTTTTGGCATTTTGGACGTCTATGACAGCCAAATTTAGAACATGCGCAGTATCCCAAGTGACAGGCATAGCGAGCTCTTTATCATAATTTTTGATACCAAGACTTTCTCTAAGCTGTGCTGCAAAACCGGTGGCTTGGTAAGAGCCATCAGCTGCGACGCCACAAAGACGTGAAAGAACTTCTGTGGAAAAGTGTTCGGAAACTGCTTTCAGAAGCTGCTTTGCAAGGTCGTTGTACGTTGCTTCCGTAAAATCTGAGTACACTGGGGGCGCGGCTACCGGAATAGGACATGGTACACCACTCTTTTCTCTGGCTACAATCACGACTGCTTGATTAGTTGTACGCGATGGTGTTGCCTTATCGACAGTCGCCCAAAAATGAGGAAGAGGAAGCGTAGATGGAAGGGACGTATTCAACCATGCATTTATTCTGCTGTCTACTGTTTTTTCCAGACAATAGAGGATGTGGTTAAAGTTGTTGGGAGAATGTCCAATGGTCCCCATATCGACAGCACAACACGCTAAAAAGGAGATTAGAGTTTCAAATTGCATTCCAGCCGCTCCAAGTTTGAGGTCGACTATAGCTGCTCAAAAGATATTTCCAGCTGTCGTTGTTATCCTTTGGTTTTCTTGTAATTTCTTATTATATTCCACCATTGCCTTCTTGTGTGTTAGTGATCCACCACCAATCAGACACATGTGGTCGATGCAAAGACTCTTTTGGCGGTACCACGTTTGGTTGTGCCCTTTGATTAAAAGTCTGGCACTCTCCTTCTTTACGAAAATGCGAGAGAAAAGGGTTCCATTGCTTTTTGGGTTTAACAGGCGCTGAGCTTTTAATGGTGTAAGCTAGGCAAGAGTGGGCTTGGCTGCCAGTTGAAGTTGAAAACAAGGCGAACATCGTAGAACAGCACATTCAGTGGCTTCGTCATAAAACCATTCAAGCAACTGGAAGATTCTGTTAGTTCCAGGATGTTTTCTGCCTTACGCATTGCTGATACTGATTTTCGAACATCGTTGTCTTCAAAGGCTAACTGTCAACTTTCAAACTCAGTTCGGCAACTGCATCCATTACTTGCTTAAAGGACGTGTCTTTTTCCAAAACGGTTGTATCCAACTTTGCAAACTCGAGTAGCGTTTTCTGATTCTTTGCTGACAGGTCCAATTTTTGGGAGAGGGAATCTTCAGACAAATCGTCATCGAGAGAGTCCCCGGGGTTCACTTTTGGCTTGTTTGGATCGGGATGTTCATTTGTTTCCCCCGGCCCCTGTAAATTTTGAAACTCAATTTCGGATAAATCGTCGTTTTCGTTAATAAGGTTGTCATCGAGGGGTAAAGACTGCGTACTCGAAAGCGATTTGGCGTGACAACTGAGGTGGCGTTTATTTCGTTTGCCGTCTTTTCTTACTTTCATCTTTGCATACTTGTCTGCAAGTAAGGCAACCTCTGGTGCTGTCGAAGGGACAAAGCAACACGGCTTGTTGTCTGGTAAGTTGTGCCATCTCTCCTTATGACGCTTTATGCTCGATGAATCTATGCGGCATACACTTATAAATCTCGCGTCTCTTTTTCCTTGTAAATGCAGCTCCATACATTGAAGGCAAACGTGCTTCTCGCTCTTTATGGTAGTGAACTCCATGGATTTATTCTCTTTTGTGGAACTGGATGTTTTTCCTTGCTTGAGCAACCTTTTGTCCAGTCCCATATAAGTTGCCGTTTCTTGGAAACCTGATCATCCTTTTCAAAGGGTTTTGCTAATATAAAAATACACGGAATGTTTATTGTACTTGCCAAAATGTTGTGTTATTTACGTCACAATTGAAAAACATGTTCACCTTTTCGAGTTTAAGGAAAAGTTGATTATAAATATGTTTTACCTGTATTTTCGCACTTGGAGCAAATTACTTTCTGCCCATAACCTTCTTCTCCTACCGGCTTACCACACAATAAATGCACCAATTTGTTGCACGACTAACATCTGTCCCCTCCTGTCAACTCTTTAGAACATATATGACATACATATTGATGACCGTCCATTTCTAAAATTTCCAATTAAAAGAAAAGTAATCCTAAGTATGCCTACTGTCAAAAAAGTTATGTGAAAAATAAACTAGTTTTGACTTTTCGGTATGTTTACGATCGGCAAACCACCAATTACTGATTTATTATCAAATCAAACAGTGAAACAGTTTATTAAGTGTGTCAGTTTACTAATAAAATAATATACTGTAATGCTGCACCTCTTTCAGCCCTTTTGAAATCCTGGCATCTTTAGTATATTTCTTTAAAAGTTCCTCGAGTCAAAAAAGCCGCTACGCACCGATGCGTGCCAAAAAGGTCGGCGCGTGTGAATAATTTACGTGTAAAAATCGCCGGACAAAAAAGTCGGCGTTAAAAAATATGTAGCAATTTCAACTATCAGTAACTTCTAAAGCTCACAAGTTTTAATATTTCTGAACCACAGTTTGTTGAATTTACAACTAGCGAAGTACTACTGTTTTAAAAATAAAACAAAAACCTTAATGACTTTGATGGCAATTACAATTGCCAATAACTGACGAATTGACATTTGAAAACTAACTTTGATCAATACTGTCAATACACCGACTGACAGCCGCCGTCACCGCGCCACCATATACGCCACTTAAGGCAAAATAAGGTTGCGCCACTACGCTAAGGAAGCAAACCATACGCCGCTACGCCAAGAATCAACCTAATCTCACGCCGAAGATCTTCGGGATTTACTACATGGAATGCACCCTGGGACGTCGGCGACGCTATTAGAGAACTTAAAAAATGCCGTTTTCTGCAACGGCGACCGGATGTCATTTTTACTTCCGAATGACGATGGTTGTTGTCTTAATTCCGCCGTCGGGCTTCGGCACCGACGTCAAAATAAGGGTTTTGCCGTTGTTTCTAGAACGTGAGTAAAATGTCTGTCTTTTAGGCTCGAAAGAGTATTTCTTGATCAGTTTGCTTTGTGGTTAATATGTTCAGTCCTTTTCTGGTTACTTTGCTCGAGAAAAAACTAAAACTTGTTCGTTAACTTTGAAAAAATTGTGTTTATATAATGTTGGTTGTAAACCTTATCCAACCACGGCAATTAGCACAAAGATAAAATAGTTTCAACCAGGTTTTTTATTCGTTTTCTTATGTGGTTGGATAGTTTCCGAAGAACGAATTATTCAAAATTTGTATGTCTAGATCATTGAAAGGCCAATTCAAGCTCAGGTTATGATAAAACTGAAACTTTAAGTTGTATTATTGTCAGTTATTTGTATTTCATAATGTAGCAGGAAGATCTTGGATTCCGATATGTGGTGAATATTTGAATTCCTGCACTTCAAAGATCAGTTGTTCGATGAATTGAAAACAAAAAAAAAAGAAAAAGAAATCCTTACTCTTTCATACATCGAAACCGTGCCATGGTATGAACGAAACAAATATTCAAACACTTCATAGACGTTCTAGTTTGACATTTTGCGTTGCTTAACTTCCGTACTTTGACGGAAACAATGCCATACTCATTTCCCAAACCCACTAGGTCATTCACATTGTCGTTGCCGCGAAAAACATGGTTTATTAAGTTCCCTATTTTCCCTTTCGTAAATGGTTATTGCCCACCGGAACAGTGGACACCAACCAGGTGTTTTTGGGTTCCCCATGTGTACTCTGAGGACCCTCACTAAATGACGAGATGTTTACAAATTCCCAATTTTAACCAACATCAACTGAACCCGCACACGTAGTGTGGTGGATAGTGGGACCAAGAGCAATAGGTCTCTAGTGGGTTCAAATCCGCAACGAATACGAGTTACTTTTTTATTTATTTTATTTTCTTTGCACTCAAAGTGTTTTGTTGTTTTTTCACTCTGCAGTGTTTAATTTTCTTCGAGTTTTCGTATAGTCAACATTTTAGAATTAGAATAGTAAAGCTGTTGAGATTCCGTTTACCACACCAACAAACACAGTTGATATTGAACTGTTCAAGGTATAACTTTATTCAAAAAATAAAGAAAACTCGCTTGCGTCTTGCCATGACATTTTTCTTATCTCTTCGTGCTTTGAGCCCACGCTCTTCTGACCTTCGGTACTTTACTTAGCATTCACCGACAACATAAAATTTAACTTTTAGTTTGGTTACAACCCCACACAGTCACAAGTCAAGAAAATCAAGTGGATGCAGACAGCAATGAGCAAAGTTTCAAAAGGAAAATAAAGGAGAGAAGAAAAGGCACTGGAAAATGCGCTAGAAAAGCTTCCTGAGACCTTAACAAAGTTTGTAAAGATGTAGATCAAATTGCACTCCAGAAAGAAACACGGAAGAAGGTGTTCACCACAGATGAAATCATTGACCATCTCTTTATATCATGCTAGTGGAAAAGCATATTGGTTGCTTTCAAAATTATTTGTTTTGCTATCAAAGTCCTCCCTTTGCAGATACATATCAGAAATGCGCATAACCATTGGTATATCTCAAGGAGCTCTAAAAACAATTCAAAAGAAAGTTCAGCAGATAGCCAAAATAGAAAAACTGTGTATCCAGTGCATGGATGAGATGTCTTTGAAAACATATCTTTTTTACAGTATACCTCGTGACAAAATCATTGGTCTGGAGAACTTTTGAGGGTGGTTGCCGTACCAACAAAGTGGCAACATCTGCACTAGTGCTCATGGTGCGTGGGCGTTCAGGGAATTGGAAGCAGCCACTTAGCTATGTGTTGGTCAATGGAGGATGTCCCAGTCGTATCGTGGATGATTTGGTGAAGGAGGCACTTGATAAACTGGATGCCATAGGTCTTCAAGTTATGGGAGTGATATCTGACATGGGTTCCAATTTTCAAAGTTTGGCTATCCGTCTAAAGGTTACTCCTGACCGGCCATGGTTCATTCATTACAGCAAGAAGTACTTCCTCCTGTTTGATGCCCCACATTTGCTAAAGTGTGTCCGAAACAATTTGATGAAGCACTTCTTTCGGTTTGGTCTGCCCATTGCCACGTGGAAGGATATTGAGAATTTCTATCAGGACGACAAAGCACTCCACGCCCGATATGCACCAAAGTTAACAGAAAAACACACTAAGTCCACCAATTTTGACAAAATGAAGGTCAAGTATGCCACACAAATCCTACGTCACACTGTAACAGCTTCAATTTGCAATTATGTCAATATGGGAGGCCTTCCCATCAGCTGCCATGAGTATTGCTCAGTTCCTTTTGAAATTTGATTCCATATTTGAGAGTGTCAACAGTTCCACACCTCACATCAAAACCACACAACACCAAGATTTTCTGAAAAAAGCCATCGCCTTCATAAAAGAATTGAAAGTATTTGATGGAAATGAAGATGAGACATGCAAGTCGAATTAAGTGCCTCAACGGCTGGCTGGTTACATTGAATGCAATTTTACTAGTTTGGAATTACCTCAAATCAAACCACGAGTTCCAGTTTCTTTTCACAACAAGGCTAAATACAGATGCACTGGAAAATTTCTTTGGCACCATACGACAACAGGGAGGGAATAGTGATAATCCAACACCAGTTCAATTCTCCAGAGCATTTAGGAATTTGTTTTTCAGTTCATGTCTCACTTCTTCAGCTGGGAATTGTGTTCAGGACATGGATGAGCTTCTGGCCAGGTTTGGAAGAACATCAAATTCCAACCCACTTGTCACTGCACCATCTTAACCACAAACTCAAGAAATTAGACAAATAGATTATTGGGAGACAGATTCAAACTCAAACATTATCAAAGAGAACGCCATCATATATGTTTCTGGTTATTTGTTGTACAAGTGTATGAAGATCCACAGCTGTTCATCTTGCACAGAAGCTCTGGTGGCAACCAACCTAGATGATAACAGAAAGCTTTTCTGTCACTTCAAGGCACATCAGCAACAGGCATCAGATTTTGGAGGCCTTCATGCACCAACTAATTGTTACCTAAATTACATCACTCAGCAGGAAGATATATTTCTTCAGCACTTTTCCATTTGCTCCAAAAGCACTCATACTGGTAATACTATTCAGAAACTACTGAAGCAAGTACCAACAACATTCCAGTGCTGTCCAGTATTCCCTTTGGACTATTTGCAGAAACTGTTCTTGGGAATGTGAATTTACTACAGTTTAAAATTTGCAAACCGCGAGCTTTCCTCCACTAAAAGAAAGCATAGAAAGTACCGTAAAAGTGGTACATCCTTGAACCATTCCATTGACAACAATTGACCTCATCTATAGGAACATATACTTGTCTTAGTCTTTCACCATATGGGACAGTTTGACTATTTTAATTTTATACGAAAAGCGCCGTTAAAGCGTTCAGTAGGGCCATCCAGATCTGACCGATGGCAGGGGTGGTGCCAGAGAGGGAGCAGAGGGGGTACAGCCCCCACGTCGGGGAACTGTAGCCCCCTGTTGGGGAAAAATTAACAATCCGTCGGGGAATTTTCACTGATGAACTCATTTATATACTGTACAAACTATGAACAGTTGTTATTGATTTAGCTAAGAAGGATAATGGACTCTTATCTTCTTGCGCAATCTAAAAGTAAATTGTTTCTAGTCAGTTGTTTCGATTATTTTTGCGAAAAATAACTTGATGTTTTCGACCTTCAACAACGAAATTGTGAAGGGGCGTGGTTATGGCCCCTAAGGTTTAGCCCCCTGTCGGAGACCTTAGTCCCTGCGTCGAGGAATTCCTGGCGCCACGACTGACCCATGGGCCCATGTAAAAATAATTTATTAGCTCGGGTTTGTGGCTAACCCGGGTTCGTGTAAACAGGCCCTAAGTGAAGATTGAAGTTTCAACCTGTCACCTTTTGCCAACGAACCTGTCGTGTTTTAGGGGCCATTTGCGCGAGCCCGGGTTGCTACCAAACCCGTGATAGTTTACCAACCTGGGTCAACCCATCTACGAATAAAATGCTCTTAGCGTTCATACAATAGCCAGGTCGAGTTGGGTTGGCTAGGTGTGAAGTTACTTTATAACAGAAATAGAAAGGCGAAAGGATACTTTATAACAGAAATAGAAAGCGTTTTTTTCTAATCGTTCCCACTGAGCAATAAAAACAATTATGAAAGTGTGGGAGAACTCAAAATAGCCTGTCATTCATTATCTATTTTCTGTCTTCATTCTCACCCTTCTCACTTCACTAATTTCTTCAACGTCTGATGTTTAAATAGCCTGTAATATGAACTCTGAAATATAACCGCTGTAATATAATTCACCTTGTCTTTGTAGGACACATTCTCTTATGATGTTGCGTGAAGCAACGAAACGTTAGAACTGTACGTATTAAATTTTATTTTACCCGATACCTCTGTTCCACACTTTTCTACTGGGCTTTGATTTTTATCCTACGATTACGTTTTTTGCCTCGTTCGTCAATCGCCTCAATCCGGAAAGGTGGTTGGTGACATCTTGGGAAAACGAAAATGGTGTTTTCCAACTTTGACAATGTCCTTGAGATTACTCACGTGAATGGTGCACCTAGAGGTGATATAGATCAACGCACTTGTTTTGTTGGCTGATTCATTTGTGGGTGTCGTGGTTTTTTTTAAGTTGGCAATTTGTTACGATGAACTTCCAATTAATTTCCCTATGTTTGACAGCGAACGTGGTCAAATGCCACTGACTTGTTTTCATTCTCATTCAAAATTACTCCAACTCTCTGCTGGTTTAAAGTGCCCAAAATGTTGGTTTGCCAGAGAATGTGTTTCCTGGAATTTATTTCAATCAAAGGTGGAGACGTGAATGATTGGCAAAGCTAAGGGAAGGAAAAAAGAAAATTTTTATAATGTCTATACCTAGAAAGGTCAAAACTGTATTCTAGCTTAAACTCGTTCAGTTTTATTTTGGTAACGACAATATAATTTGGATAGTAATAAGACAGTTAGATTCCAAAAAGGTAATATGGGACGATAATGCATCGACGTCAAAATTAGAAGTGCAAGACCGATATAGACCAGAATTACTTTTAGCAGCATTTTGTTGCGATAGGACTAAAATTGCCTTCCTGTCTGAATGAACCAAGGAAGCCTTTACACATTTGACGCATTACACTTTTCACAGTTGAAGAATTCATGTCAATAGTCACTGATAAAAAGGCCGTTAGTCTAAGTGCAATTTCATGTGAATACATTTGAAAAGTTGTACGGGCAGGTAAATATTTCATGCTCACACTTGTCATTCAAGAAAAAGCTACTGCAACAGAAGAAGTACGACCAACAAAACATAAAACAAAACGAGGACAGAAAAAAGGAAACAAAAGTTCACGCAAGAAAGGTTATTATAAAATAACGTGACCTCTTCGCGAGCTCTGATTGATTAATATCCGTTTTTGAATAAGAATATCTAAACACGGAAAATTTCCCGCCAAAAGTTAAGTGAAACTTGTTTTGCGCGTTCAATCTTATTATTTTATAAAAGAAACACGTAGCGTTTTTCGTGTTTGAATGCTGTGATTCAAACACTTGGTGTGTTGCTGGACTTTCAAATAAATTAAAAAATCTCTTGTTTTTCCTCTTTATCACTACGTTGAGGTGGCTTCGCATTGTTGACCAGGGTTCAATCTTCTTAAGCTTGGCTCTGATTGATAGTCGATGATTTTCGGGAGAATTGTCAACGTCATCATTGTGTTTACCAAGTTAACTGCTATTCATCTGCCGTTATTTTATAAAAAATCATTTGGCATTTCAATAGAAACGACCATTTCCCCTGTGACTGAAAATTACCAAAGGTCATTCAAACTGATGAATTAGAAGCAACAGAAAATCTGAATAATTATGTCATGAAACTTCCACAATTAAATGTTTCAACAGAAGGTTTAAACCCTAGTTTTATTCTGCTTATTAGTATTCAGTTGTTTGATAACCACTTATCAGACGGCTCTCCTTTGAAAACAGTGAGATAAACCGCTTATCGTGAGGTAATGAGTATCTTAATGTCTAACGACCAACGTTTCTTCGACTTTAAAATGGTGAAAAAAGAAAACAATTTCGTTGTGGCTGAGTCATGAAATAAAGTGGTTAGTAATTCTTCAGTCATGGTGTTAAATCCTTTATCACTCATGATCACTGATCAACTTTTACTTAAAAATGAACTCCCTTCATATCGATTGTTGTTAAGTTTCCGGCAAAGTTATTTGTATTTCTAATGTCAACTAAATGAAAACTGCTCACCAGGGGAAACGTAAGTCACGTGTTTGATCAGATGACAGGGAATCAAAATAGGACGTGAATAGTTATTGACGTATCTGGAGCAGATCTGGAGCCCTCTGTGAGATGGAGGTCAGGAAAAAAATAGGACATTGGATTCACGAATATCAATGACATTGATGATACCGAGAAATTACTATAGTAACAATTACACTGATGTATTAAAATACGTTTAATGTCATATTATATATTATATTTAATTATCTGATCTTTTACAGGAAATGTGACAGTTGCTGGAAAAAAATTTGTAGTAAACTATTTGTGTGCCTCGCCACGAAAAAAATTTCGAAAAAAACAAAGCTAAAATTTAAGAGTGCACAGCGGGTAATTTTCCCCATATATTTTAACCTCACCGTATAGGTTAAGTTTAGTTCATAACATAAACGTCAATTGTGAATGGGAAGATAACAGCAGACTAGAGCACCCAGAAATGTTATATTTCATATTCCTTTTGATGGTCTCGCAATTTCTCGCAAGTCTTGCCTGGCGCTGATTGGCAAAATTTTGACGGGAACCCGACGCAAAACAGAAGACTTTGCCTGGAAAAGTCATTCCTACTGGCACATTTTCTGGGAAGAATGCATGTACATTTTATGCACTCCTCCTGTCGTGAGAGGGTGGACTACAGCCAACTTTTCACCGTATCCCCCCCTGCGATGGTTAAGTTTGTGAGCAAAATGATATAGTTTACTAACGTCAACTAAACGAAAACAGCTAGCCAGGAGAAATGGAAGTCAAGTGTTTCATATGATGAAGGAAAACCAAGAGAGGATATGAATAATTACAGACTTACTTCCGCCATATGGATTGTTGTTAAGTCTTTTATCAAAATGATTTGGTTTACTAATGTCAATTAAATGAAAACTGCTACCAAAGGGAAACATAAGTCATACTTGTGGACTAATGAACAGGATGTAAGTGAGGATATGAATGACAAGAATTTATTTTCCGTTCTATCAATTTTCATATGGTGTTCCGGCAAAATGATTTTGTTTACTAACCTCAACTGCTAGAAAGGGGAAACGTAAGTCAGTCGACATATGATTGGATTTTTAATTACCTCTTGCCTCTTGCCGAGTTGTATTGCGTATTTGTGTGCATATTCAGGCTAAAGGATTTTGTAAAAGAAATACCCAATGGATTGCCATTTTTCGTATACTGTGATCCAAACACTTGGGATGTTGTACGACTTTCAAAAAGCTAAAAACACTCGCCTGGCTGCTCGGCGTGTTTCGATCACAGTATGATAAG
The DNA here is from genome assembly GCA_030142905.1 of Heliopora coerulea. NCBI lineage: Eukaryota > Metazoa > Cnidaria > Anthozoa > Scleralcyonacea > Helioporidae > Heliopora > Heliopora coerulea. Next base: position 36,116 of record JASJOG010000351.1, on the reverse strand, counting down.
AACTATTTCCGTTCTATTTGTTGTCATATGGTGTTTCAGCAAAATGAGTTGGTTCACTAACCTCAACTGCTAGAAAGGGGAAACGTAAGTCAGTCGACATATGATTGGGTTTATAATTATCTCTTGCTTCTTGCCGAGTTGTATTGTGCATTTGTGTGCATGTTGAGGCTAAAGGAAAATGCTAATCATGGACATGGTAAAGTGGTGCATCTTTCACTCTCTCTCATGCATGTTATGGCTCAAAAACAAATTACAACAAAAGGACAACCTAAAGAACAAAACAAAAGAACAAGAGAAGTAAGGACAAGAGTGAGACATCATGAATGAAAGAGTTAAGCCTGGTTCACACTAGCGACTTAAGCAAAAGGACAAGATCAGTACGAAAGCAAAGCATGGCATCTCCTCTGGGACTTGCCAAGATGAGACAAGAATTTTTCTTTGTTTCGTCTTTTGTTCGGTTCTTGGCTTATGCTTGGACTATCATCTTATGCTTATACTCGCTACAATCTTCATGTCACAAGCTTGACGTTATTGCTTTGTTTTACATTTCGTTTCAACCTTATGCTTATGCTTATGTTCAAGTGTGAACCACGCTTTAATCAAAGTCTACCAAAAAAATTGCTCGTGATTATGTCTGTAGTCTTATAATAGGAATCATAAACGACGTGAGACGGTGACGGCGGTGATGAGGCAATCTAAATTTCATCACTTAAAAGAAACCACTCATCACTAATGTCGTACTTGATGCTTGATATTTGTATTTTAACCTCCAGAATACTTCATAGTTTCCAAAAGGACTCAGTTGAATGCGTTGAAGTCAAACTCAACTAACAACTTTCACCGCTTCAAGAACTACCGTCCTGAGTGCATTAAAACGCCCTGAGTGAAGTTGTGCTCAGAACAAGGACGGCGTTAGGATTACTCTTGAGATAAAGGATTATCTCAGTTCTCTTTGTTTTGATGAAAGATTCTGTTGAAGGAGGCGTCACTTTTTCGAATACAATCAATCGTCTGATGAACTTAAGGGGAAAACGCCTCTCTTGTGGCCTTAAATGGCACAGGAATTGCAGGGGAAGTTTCCATACAGAGCATGCGTTCAGTCATCTGTTCTATTTTGTTGCCCTAGCATAAAAAAAGGGCAGACATATTGGTGAGAGACAAGCAGTTTTGGTGGACCAGGGAGGGACAACTTGCTGTTCAACAGAAAGATGGCAATGTTCATGGTAACTTTGTTTGTGCTGTACTTGGCGAACGAAGGGTGGTGCCACTACATAGTGAGTATCTGGATTCATACAATTTGGTCAAAATTTCACAATATTTTTCTGTTACAAAGATTATTGCTCAAAACCTAGATTTATGGGCTATTTGTACTAACTGAGCAAGCTGGCTAACGCGTTTTAACAAAAAACTACCAAAACTTAAATGACCACTAACAACAGCAAGTTTATATTAATTTCATTATGCTATTGAAAAATCCCACAATTAATTTATGTTTCAGAAAGATTTTGTAAACTTAAAAAGATTTTGGTGACACGATATCAGTTCCTTTAGTTAAGATAACCAAACTCATGTCCTCATCTCCTTAGCATTGAATTTTATGCCTTTTCTACAGAGCATGAGCTAAAATACTGGAGTAGTTGTTCGTCAAGAAAGATTTTATAAGTTTATTCATTAATTTGATTGACATTCAGTCAAATGATTTTAAACTCATCATATGATCGGCATGTAGAAAAAGAGTTGTTGGACTGAGGCAGTAAGGTTGAGTGCTCGCCAACTATATTACAGTCCCGGAAAAAGAATTTAAGAGGGCTGTTTATCGGGAACGGCGCGACGCAATCAATTTCAATAACACGTAACGGAAATTTTTAGGTTCATATACACCGTGAACAGGAAATCAACACTTCAAAGAATTATCAATTACTTTTTACCATTTAAGAAGTCTTACGTCTATAGGACCATAATAAAAAGTTTTAAATCACTTCTTTACCTTTTAAATGAACATTTAAAAATCTCACAATACCGTGAGGAGGAAAAACAAGCAAGTCAATGTTTCAAGGTTAGAAGTGCAGTACACATTTGGACATAGATGGAGGTATGAAGCATTCAATTTTTAAAACATCCACTTAGTTAGACACGTTGACCCATTAAGACCTCTGAAGTTTGAGATTTTCAGGCGCACTGCTCCGGGCAAAAATTGATTGTGGATTTGTTTGTCTGTTCTTGAAATATTTAAAAACAGTTCGGCTAGTCGGATTCTGATAGCACAGTGGTAACACGTGTCTTTCCCCTCAATAAATAACATGAAAGATTTTTTCGCTTATAATTAAATAAACTTGAATTAAACATGTTATATATAATATATGTATATATATATATATATATATATATATATATATATATATATATACATGTACATGTATATGTGTATGTGTGTATATGTATATGTAGTCGCACATTTTGGTAAATGCTATATATGTACGCTTGAATATCTCGGTGTTCTCTAAAAGAAGTTTCAAACAACTAAACATGTGATTTCCCTGGAGAAGCTTAGAGCAGAACACAAAATGCTACAACTTAATTCTTACTCCTAGGCTGGGTCCCCCTCTCATCAAGCCAAGTCTGGATCCCGCAAGTGTCACGTGTTACATCGTCGGAGTGAACAAGGTTTACGTATAATAATTATCGTCTTAAACAAGTTATTTAAGAATTGTTTGCTGAGCAATAATTTTTATCAGACTGTATTCAGGAGGGTGAAACTGGGCTCTGATGTCGCAACATAAGGGCCGAATTTGATTGTGCATTGCAAATATAGCTGCTTATATGCGTTTCAAGAATGCGTTTAAGTGCCCGGATATGGCACGACCGACTAGAATCTCACGGTAGCAGGCAGCCGGTGTAAGTTCACGTTGGGTATGACTTCTGTTGAACACTACATGACATACACGAAGGAACTCGAAAGCTCTACGAAGGAGAAGGATCAGGCCACCTAATGTCAGTCTCTGGTCAGCTGATGTAGTCCAGACCAGGAAAAGTCTTTCATTCTATTAAAACTTGAAATTACTTCCAGATAAGACCTTGGCCATCCAGCATATGAAGGAGACTGTACAGCATAGAAATGTCAGCCGGAAAACCATTAGTATTTTGTTATTTGATTATTACACTAAAATACACCATCTTGAATCCTTGTTTTGATAAAGTCCTATTCTTTAATGACCTCTAAATTAGGAGATACAATCCCGCCACTATACAAGTCTTTAGAATGTTTACGTGTTACCCAACGATATCTCCGAAATTTATTCTTACACGTTTTAGATCGCACAGAACTATAAAGGAGGGATGTGCACGCCGAAAAAAAGAGACACTTTAAGAATTGTCATACAGCATTGTGATGGGAAAAAAATGGAGAACAATGGTTCCAGCTGGAGAACCTGCCAAAAAAGTTGTTAGTTTGTACAAAAATTTTTGATTGTCACATCGTCTTATTGATCTTTAAATTTTAACTCACTCAGAGTTAAGCTTCTCTTGCATTATCCCTAACAAATAATTTCATATGCAATTTAACATATAAAAATGTTTCATATGTGAATTATTTCAATTCTATATGTGAAGTGAAAATTTCATATGTGAAATTAATATTCATTGGTGAATATTCCATTTTACGTGTGAAATACTTGTTTCGTACACCAAGATTTCACATGTGAAATTTTCAACCAGTTCAATTCACATGTGAATTAAATCTCTCATATGCGAAAACATTCCCATCCATTTCATGTGTGAAATGAAAATTTCATAAATGAAAATGTTCCAATTCCATATGTCTTTCACATGCGAAATAACACGTGAAATTTTCGTAAGGGATATTACTGTGTTTACCTTTTCACTTCGTTTGTTTTCCTAGGCAAAAGTTGTCTTGATATCAAGAACAAAGGTCTGAACAATGGCGATGGAGTGTACAAGATAGATCCTGACGGAGGAGGCGAAGAAAATGCATTCAGAGCCTATTGCGATATGACATCATTTGGTGGTGGATAGACCATGTGCTGTACGACAGATAATCACGTTAATACCAAGGGAGAAACCTCGTCTAAATTTCCATATGGTACAGATGGCTATCGAGTAAACTGCAATAATATTCCGGTAAGAACGATAGGAAGAATAATTTCGTTTTATCTGAGAAAGCCAGAGCGACAATTTACAAATACTTGATGGTAAATTTCCGCTAAAGAAACTTATTGTAAAATAACGATATCGAGGCTCTTTTGTCATCACAAATCTTGCTTTAACCAGAATTTTAGGATTCTTGGTCACATTGCCAACGTAATGTGAGCATCGATCACACAAGTTTTCTTTTGAATTAGTTAAAGAATCGACCATAATATTGCAGAGATGTTTCACCCACTGGATCAATTGAACTATCCCAAATTCAGTTCGACTATTATCATTTGGAAAATAAAAAGTATAGAACTGAGAGCGAATTACATAATGAATAGGGGGTGACTTAAATATTTGTGTTGAAAATACTTTACATGTACAACATGGACAGAAAATGAAAAGCTACTTGATTCACGAAAATAATGAATATTCATGTTTGAATTTTCACTAAGAAATATCAGCAATTATGGTTTTCAGGAATTTCGTTAAATTTAGATACAAATGAGGGTGAGCTGTTTCTATTAAATTAGATGGGGACTGCATGCGTTGTGTCTAAATAACCAGTTTGCTAACTAACAAACATTAAATAATAAGCAGTCAACTAAAACAGTAAATTCTATTTCAGAATCATCCTCAGGGTATTATGAAACGAAACTTCACAATTAACCTACACTGCTGAAGTCAACTGAAAATGTTGACTCGAGCGGGATTTGAACTCGTACCTTCAGGATATCGGTCCGCCGCTCTACCTGTTCAGCTATCGAGTCCACAGGGATTGAAGGCGAGTTTTTATCCAATTTAAGTGCACGAAATATTTTCGCGACAACTTAACGCTATCCATGAGGATGGATATGCAGTGTTTCAATTCTATTTCAGAATCATCCTCAGGGTATTATGAAACGAAACTTCACAATTGAACCTACACTGCTGAAGTCAACTGAAAAATGTTGACTCGAGCGGGATTTGAACTCGTACCTTCAGGATATCGGTCCGCCGCTCTACCTGTTCAGCTATCGAGTCCACAGGGATTGAAGGCGAGTTTTTATCCAATTTAAGTGCACGAAATATTTTCGCGACAACTTAACGCTATCCATGAGGATGGATATGCAGTGTTTCAATTCTATTTCAGAATCATCCTCAGGGTATTATGAAACGAAACTTCACAATTGAACCTACACTGCTGAAGTCAACTGAAAAATGTTGACTCGAGCGGGATTTGAACTCGCACCTTCGGGATACAGGTAGAGCGGTGGACCGATATCCCGAAGGTGCGAGTTCAAATCCCGCTCGAATCAACATTTTTCAGTTGACTTCAGCAGTGTAGGTTAATTGTGAAGTTTCGTTTCATAAAACAGAAAAGAAAATTTTATAAGAAAACATTGGGAGTAAAGTCCTTTCACACCAAGAATTTTTACGAGAAACTGTAATTATTCAATCAATCAAAAATCCTTTTAAGATTCTATTGAAATCCGCACATGCAACATTACATCCAATTTGAATGTATTAAATCCAGCCTGTATGTGAGGATTAGGGGTTAGAGTGTTAATGGGTCGTGAACATGTTTTTAAAAGTCAGTGGCTTTTAGAAACTAAGTTGAAAAACAGAGCGGAAATTTTTTTGAGGCTCACGTAAGAACTTCCTCACATTTGCTGGTAAGAAGCTATTTCAATAACATCAAGATTCTGTTCTTGTCCACCAAACACACCATCTATAATCGTAATTGCATGTTCTATACATTTGTTAATGCAACTGAAAATTTATATCAGTCACACCTTTCGTACCTCTCGCTCTTGACTTGACCATTTTCACTCTTTTAGTGACAATGTTAATTAAATTGTGTATACGCCATCTCTTCACTATTACTTATCATTAAAGAAATGATTTTAAAAAAAAGAACGAAGAAAATTCTGGAGTGTGTTCCTTTGTTCTTTGATAGAACCAAAAAGGTATGAATGGTGAATATTTCAACTGATCCCACTCATTCAATGTTATAAATACTCGAGATCCCTTTCACTAATATCTTTAGAAGATGTTACACTATGATACTTTCAGCTGACTGCTATCTTGAAAAAGTTTTTACATGCAAATGTAATGTAAATTTTAAGATGTAGGACAATCATCAGTTCTGAGACTTAAACACGCCACGTCGTACCATTAAGTTATAATTCACTTAATATATTTTCTTGTTCGTCCTTTTAAAAACTACCTCGGAAAAAGCTATAGCGGCTCTTGATCGCAGGATTCTGGTCGGTGGCCCACGAAAAATCTCAAAAAATTGAATACAAGCAACCTTTACTTGATTGAGTAAAAACTTTATGACTCTTCACCAGAAGATGACTTCATTCAGTATGTCTGCTTAATAAGGTACAGTTCAATGCAGATTTGACAATACTAACTGTAAAAAGAGGCACTAACGGAATTATTGCTCTTATTGACACGAGTAGTTTTAATAGATAAATAAAAGTAAGTCCGGAATTTACTGAACGTAGCAGCACTGGGTAGGAATCGACTGTCCGTTGCTCAGTCTCCAGAAATGATTTTCCACTGTTCATTGTGCCTCTCTACATCCAGGTTTAATGCTGCTTATCTTCTGGTGTACAGCTTGAATACAGGTCTCTGAACCTTAATCGATTCAGTGACATTTTCGTAATAAAGAGACCTTCAATCGATAGTCCGCTTACACCAATAAATAGGAAAGAGGCATTGTGTAAGTGCCGTCGTTTCATTGGATGAGGAATCCCTGAAATTTCGATGGCTTTCCTAATCCTATCACATTGATTGGGTGGTCCTCTTTGCGACCATCTTTATGTGGATTAGGTTACCAGGCTGTTTTGACTGTATTTCCTTTATTCAATGATTGACTTGTATCAAACATACAAAACTTTAAGATAAAAGTTTTAAAGGTTGGTAACTGCTGTGGTTGATCTTAAAGAATTCCAACGTTTCGAGCAAAGGCCCTTCGTCAGAGAAAGAAACGAGTTCTGAAATAAGAGTAGCAACTTGACTAGGTTTTATACGAAAATAAGTGGTGATAAAAAGTTAACCAATGAAATGCATGAAACAAAAACAAACAAATCAACGTCGAGGTAACGACAAGGAAGTTATTTGCTATTTTTAAAGGACGATCAGCAAACTGGTATTGAGTTAAATTCCCTTGTCATTACTTGGTCGTTGATTTGTTTGTTTTTGTTTTTCGTATTTTATTGGTTAACTGTTTGTCACGACTCCTTTTCGTATGAAACCTGGTCAAGTTGCTACTCCTATTTCATAATACATTTCTTTCTCTGACGAAGGGACTTTGATCTAAACGTTGGAATTCTTTGAGATCAGTCACGGCAGGTTGTCAACCTTTTAACTTTTTACCTCCCCCTTTATCCCTGTATGCACAATATTCAATTTTTATATCATTGATACAAAACTTGAACTTAATTAAACCTTTTAACTCATTTTTTTTCTTTTATTATAGTTTACTGAAACAATGTTTGTGGACGAGAAAAGCAAACAAAAGGCAGCCTTCGTCAAGACAGGCTTTCCTATTACGATTGCTGGTAATTAGGATAAAGGTGCCGGCACGTACGGTTTATGGAATGCCCATGGTGTTGCCTCTAAAAGCTACAAGTACCAACTGTTGATATGTGATACGGCGTTCTATAAAGAACTTCATGTTTCTGGTTACACAAAGAAATGCTTCAAGAAATGTGACTCCTGGTGTGGTGATGTAACCTCTCCATACTTCAGAACTGCTGCTGTTACCAGTGCAAGTTATGCTGGGGTCGCTTTCAACGAGAATGGTCATCGCCTGAGGCCAAAACGATTAATAAGCGCGGGAATTCGTTAAGAACACGAGTAACTTTACATTTGCCTTTGTTTGATTCTGTGGACTAGAGTTGAGTCGGTTGTTAAATGTTGGATTTTCTTGATAAATAAAGCGTTTGAGTTGCAATACGAAATTGAACAATCGGCGTAGAACATCAACTCTGCCTAACTTTATACACCTTGGATTTAACTTCGACATTACAACTTGGTTATATTATATCAACAGAGTGAACCTCCCTAAAACTAAAACCTTTCCAACTGCTGGCTCGCGGATTGGTACATAGAACTTAGGCAGACAACTAACCACCTACTCAACCCTCCGTCGACACTCGTTGTCCAAGACTTTTCAAAGACTTTTATAGTCAGTAGAGAACAAATTGAAGTCAAGTGAACTGGTATGTTTGACACTGTTCTGCTAGTAAAAAGTAGATGAAATCAGTCATGAGCCCACTAGTAGGGTTCGAGGATTTTTAATAACTTTGTTAAATTCCGTAGTTCATTCAAGGACGATAAAAGTCTTACATGACAAGTCCACAATTTCATAAAGTGACATTTCCTTTCAAAAAATTTGGCTGTAACACAATCCATGCTGCATAGAGAAAATCGTCCATGTCTGCACGATGCAAACTCTGAATCAGTTAATTCATTTGCGTCGATACGAGAGAAAAGCTGCTTGATTAACAGAAACTTGGATTTTTAAATGTCATATCATGACATTCTTATTTCGGTGTTTGGATACCGTGATCGAAAACTCGACTTTCAAGTCTAAAAACATTTACTTTTCAAATATCTCAATATCCCGCGTATTTTGATCACAGTGAACAGAAACTTTTCATGACAATCTGACTCTGCCGAAGTCAACAGAAAAATGTTGACTCGAGTGGGATTTGAACTCACGCCTTCGGGATTTCGGTCGCCCGCTCTACTTGTTAAGCTATCGAGTCCACAGGGATTGGAGGCGAGTTTTATCTAGTTTAAGTGCACGAGATATTCTCGCGACAACTTAACGCTTATCCATGAGAGGATGTCATTGGGCCATGTTTCAATTCTATTTCAGAATCATCCTCGGAGATATACATGAACATAAACTTTTCATGATAATCTGACACTGCCGAAGTCAACTGAAAAATGTTGACTCGAGCGGGATTTGAATTCGCACCTTCCTGATACCGGCCCGCCGCTCTTCCTGTTGAGCTATCCTCAGGGATTGGAGGCGAGTTTTAGTCAACTTAAATGCACGAGGTATTTTCAGTTGACGTCGGCAATGTCAGATTATCATGAAAAGTTTCTGTTCATGTATATCTCTGAGAACGATTCTGAAATAGAATTGAAACACTGCATATCCTCTCATGGATAGGGGTTGAGTTGTCGCGAGAATATCTCACACACTTAAATTGGATAAAAACTCGCCTCCAATCCCTGTGGACTCAATAGCTCAACACGTAGAGCGGCGGACCGGTATGCCGAAGGTGCGAGTTCAAATCCTATTCGAGTCAACATTTTTCGGTTGACTTCTTCAGTGTCAGATTATCATGAAAAGTTTCTGTTCGTGTATTTCTCTGAGAATGATTCTGAAATAGATTTGATCACAGTATTCAAAGTTTTTTGTCTGAGCTGCTCCTGGCAGCGCATCGTGTTACGCAATATGGCGGTGAGTGTCGCCAGTGTTACTACAGTGGCCCTCAGGGAAATTACTAAAAATTACAATGTTGGTTATAAATTCGCTGCGATTAAAAGCTATTAAAGTCAGATTTAGATATAATTGTTGCAAACTAAAATTTTTGTTGCTTCAAATTAATTAAAAGTTCGGTTGCTGCAAATAAAAACTGTGGTTGCAGAAAATTAAAAGTTTGGTTACAGCAAATATAAACTTTGGCTGCTGCAAATTGAAACCCTTGTTGTAGCAAATTAAATCCTGCGTTGCAGTAAATTAAACGTTTGATTGATGCAAATTAAAAAGACCGAAAAAGAATGCACCGCGAGTGATGCCGATGCAATTTGCTAAATAAACTTGACGTCGGCTATCCCAGACTAAGTTGACATCATGCCATATAGGTTTTCGTAGGAGCACTTAGTTATGCCAGATAGACCTTGCATTTGAGTTTAGAACACCGTTTTCGGAGTGATATGATAGTCTTTCGCAACTATCTGTACATTCCTGTCCTAACATCGGATTTTTGGCGCACAGGTATGGTAAAGGTATAAATTCTTTAAGAGAATTAAATTATTTTATATTACATGAGGTTTCAAGATGTGTCATATCACCTGGGATTTCTGCTATGGTCAGTATATACGTAATTCTATGCCAGCATAAAATTTGTATAATTGACGTTTCGTAGCCAATCCTGAAATGCCTCTAGAGCTAAATATTATGTACAAGATGATCTCGACTTATATGCTTTACTGTATTATGAAATTTTTCATTGTTAAACACATATTAATTTTATAGAAATTCTTGACTTTGGACATGTATAATTTCACTTTGTAACTTAGCAATGTAATCAATTAAAATTTCAGTCAATTTACAGACTAAAATGGGAATCCTTCACGTATTTTTCTTATAAAAAAATTTTAAAAATTCCTTGTTGCAGTGAACCAAAGTTCGACGGCATTAGAAGATCTGAATCAGCACCGAGTTCTTTTTCCACCGACAATTGTCGAGTAAAAAGGTTTGTGAGTATTTTCTTTGATGACTCATTCAGACAAATGATAAATACCTATCAACCGAAAGCGAGTTTAGTACGAGAAAGTATTTACCTGAAGTTTTAGTAAAGACCGAGCAACGAAAGAGCGAGGTCTGTGCAAAAAAACCTCTAAGTCGTGTACAAATGGAGAAACCGAGTTTTAAAAAGAACTTTTTATAAGCTATATTTGGCCATTTTTAACTCGACTTTCGTCTCAGCATCTTGCTGTTTACCTTACCTTGTTAATTGTTTGTCTTGCTTCGTGTTTCCGCCAGTTAAACATTCATTTATCTTGCTTTTATACAATCAACTTTGAACAAAAGCAGTAAATAGTTTTCCGCCACACTTTATTTTGAATTTCTCATTTTAGATGCTTAGTTCTCCTTAAATTACAATAAATACAGCTTGAAGATTTTCCCACCTAAACTTACAAGTCTGGAAGAAAAAGCGTATCAGACCGGTCGGTCCAATTTCGTAAAATTTCCGACCGTTCGGCAACCAATTGGCGAGCGTAGCTTTGCTTACGTACCGAAAATCGAACTCAGCAATACAATAAAACAAAAATAAATGATAGCATAAATATGAATAACAACTCTTGATAGGAGGGTTATATTAAGTCTTTGAACAAATCAAAGTCCAACAAGTCTCTGTTGTCCGAACTTTAGTATCTTAAATACCTTAAGTAACCTTCCTCCAACATTTGAGTACAAAAGGGTCAATGGTCAGATAACCTGGTAAGCATCTGCAAAATTGAAGATACGACTCCTAAGAACCTAAGCAGCAAGATCCTGTTAAAACTAAGAGTCTGCACTGAGTGTTATAACCTCAAACACAAGGGCATCGCTTGAACCTTCGACCAGCTTATTCTCGCCGAGCTTATCTAAACCAGGTTTACCTTCAAAGCCTATGTCTGACTCCAATGTACAAAGTCTTAATTACACTTAACATAAGGAATCTGAACAGGATATTTCACGAATTGACCTACACTGCTAAAGTCAACTAGAAAAGTTGACTACGACGAGATTCGAACTTGCATCTCTGGGTTACCGGACCACTGTTATACCAATTGAGCTATAGAGTCAACTGGAAACAGTATGCTCGTTTTATGCAATTTAAGTGCACGAATGAATTTCCGGATAACTTAACGCTTCTTAACGCTCGATATCCGTGAGGATGTGCAACGTTTTGACTCTATTAGAATCATCATCGTGTTACCCTGAGGATGATTCTGAAAGAAGAAATTTGGTAGAAGCACTGGAGGACCTATTTTACTGGAAGATGGTTTGGAAATAGGTTAATCAGAGAACAAAGATCTTAATGTTGTATTGGTTTATTTCTTAATTGCTAAAGCTGATTTACACAACGATGACATGAAATGCAAAGAATCTTCCACAAATGATTGACTCGTATTCATCACTTGTAGAATACATTTTGCATTTCATATTGTTACTTAAAAACAGTTTTGAGCAACTACACCTTGAAAGTAATCTGAGCTTGTACTCCCTTCTTGCTTTCATATCGGAATGGTTTTTATCTAGTTATTTCAGATATCTCTGAACATTTAAAAGTAATCTCTTTATCATAAAATCTACAGCCAAAATGCGCCCAACCAAGAGAAACAACCTTCAGTAGTCGAACAAGCTGGTGCCGAAAACATCTTAGAAATAATTGGTGGAGGAAAAGAAGTTTGTATTGATGGCGAAGAGCTGATTGAAGTTGTTGATTTGAGGCCAAATGGTAAGATCTTCATAAACATCTACGTTCGATTCCAACCATTGTGTGAACCAAGTTATTTTCACTCACTCATCGGCGAGATCAATGGTCAATCCGACTGCTATGTTAAACCAATCAAAACGCTTCCTACACGATTCATTTGTGATCAGCTGGTGAGGTCATATGCTATGCCCGACTAAGATGTTTCCACGAAAACGAAGGCCTACTTCCGACTGACTCAATAAACGACCGGGTACAATTGTGATAGAGAATCTGACCTGATATCTAGTCGAAGGAATCAGATATCTTCGTTTGCAAGAAGTTATTTTGGGTGTAATATTACTTGGATATTGTAAATCCCTACTTTTGTATAACTTCACAGTCATGCTCAATATCTTGGGCTAAATATCTACCACGAGCATGGAATCCATCTTACAGTAGTGTTTTACAAGGTGCCAGAGAAGAAGTACAAAATCTACACTTTTTTCGCTCTTAGTAAATTAGCAATATTGCAACCTCAAGATCTTTTCATGGATAACAGACTCCATTCAAAGGAGACGGAACGACAGTAAAACTGGGGCCCCCTGTGAGATCCCAATCTTTGCATGGATATGAGTGACAGTGTGCTCCAAATTTAAAAACCCCAATGGCCAATTGCCCTCATTATGCAAGGGTCGTTACTAAAAGATTTACCTGAGGAGATTTAGGATTAGGGTTAGGTTTAGGATTAGGGTAAGGGTTAGGGTTGGGGGTAGAGGTAGGTTTAGGTGTAAGGGTAGGTGTAGGGGTAGGGGTAGGTTTAGGGTTAGGGCAAGGGTTAGGATTAGGGTAAGGGTTAGGGTTAGTGTTAGGGCTAGTGTTAGCGCTTGGTCTAGAACTAAACTTAAACCCAATCCTAACCCTAATCCTAACCTATCCTAACCCTGATCCTAATGCTACTCCTCCTTCTCAGCTATACCTTCTGAACACAATAATTATAAAAGTGTCAAAAACGTTAGCCTGAATTTTTTCCAAATCGAGTTTGATTTACTAAAGGCTCTTAGAAAAAACAATCTTTAATTCAACAACAATCTCGTTAGTCAACCAAAAGTTTGAAGTTTTATTTCTAGCCAGTTAAAAAGTGGGAAGGACCTAACATACTCCAGCTCTCTCACCAAAAAAGAGGAGGTCAAGGTGTCCCACCACCCTCATTTCCGACCCCCCTGGCTCCATTACTTACTTCCCTGAGTGCTAACTCGAACTTGAAAAGTGAAATACGCGATAATACTGCAGAGTACAATACTGAAAATGGATAGCTCTCAACTCAATATTTTACCAATATGAACTGGTACCCGCTTCTTCCTTATCCTAAATCAAGACATACCAAGCTGAATGAGCCAAAACCACCTTAGAGATATTTCACAACATTTCTGCTCACATATAATTCTTCAAGTCTATCCATTAGAAAGTTTGTTTAAAGAATATTTATACTCTCCATGTTCCACTAAGTTCAGGAAGTTTCCCAAACACAATCAAACATGGTGCCATGAGTAATTCTATTTCACGTTTTAGGTCGAGCTGCATTCTTTAGATTTGTGGTCATCATGCTCTGCTAGATCCGACATCTTTAAGAGATTTTTTTATTTTTATTTTTCTAGGTCCAATATATTACTGCTGCAAGAATGGTGAAATTGGTAAAGGAAGTTATGCCACTGTTTACAAAGGCTACTCTATCAACAATAACGAAAAGTTACCAGTAAGTGCAACGTAACCAATAAGTAGTTATTTGTCAAATAATGCCATATAATTACATACTTATGTACATAAAGGTATATATATATATACATATATATATATATATATATGCATATATATATATATATATATATATATATGCAAATATTTACATATATATAATACAATACAGCAAGAGAGTTTCTCTATTGACTTTATGTAGAGTGCTCAATATCTTATAAGATAGAGCAGATAATAAATAAACTTGAAACTCTGAGTGACAACTAAAATTTTTGTGCTTATATATATATATATATATATATATATATATGTAAATATGCTCAAATATACTTTAGCATGCACATACATATCCGTACACATATACATATACATAGACATTACATAGACATATACATGGAAATAGATATGGACGTGGACATAGTCATAGACATACATCCATATATATATATATATGTGTGTGTGTATGTGTGTGTGTATATACATATATATATATATTTATATATTTATATATATATATAAATTTATTAATAATTCATGAGGAAAATCGGAAAGAAAATCATAACCGTGTAGGGCCTTTATATGTGAGAAAGACACATGTGACTTTATATTTGAAAAAGAAGTTGATTTTTTCGGCTTAGAAAACATAAATATCCAAACTTCCTTCGCAAATTAGCGTATTAGGAGGTTCATCTTAGAAGACATTTAAAAAAAACGCAGTACGTGCTTTATTGGATCTAAAACACTCAGCTATCACTTGTTCTAAATCCTAATTTGCACTCCTGCTCGATTTTTAAATACTACATATATATATATATATATATATATATATATATATATATATATATATATATATATATACACACATACAAATACGCTTGTACATGAAATATTTAATAAATTCTACTTTTTTGCCAATAGGTTGCAATAAAGCTGTTGAAGTTCAAGGACGTGCAGACTTATCTGAAGGTAACACTTTGAAGATCTAATGTTTCATCGCCACTCGCTACTCTCTTCCTCTAATAAAACTTATTTGAAGTATTTTAGAAGAAATATTTCAAGGTCAAAAACATCATGTTATCTTTCGAAAGAACTAATCACAACAACTGACTAGAAACAGTTTACTTTTAGGTTTGACATGAAGAGAAGAGTCTACTATCTTTCTTTACTAAATTAAACACAAGTACTTATAGTTTGAACAATATCTAAATGTGGTATCACCAATGACAACTCCCCAACAAATTGTTGAATTTTTCCTAACTGTGGAGATAATATTCCCCGACGGGGACTGTAGCTCCCTCTGCCCACCTCAGGCGCCACCCCGGATGGAATGTTAATTGGCCAAACTGCAAAAATGTAAAACTTTATTTCATATTCGCTTGACGTTTTCCTAATGTTTTCAAGAACATTTGCAAAGCTCCTTTAAGATTTGACCAATTTGCCTCCAAAGAGTTTCTAACTTTCTGCTTAAAGTCTTTCAATGCGAAAGCTCTTCCCATGACGTGTAAAATTGTCTGACGTTAGCCAGAGTAAAATAACACAAGTCTTATTGGGCTAGGAAAATGTTAACTTAACCAAAGAATAAACACTAAAGACGCGGTCAGACAGTTGAGTTCCACCTTTTGTGTTTATATTCCTTTAGAACTGAAAGTCGTGAAGTTGTAATATTTCCAAAGCTTCCAGGAAATTAATAATGAAGTATTGTCATTTTTTGAAAAGTCATGTAATCAATGTTTCAACAAAGTTGCTGACTCAAAGGTGGAACACATAACTTAGTTTCCGAATAATTATTGTAAAAGCGGTATCCTTTTCTTATCACTAGTTATTCATGGTTAAATGATTGGTTACACGTCAAATTTAGCCCTGTAATCTGACTAAATCTGCTTTTTAATGTACGTGCATGCGTTTTATAGCCGGACATTTTATAGCATGAACTTGAATCGAACCGTTATCATTTTGCTCTGGCTAACGTTAAACGATTCACATCGTCAAGAGGAGGCTTCACCGACTATATAGAGTAAACCATTTACAGACAGCCCGTTTTTTATTTAGGATAAACAGTTTGGCCTGGTTCCTGCTGAAGTTTATTTCATGCGTAAGATCCAGGATCATCCAGCAGCTATCAAGTTTTTCCA
Source organism: Heliopora coerulea (assembly GCA_030142905.1). NCBI lineage: Eukaryota > Metazoa > Cnidaria > Anthozoa > Scleralcyonacea > Helioporidae > Heliopora > Heliopora coerulea. Next base: position 19,885 of record JASJOG010000351.1, on the reverse strand, counting down.
CTACCATAAATTGTCAGAGGATAACTTTATTATAATAACTGAAAGACCAGTGAACTCTAAGGATCTTCTTGACCTAGCTTGTGACAACCTGTTGCCACTTTCAGAAGAGCGAGCAAGAGGAATTGTACGTCGAGTAGCCATGGAAAAGAAAGGATTTGTACACCGAGATGTTAAATTAGATAACATTTTGTACGATTATGACAGCCATGATGTCAAACTGATTGACTTTGGAATGGCAAGGAAATTCAAACCTTTGCAACGATTCCACGGAAAAATTGGTAAGTATGTTTGATAAATTTTAAAAGTGGCTGTTTACGGTGATATCTTAATGCCAGAAACTCAAACCTTTCAAAAATTTAAAGTGCTTGACGCATGTAGTGGGAACTGTTTGGTGAACTGCAAATTAATATTTTACAGTACAAACTTATCATTTTGCATATATTTTCATGAAAAATACGGTATTGGAAAACAATTTACACTTTACCTTCCTTGGTAAAATTTTCATCTCTCATTTCAATACCTTAGAAAAAAATTTTATAACATATTTCCTCCATTTACAGAAAAGATTACTATATATGCAGCGCTTAAGCACGTAAATAAAGCCTCTAGTTTTGCTTAGCTGAGAATGTTATTTAAAAAAGTAATCTTAAAATAGTTATGATGGCTTCAAAGCGTTTTATCATTATACAGCTTTGAATATGCTTATAATATGCATTCTGTCATATCCCAAAGAAACACCTGCAACCTTTATGAAAGTTTAAGAAAAATTATCATGATTTATCTTTTGAAAATTTCATTTGGAAATACGAAACCTCGTCTAAATATTTTCAGCCTGCAACTCAATTTTTAGGATTCGAAACACGCTAAGATTTCTATGATTAAAATGATGCAAAAATTTTATGAAAAGGAATACAAGTGGTAAAGTGTTGATAGAAACATCCAAGCTTTTGTAATTTTTATCCTTCAGTACTTGGAATTTCTTTATTCACTTATTTTAATTTTAATTTATTTCGAAAAGTTTTTAAACAGATTTATTTTATCTTTTGTTTTTCTATGAATTATCACGTTTTTAGACGCAAAACGGTTATTGTTTTCTTTTGTAATTTCCTCATGGATTCTTAATGAATTTTAAAAACATATATATATATATATATATATATATATATATATATATAACTACAGACGGAACCGTTTCGGCCTAATGGGCCTCATCAGTGTAGTGCTGATGAGCAGGATGGAGTAACCTACATTATATAGGCAACTCAAATGTCCCACGCTTGTGGTACATCTAAATATATATATATATATATATATATATATATATATATGTTATAACACATATATTATATTATAACATATATTTTATATTATTATTATAAAATTTATATTATTGTATATAAAAACATATATATGCATACTTTTAATGATAAGCCTTCGTGCTGCTACTCGGAGTTTAACGCTCTTCAGCGATCTTCAGGCAACTAATGAAGTTCCGCTTCGGTTGGCGTTTATAATTTCCGGCATACGTGGGATGACTTGTTGGTGGGTAGACAGTGATGATGTCACAGTATTCTTTCGTCGGAAAAGTTCTTGACATAAAATTTATTTTCGTGGCGGCACTTAGAGATTATTTCTGTCCGTTTGTTTAATAAATTTCTTTTGTCGGCCTTCAATATCATCGATTTTTCTTCTAGGCAACGGTTACATCGTTTTCCTCCAGGTGAGTACGTTGCTGCACGTTTCAAAACTGACCAAGTTAATGAAAATGGTATATTTTTCCTATTTAAGTCCCAAATGTGTTTAGAAAGTTCCGTCTCGTTTGCGTATTTCTCGTTTCGAAAAGATTTCAAATGGTTGTTGTATCATTGTTTGAAGTCGTTGGCTGTCATTTCTATGTATTGTTTCGTGTTCGTTCCGTCGGTAGTTGACATGTTGGCTTGGTAAATGATTCCTTCCGCTAAGCAGTTTCCTTTCAGAGGGCATTCATTCCACCAACAAGTCATCACACGTAACGCCAACCGAAGCGGAACTTCATTAGTTGCCTGAAGATTGCTGAACGGCGTGAAATTCAGAGTAGCAGCACGAAGCCTTATCATTAACAATATTAACATCGCTCTACCTCTGTGGTATTGAGCATTCTGTTGTCTATTGAAAAATCTATCATTTATATATATATATATATATATATATATATATATATATATATATACACACAATAATATAATATCAAAAAACCGAGCAGGAGTGCTTTATCGGGATTTAAAACACGAGGAGACAGCCGAGTGTTTTAGATCCGATAAAGCACGAACTGCGATTTTTTTTTATGTCTTCTAAAATGAACCTCCTAATACGCTAATACGCGAAGAAAGTTTGGAAATTTATCTTATGTAAGCCGAAAAAAATTAACCTCTTCTTCACACATGAAATCACACGTGTCTTTATTACTTATAAAGACCCAACGCAGTTATGATTTTCTTTTGTATTTTCCTCATGAATTATTGCTCTTTTCTGACAGGATCAGTCTTCCCTTATTTCGCTCTCGCTAATGCCAGACTATTTCACTACGTCAAGGGTAGACCTCCAACTGGGAAAGAGTTAACAATCTGAATCAGAACTTTCTCAATCAACTTTTTCCCCAGCAGAATACGACTTCTATGATTTAACTCTGGCTAACGCAAGATGATTTTACTCGTCAAGTGGAGACATCGCGTCGGAAAGGAGTTAATGATAAAAAATCCAAATATTTATATTCACGTGAACATGTTTGATGATTTAGGAACACCGATAAACTGGCCTCCAGAGTATCTTACACAGAAAAAGTTTGATCCACGTAAATAAACTACGTGGGCTTTGGGAAGTGTGCTCTTTGCTCTGGTAAATGGTTGCAGACCTTATGCTGGAATATTTCATGCCTTGAGTTATCCACTGATGTTCTATAAGGACGTTTCACCAGGTAGGTATTAACTTATTAATAATAATAATAATAAATAATAATAAATAATAAATAATAATAAATAATAATAATAATAGACTGGAGTAGGACAAGGACAACTTCAGCCTACTACGGGAATGTGAACGCTCCCGCCAACCAGAGTCTGGGGTGGCACCTTTGGCATGTGCCAGCAACCACTAAGCTAAGGGTGGACGAGAGTTTAGCTTTGGATGGCAGCTTATCTAAGAGAAGGAAACTGCGAAATAAAACTAGAAATAGGTAGGCAAGACAATGATATCGAAGCCAGTAATCTTTATAAAACGAGCAGGCTTTGATGAGATGACTTAGGGAATGCCCCCCCCCGCCTTGCCAGCTGGGTAGACAGGTAGCCGAAAGCCTCAACTTGCCTTAATTGACTGGCAGCTGCAAAAGGTGTGGGCAAATCTGTCCTGTCAGCCCAAGGACCAGAAGACAATCTGTAGTACAGGCTGATGCCCCTGACCTTGGTTGGTTGAGGATAAAACAGCCTTAAATGCTGAAATAGATAAACACTAGTCTGAGAATAAAACAATATTCAGACTTAACCCATGCAATGGCACATTTAAACTGGCCTCAACAGGTTGGAAGTGCATCTGCGTACTATGAAGGTCAAACTGGATATACACGTCGGGAAGTACTTTCAGGGACTTCAGAGGACTGTACATCCCTAACTCCTTCCTGACTGGATAGGTTGCGTGAGTGAGGGCTGGCCCTGTGGGTGTTTCTTAAAATTCGTTTTAGCGGCAAAATCTCCTTTCCACACAGGTTCCCCGAAATGTGCAATGTCTTTTGTGGCCTTACCTGGCGAGATAATGGGAGCCCGTAGCAGACTGAAATTCCTTTAACTGTCCTTAGCAGAGTAGTGTGCGAGTTGTAATAATAATGATAAAAATAATAAAAGTAATGATAATTTTAATTTAATCTGGCTTCTCAATTGTTACATGGCTCTTTATCAAGCACAACTTAACTATCAAATCTGACACTAAAATAAACTAAATACTAATATACAATTTACATTTTCAAAGTTTTTATCCTTGCCCTATTTTGTTCTAAAAATATTTTTTAAGAGCAATCTTACAACTTTATTGGCTTATTTATTTATTTATATATTTATTTATATATTTATTTATTTATTTGTTTACTTATTTATACAAATTTTGGTCCGATTGCATTCATAAGTGGATTTCCAGTCGAAATCCAGTCCAAGGCTGAAGAGGGCATGTAGATGTGAATGTACCTTCGCATTACGAGCTGTACGATTACAATACCTGATAAACAAGAAGTGAGACTGTGTTTGGTTCTTGCGCTTGGTTGCAAACTGCATTCTATGATAATTAAAAAAGAAAGTCAAAGAACGAGCATGAAAAGTGGCTTGTCTTAACAAAATTCCCATTAGAAGCCTTGTCCTCTTATAGTTGGAAAAGTCACAAGAGAAAATGTCACGACGGTTACGCGACCATTTTGATAATTATGCCTCCTTATTTACAGGTTTCTTAAAAAAACATATAGAATTATTCATGAGGAAAACAGTAACAAAAATTGTTACCATATCGTGTTTTTAAATGTGATAAAAACGTGTTCACTTTTCTCCTCAAATTTCCTCGGCTTAGAAAACATAAAGTTTCAAAGTATCTTCGTTAATTAGCGTATTAAGGAGTTCGTTTTCAAATCATTTAAAAAACTCGTAATATTTACTTTATCGGATCTAAAACACTCGGCTTCGTCCCGTGTTTCAAACCCGATAAATCAGCTTACCATTTTACTTTTACCTGATCATAATGTTCCAGGAGTATTCAAGGAGTTTTAGGAAAACTGTAAATTTCATGGGTTTATCAAGCGTCCTTGAAAGTCAAAATTTGGTTCAAGGAGTATGTAAGAAGTTCAAGGAATAGCACGAACCCTGTCTTGTTGTACACTGAAGTAGCGAGTTCTCAAATGTCAGTATTTTTCGGTATTTATTTCGTCCCTTACTCTTCACGACTGTCTGCTGGCACTGGATTTTGTTTTGCTTACCCTTCAATAAATTTCAGTTCCTTCTTTGTCTCTTGTAAATTTGGAGCATCGTGTATCTAAAATAATATCAATATTTATATGTAAGTACGCCCTTACCTCAGACAAATCTACGCACATGGAGTTCCTAACAATACAAACTCTCGCACAGTTTTATCGCGTGAGAGATCTTAACGTTACGTTCATCGGTACAGCTGAAGGCAAACGTGGACGGGGGGCGCCAGAGGGAGTTAGAGCCCCCCGTCGGAGAACCTTAGGCCATCTGTCGGAAAAGAATAACTGGTTGGGTAATTTTCACTAACATACACACATACATACATACATACATACACACACACACACACACACATATATATATATATATATATATATATATATATATTTATGTTTGCTGAAGATGAATTTGCAGTAAATTCTTGAGTTCCAAGATGTCACTCATATTCGTAGTATGTTTCGTATTATACTTCTTAAAGTTATTGGCAGGCACTGGATTTTGATAAAACTATTCTGTTGTAGTTTGATTGCACTAATTTGAGTTGCAAAACTTCAGCATATTTTGTCCAACTTTTTATGCTGTCAATAACAATATTTGGCCTTACAACTTCATAGTCTCCCCTTCTGAAGTGTATATTCATCGATGAGGTAGCTCACAACAGTTTTTGATTATATACTAATCATTGCGTTGGTCGACGTATATGGCATGATGTCTGAGGCGGTGTTTACATGGAAGCGAGCCTGCTGTCCTAGTGGGACTCACCCTTTTTGCCGAGATCGCGCTTCCCTGTGAAATCCCTTGTAATATTTGTCACTAAAGCCTATTTTCCACTAGGCGGAATTTTTCGCTCGAAATGCACTTTCCGCCCGAAAGTCAATATTGGGTATGCGCAGTAGCTATTCATTTTTCCGCTTGGCAGCATTGGCGTTGTCGCGATAAAGTTGAAAATGATCCGACTTTTTCCGCCTCCGCAATTCCGCTAAAGTGAAATAACCAAGCAGATCGCAAGAAAAGGAAAACAACATGGAAGGTGATGCTCGCATGAGTAGCTTTGGTATTAACTCGTTAAAATAATTGCTTCGCGTGTCAGGAAATTCTCAAAGTGTGGATGAGCACACTGGATGTAAATTCTTTAAATGAATTGTTTTGTTCAGCCCAACAACAACCACAAAGTTGCGTTGCTTGTATATTTTTCACACTCAAAACCTTTCCTTGTACCTCTCATTTTGACGGCGAAGTCTCCTTCGAAGTAAAATTGAAATTAATAGCCTTTGCAAGTGTTGTCGTCTTATGGGCGCCATCTGTGTCTTTTGATCTTTCAAAGTTGGCGGGCTCTATTTTCCGATCGCCACTGAGCGTATGTGGAAATTGAAGATGTGTTTTCGCTCGGAAAATTTTCCGGCGGAAAATCCATTTCGAGCGAAAAATTCCGCCTAGTGGAAAATAGGCTTAAGAGTTGGCCCTCCTATAACGCATGCGTGCCAGATCCAGCCCTGCTAGAGGGTCCAGAAAATTCCCATGTAAAGGCGAAGTGAAAGCCAGCCATCTTACCAGGGCTAGGCCTTACGAAGAGGGCTGGCTCGCCTCCATAAACACTCCCTGAATATCGTATATCATCTTAAGTGTGTGTGCGGATGCGCAATGGAGCTTGCCATTTCTTCAACATGATCTATATTTCTTTCTAATTTCGTGTTGTTGCTGTTTAGGTCAGCCAAATCGCGAGAAATATTGTCGTTTTCACTGTATCAAGAAAATGCAGCGTCAAAAATGCTTCAATGAATATTCTCGTGCAGCATTTTGGACAAAACACACATATCACATGGTAACAAAATAAGATAACTCTTCTCACCCTGCTAACTTTTCACGCTCATTCTCTTGACTCTTCACCTCTAACGGAGAAAGATGGAAAGAATGAAGATTACTATCATTAATAAACTTTCAACAACTAATTCATAATTTACAATAACCTTTTCACTGCGGGAGCTCTCCCCTGGATTAACCTCTACTCCCAACGTGGAAGAGTTAATTGAGCTGGTTATTACTGAGACAGTCATGACTGATATTGTCCTAAATGACATTGTCATAATTGAGATGGTCATAATTTAAATGGTCATGATTGAGATAGTCACAACTAAGATGGTCATGATTGAAATGGTCATAACTAAGATGGTTATCATTGAGCTGGTAGTAATTGAGCTGGTCATCGTCGATATAGTCATAACTGATGGTTATAACTCTTTCACTGCGGGAGCTCTCCTATACACGAGTAAAATCATCTGTGGTTAGCCAAACTACAATAATAAGTCTTACGCCGCCAGGTGACAGTTCATGAAGTTAAGGTGGTAGTCAACCCTAACATTTGTGGAAACTTTCCAAATTTCTTTAAAAAAAAATTTTCACGCTACTGAATTGAAGTATTACTGTTTTTTCATCTCCTTTACTTATTTTTACAATATTTCAATGGTTTGCTTCAACATGTTAATTTATCTGGAAAGGTGTCATTAAATTTGCCGTAGGAACCGTATTAGATGGTACTGTTGACTTTGATTGCTATTGGCTTTTTAAGTTGGTCGTTCACAGGAGATTAAATTTTGGCAGAGGAAGGTAACAATCAGTTTCGGTCAGCCTAACAAAGTATTCCAACAACAAACATGTGTGTTGTGAACGGTTACTTGTCGATCAAAGGCAAAGCCGAAAGAGCACGAGTTCGAATATATATGCGATATAAACATTGAAACTTAATTATTCATGTTACACTCTAACTGTTCAGCGTTGAATCATACACCTATTTTAGTGTAAACATGTGTTCGCAGAGGTCCGCCATGGTTTAAGTTAATCAAAATTCATCTTCATTTGATTCGCTTAGCAGTTCAAGCTCGCGCGAATCGAAGCCCTTCCGTTCTCACATCGTTGATCATACCTGGCGATAAACGCACGGTATTTCAAAGGCGTTATCGAATTTCAGACAAAATCTCTTCAGTTTTTCCGTGTGTAAACACAAACCCTTGATTCTTTTTAACGAACCCGCGCAACTATGGTGTAAACTCTCTTTTAGTTTAATCACGAAAGCGTCATTTGAATACCGATTTTATTGAAATACCAATTTTTGTCCGGTTTTTTTATGGGTTTTCGGTTTTTCACCTAAACCAACATCGGTTATACTGGTGCACGTGTCTCTCACCACCGTGACTAGGGTTCGATTCCGGCCGAGTGCAGTAATCTGATTAAAGTTACCTTGGTCCCATGTGAGAAGAGTGTTGTCCAGTTTGACCCTAGCAAGCATCGCAAGTTTTCTCCTGGTACTCTGGTTTCCTCCTGTCATAACACTGGACCCATGAGGATAGGCCATTACTGGATCTCTAGGGAGACCAGCTCAGATAGCTGATAGGGTTATCCAGTATAAATAAAGGCGCTTTACCTTACCTTTACATAGATTTTTTGTTGGTTTATCGATTAACCGCCTCACACTATTTGTTATGGCGTTGAACAAGGTCACACGGTGCAGACATTTGTTTCGGCAACAATAAACGATGACGCTTACGTGAAGGTGTTTCTGACGTGGTATATAAGCTAAACTTTGGCAAAGTTTGGCAAAAGCAAACGAGGCACAGTAGCGTAACATACTTATAGTGGACCGGGGTATCATGGGATCGACTTTTTTCAGTCTCTCCAGGTAGCGAGAGCGTTTAAGCGTGAGATAAGGCATGGAAAGATAAGCCTTACTGTTTCTATTCCCACAAATCTCGACCGAAGCTTGTGAAATATAATCTATCATTTTCCAACGTCACCATAGTCCACACGTCATGATGAAAATTAAATCAGGACATTTTACTCCTAACTTATTTTTCGCTTGTTAACCCTCCCCTAGTGTTGTATGTTTACACATTATGATCTCATGTCAAAACGAATTTCACGTTCTACCTGAAGAAATCTTTGTTTTTATGGACTGCCTTGAACTGGGCTCGACATAAGAGAGGGCAGTCCTGGCAACAAATTAAAAACACGTCAAATTGAGTACAATAACAAATAACGACACTGGGATAAAGTAGGGGAAGTGGGATATACGTTGACAAAACAAATAAGTTTTTTAAACCTTCAACGCCCAGGGCGCATCCCTGTGGCGAGTAAAATCGTCTGGCATTAGAGAGAGTAGAATAGTAAAGTGCTCCCTTCCCAGTTCATTGGTTAACAAGACAGCTGCGTTGAACCCTGTAGTTAGCTCCAAGTGTGAACAGTGAAGGCTGAATGTTGCCTTCGAGCTTGCCTTGAGCTGCAGCTGGTAAGGCTGCGGAGCCTTATATATCGGTAAAACTTTCCGGCACCTCTACACGCGCGTCTCAGACCACATGGCAATGTCGGCTCTTACTGGCAAAAACGTAAAACTCCTCCACCTACTGGTATTCTTTCACACCACCTTGATACTGGACACCCAATCTCTTTCGATGACTTTAAAATTCTCAGCTACTGTTCTTTTGAATCCGAATTGCTTCTACACGACAGTATATTTATTGCGAAATTTAACGCATTTTAAATGCTAACATTGGTTCGGCACCATTCTTTTAGTTTTGATATCTCTATTTTGTTTTATTGGATCCTTCTTGTGTCTCATAGCTGTCATCCCTATTTTTATTCTGTTCTCCTATTGGTTAAATAGGAACCTTATGTCAACACGACGGGAACGTAAAAGACGACGTCCTTCCTTCAACAGACTATTTCATCCAAAACAAAGAGAACAGATTTTGTTTTTTTTTAATCCCGAGAGTTATCCCAACGCTGTTCTTATTCTGAACACAATGTCACTCAAGGCATTTTAACGTATTCAGGACGACGGTGGCTCCTGATGCAACGACAGTTGTTGAGTTTGACTTGAACGCTTTCAACTGAGTCCTTTTAGAAACTATGAAGTATTCTGGAGGTCTAAAAAACTACATCATCTATCAAATACGACGTCAATGATTCGAGGTTCTTTTAAATGATAAAATTCAGATTGCCTCATCACTACCGTAACCGTCCTAGCTTGCTAAGGTCCCTAATGTCCTATAAGAGACCGGTCATTATTTCAGGAACGGGTTGGGGCTGAAGAGAAACTACTTTGACAAAGAAAAAACTTTTCACCCAAACATCTTAAGACGAAAAATTTAAAACACCCATCCATGCATAGATAAAGAAAACTATTTTACTCAACTCAAACAGTGAAAGAACGAAAATCAAAAGCAAAGAAGAAGACGAGTATTTTATCCTAATCTAAATCGAGCAGTTTAAACCCAAAAAGGAACATATCAAGTGATGATGATATTCCCATTGACATATCTCATTGGCGTTCCTCCGAGTTTTATGCTGGGCTCTAATAGTCATCACTGGACGCTAAAACCTTTTAATTATTTGTTTCACATGTCAAAGTTTCTTTCAGTGAAAACTGGCCAAGAATTCTCTTTGGTGTACGCGAAATTTTCAGCTTTTGCGTAAGATCTTAAGCTGTGCGCCAAGAAACTAGGAGCAGGCCGCACACGTGCCGCTGAACTCCAAAACAAATTTTGAGCCATTCAGGATTGTCAAATGATTTGATGGACTATAGTCTGAATGTACAAATATAGAATTTCATGTACCTGCAAGAGTCGATGCTGGCTGTCGATATGAACTGAAAGAAACAAAATGCCAAGTGATTGAAACATTGAATGAGTGTAGTTAATTTACATGTGCGTTGTTCTTGTAACATTAAACATTAATTACTCAACTGTTTAAGGTCAATTAGATACATTCAAGGCTCGTAGTAATTGAACGCGCGACGCCACGCCACAATCACAAGGTGTGGGAATGAGCACTACATGATTTTAAGGAGTAAAATGTTTTCAAACGGCAAGTTAAAACCTGCTTCGCGTTACTTTAATCCTAAACTAACTTATAAAAAATGGATGCAGCTGAGAAATTCGGGGACACCCAAAAAGCCATGCAATAGATGCTCTCAGCTATCACCTCAAGCGCGACTCTTACGCTTTCTTCTAACCGTCATAACTACCCACAAGTGTCCAAAGCCGGAGATAGTTTACATTTCAGTAAACATAGTAAGGCTACCTTTCGCCACTTGAGTTGGTTATGTCAAACAATACATTGGTAAATTGGCAAACTTATTAAGATAAAAACACAATTACCGGCGAAACACTAGTAAAATATACTACAACTGATATTAAAACTAGTACAAATAACATGTCTGGTGTTCACAACAAAAAACTTAGAATTAAAAAAAACTGCAATGTTTTCACAATGTCAAAATGCTCCTGAAGTACATTGTCACTCATAAGTTTATTGTAAGTTTAAAAGCATTTAGCGAACTTGCAGTTTTTAATATCTCGTTAACAGAATTTCACAGACAAATACAACTTGAATGAAATACTCTCAGTACAAAATTATTCCTGCATTTTGGAGTAAACTAAACTGTATGTGTAGGCCAACATCAGCGACTAAATCAGTGAGATTAACCAACTTCATTTGGGTAACATTTTCTTACTTAAAATGCTAACCTGAAGTATTTTCATCATTTGGAAGCTGATCGTGATCTAACGTCCATGTCTTTTTCGAGATTTCTTCAGGAATTTCTCTGAAAAGAGGATACTCTAAGTTTAGCAACAAAAATTTACTGGTATATGATCGATAAACGTTCGTCAAGCCCTAACCTCAGAAGCCCTAGACGGAGATCGAACCGCAATCTCTAACCATTAAGCTACCAAGATTCACATGGCAAGCTAAGGTGCAAACTCGATATACGTGCTTCCAAAACCGAAGCCACGAAATGTCAATAATGATATGAATTGGTGATGTAACGATATATCGAACTATCGATAACTATCACAATAATTTTGTGAACTACCTACAATTTCAATAGCTTCTGTACCTTTTTCTTCGACATAAGATAAAATTAAATTTGTCTTAATCACTGACTCGTTTATACTCTGTATCTTAGCCTAAGATTTACCAAGTAACTCTAAATTCAGTTCCCAATTGTGCATTTCTTATATATCCCCCATAAACTATTTTCAGACTTTATCAAAAGATATTTCGGGTCTACATCTCAATTCAAAGTCTTTTGTTGTAATTTATAGAAACTTTGGGACTTGAATACCCCTGAAAACTATCGCAATAGTTGCAACACTATCACAATACTATCCCAATAACATATCAACTCAAATACTATTGCAACAGATAAAATTTCCACGATAGTCATCCCATAGATTAACGCAACAAATGTTGAGTGTAGGAATTTGAACATATGTTAGATGATTGATGAACTTAAGTCAAGCCCTAACCTCAGAAAAATCGATTTCGGGGCCCTGTTTTTCTGAGGCTAGGGCTTGAGAGCGTACATCGATCTTCTAAGATACCTCCAGGCTCCCACATTTACAGCATTTCTTCCAAAAATTTATTGTGTCCTCCATCCTGTTGGGGGAATTAGTTGACCAGGTCTGCCTGATCTTTGACCACTCAGTGTCTGAACCACCATTGTTTATGCAATGAGACAATCGCTTCATACTTTGCCAGACTCGCCAAAATCACGGGATAAACTAACAATGTAACGAAGGCGCAGGCGTCCTCCATTTATTCACTAGTGCTAGTCTCCTGCTACCCGTAGAGAGCGACGGATCTTAACTGTTCACACTCCGTACGTCTCAGTAATTCCCAAGGAACTGCTGGCAGAACTATTACTTGGTGTTTCGTCCGAAGGCGGCAACTCGAAAATTGAAAAACTGGTCCCGGATGAACACGGGGTTATTCAACTTCCGTACTGCATCGTCGGTGCGCGACTCAGCGGCTTCTGCACCAGCAGAGGCAGTGGGATCTCTGCCCTCTGCCGTACTTCAGCCCAGTCTCACTCCTTGAACAGATGAACAGCATCAATTGACAAAACGTGGGGAAAAGATCAATCGAATCATCAGTTTAGGGGAAATTAAGGCTCCCACATGCGATTGGTTGTTCCTGAAGTGATATACCGTAATTGAACGGTTAGGCGCCCACCCCCCTTAATTGCATAACTTTCGTTAAGAAAAGGGGGTGGGCGCTTACGCGGTCAATGGACGCTTACAAGAGACCAACATTCTCTTCGGGAGAAAAAAAAAGCAGTAAATGAAAACAAGGCTAACCACACACTTTTACGCGTTTTAAATAACGTATACATTTTGATTGTATAAAAACAAATTTAAAATATGAACATCAAGATCTTGAAATCACGAAAAACCCGTCAAATCTCATTCGGAATCTTTATCACTACCAAACTACAAGTCTCCAAGTTCTTCACGCAAATGAAAGTAAATTAATTGTAAACAAATTCCACACATTTGAAAAGCACTCAGCAAAGTCTAAATGTCATATTCATGAAACTCGTCAAATTCTAATTCGGAATCTGTATCACTATCAAACAAAAAGTCTCCAAGTTCTCCTCTTAAGTCACCTTCGTCGAACGAAAGAAATTTTTCAGAAACTCGATCATCTGTGCCGTCAAGATTGTTTGATATGCCACAGGACAGGGAGGCGTCAATGATTGTCTGTTGGCTAATATTTTCCCACGCTCTGCTTATCCAATTGATGACGTTTTGGCGGAGTTTTCTTTTCGTTTTTAAAGTGCCAACATCGTTCAGAAGTAGATTGTCGTAAACACAGTTCCATTCTCACACCCGCTTTCGATCCACCCCGAACTCTCGCTCTGTTTTCGAAACGTTGCGTCTATTTGTCCGATGCCATTGTACATTTGCCTTCTCATCAACCCTGTATTGACTCAATTTAAGCGGCATGATCCCTGTCCAAAACTTACTGAATTATTCATTAGTGCGTGGTGTTGCGTGCGTATTTATAATGGATTTGCACAAAGTGTGCGTGCTGTTTGTCGCACGCCTAAAAGTTCATCTTCACGTCTTCTTGGTCTCCTTCCCTATGAGGTGAAACCAGCAATTGCACTTACTTTGTTGGAGTTAGAGAATTCCGCTGGAACCATTGACGAATTTTTTAACAGCTATCTAACTTGTTTTAGTGTTTTAGGCTGACAGTAAAATGAGGGGATGTTTTCCCTCTCATAGGATATTTTGAAGGGAGGGGAAGGGTTAAAAGATGTCAAACTTGGGAGATGAGTTGGTGTCAATTTTGAAAAGATGCGTAGTCTGAACCACCTCAACAGGTTGAAAGCTAGTGATGCGAAAATAGGGGAAAAGTCAATCTGCTCATGGTTTTAAACCACCGAATCGAACATTCTGGGGACAGCATATATGCGATGGTACGTTTTTTTTTGTTTTGTTTATTTTTCCCCCAAAGAATTGGACAGATGAGATGGACTGTGGAAATGACGCTATTACCAGTTTTGCCAATCATTTCCTAGCAACATTAACTGCCGCAAGATATGACTAGACCAAAATTCTCAATGAAATTACATTAAGTTTGGCATCGTAAGTTGGAATCAGCAATCAATGCGTAAAGAATAGCGCAATTAACACAGATAATTCTGAAGATTCTGATATTTTTCACAATTCTGATCACGATCCTTTTGATGCAGAAAGCGAAGAAGATGATTAACATAAAGACAAACCGTCTGAATAAATAGAATTGTTTGTAGATTTTTATTTTGCTAAAGTTTTAAGTGTGTTTTGATTGACTTTTAAAGTGCAGACAATAACCTTAGTAACATGATGAATGAGGAAAAATGATTGTTTTCATGGTATTTTCCTGTCATAACTGATCAATTCAAACACCCGTGCGATTCGCAAGCGCAAGTTGATTCACGCGTGTGAGTCACCACTCGCGCTGTTTTGCTCACCAAAAGACCTGCGTTACGTAACTAGAAAGGGGTGTCCTTTGTGCAGCAGCTAAAATTTTAAATAGCATTAAAATGGCGGGGAATTGAAAGTAGTTAAATATGGCTACCATGATTGGAATGATGTAAATCAGTGCAGGCAAAAATACAAACTGAACTGATTGTAATTTGAACTGCATTACCAGTAATTTTGCAAAATTCCCACAGTAGTCAGTAACATCAGTTTCAGTGAAGAGTCTTTGCAAGCTGTCCGTCCCACTGCTTATTACAGGCAACTCTCAGTAAACCTAACTTGCTCAAACACAGTTTACCTTCAAGTAATTAGCTACTAGGAATAACAGGGAATGGCTTACTTTATTTAGCAAGTTTCAGCAAAGATGACATGTCTGTTGGTGGACCTCCTTGACTTTGAACATTTTGTAGTGGTCTCTTCAGAGTCCTAAGAAAAATCCATACAAAGATACTTTTAACTGCCTGGTTATTTTGAGTAAACATTTATGAAGGATCAATACACATTGAAGTTTTCCACCAACAATCTAAAAGTTGAACTTACAGTGTGCTAATGACTTCCAGATAAGTTTAAATTTGTATGTGTGCTATCTGCCACACATTGTCATATTTTCATAACCCTGTGTAAACTGTCAGTTACCTTTAAATTTATTGAAAAACATTAACTCTAAAACTAAAAAATTAACTCCTTAGCTGGTCATAAATGTTCTTTTGTTATTTTACACAAAGACCAAGACAAAGTACTCTTTTAGCACCATTTTACTCTGGCTAATGGCAGACGACTCTACTCATAAGGGATGACCTCCAGTCACAAAAGTGCTAATATGTGAGCATGAAGAGCTAATAAATATTTACTATGAGAATCAGGGTCAAATTTAGTCATGGACATGGCTGATGATAGCCTGCAAATGTCTGCCAATAGGAAAATATTTTCACCAATTCAGCAGCTAGTTTTCAGGGATGATTGAGTTCACAAGGATCAGCCATCACTTGCCAAAATATCAGGGCCATGAAATTTTGTAAGTCATGAACATACCTCTCAATCTCATACAATAATTATCATCAAAAGCAGAAATCAATGTTGAAAATGGAACTCTGTTAAATCATTCTAATATTCTACACTTCATGCAGTAACCAACCCTAAGTTTCCTGATATAGTGTACTGCCACCACGTGACATCACTTACCTGTCTTAAGCGACCACCTGGCATTTACGACCACTTTTGCCTGGCAAAAGGGGTGGTCGTAAAACTCAGGTTCTACTGTATCTCTATGCACTTCCTTTCCAATTTATATGTTAGACATATTCCAATTCCTCCTTTTTACAACCACAA
Organism: Heliopora coerulea; assembly: GCA_030142905.1. NCBI lineage: Eukaryota > Metazoa > Cnidaria > Anthozoa > Scleralcyonacea > Helioporidae > Heliopora > Heliopora coerulea. The sequence goes on along the minus strand of JASJOG010000351.1, from coordinate 3,777 downwards.
AAGTTCAGCCCTGATAAAACAAAAATGTCCAAGAATAACCAAATTTCAAGGTAATATCCAATGACATTTTTGACCTTGGACTGAAAATTTTAAAGTTGACCCTTGGAGAAAGTTAATTTGGAACAATACCTGTGCAAAGGAAAAATCTTTGATCAGTATTAACAAGTTTACAATATAACCTTTTGCCAATTTCAAGTTTGTTTTAATCTTTCTCACTCTCAGTACACCCCAGCAGTTTGACTTTAAGCTGTAAATTTGTTCTGTCTGTCACCTTCCTATTGGCTCCTTGGGCTCTTGATCTTTCCAGTCAACCACATACAATGATTGAGGGTGTTTGTTTGTCTTTTCTTTGGAGAGGAGGTAAATTTGGTTGTGACTGTGGAGATTTTAATGTTTAATACTTGCAGTACATACTTTTGGCTTGTCTTAATTCCATCACTATTGACCACATGATTTTTAAAATTTTTGTGAAATTTTTTGAAAGTTACAGAGTGTAATTGCCATTTGTTTCAATTATATTATACGTTATACATTTCTAAACTTTTTAATTGTAGAAGCTTTTGAAATTTTTATATAATATACAGTAACTGCTTTTAACCTAATCAGAAGAACACTTCCCACACTTAGTAGATGCCACAACATGTAACAAAAACTCCTTACCTGTGTGTTTGGATCAATGTCATCTAAAGCTAATCCATGTACAGGAGATTTTGTCATCTTTAAAATCTACATCTAAGTAATTAAATGTCTTAGTTAAAAAATTTAAACAGACCATTGTAAATAATATACCAATCCATAGTGTGCATGCACCATAAAAATTGATTTTTTGGATTCAATGTTAAGACCTAACAACATAATAAACTCTCAGGGGACAAAGGAAATGACAAAATTATATTTTACATATTGATTTATTTTTAGTTATTTTTACATTGCTATCTTTGACTTGACAAACTTTCAAATCTTTACAATTAATGTACCGTGCTGTACTATTGTCATTGACATGATCAGTGCCAGATTTATACAGGGATAAAAGGGGTGATTGCCCTGGCCCACCTCTATGCAAAATTATGATGATTAAAAAATTAGTTTCTTTTATTAACCCTTTGTTTACTGATGGGACTTTAATGTCTCAAGTAGAAGAGTGACTTTATTGGTCAGTAGCCAGTAGGGGTGCTGAAGAACCTGTAAGGAGAAGGGACTTTTGAGTCCATTCCGTGTGTTTCATAGAAGAGCCTGGAAATGATTTGATTCAACAGTTCAACTTAATTCAAAATTGACTTTGAGTTTTCCTGGCATGTATAACACATTTATCTACGTATGTATAACTTGACAGTTCCAGTTACCTGCAATAAACAGACTTTGACGTGTACATTTGGTGATTTGTTGTGTATTTCCATTTATAGGGGGCAGCCCACCAAAGAAGAAGTGCCCTGGGCCCCCCAAGATCTAAATCCAGCACTGGACTTGATATATCAGTGACAAATACATGTATTTGTGTATGAACTTCATGTATGAAGTTTTTCTCACTGAAGACCTTTTTTCTTTTTCTTCCACCTTCCATCAGGATTCCCTTCAAGTTGGTCTTTTGGATGATTTATCACATACCTATATTGAAATAAAAAGTAATGGAGAAAAATGATATTTTGCTACTCAGGAATTTTTCTTGTTCAGTGTTCTAGCAAGGTTGAAAAAATGACAGGCCAGGAAATTTGCATAGAGAGTTTGCACTGCAAGGCAATGCCGATTGTTGTGATAATTTCTTTGCCAGAGGAGCTTTGACAAAGCCAGCCATTTAGCAAACTTATAGAATTTCATTTTCAAAGGCATCATCACTGTCAAAAAAGACCTCAGAAGTACTGAACTTGAAATAGTAGCTTACGATTGATGTTTTCATTGGAGTACCTCTGATAAACATACATGTTTCTGCAACCTAAACAAGAGATTTGATTGACTCTGTGCAATGTGTAACTATGAAACAGCACATTTACTATGCTGCTGACCATAGGATAATGACCAGAAAAATGAAAGTGAGATAGATAATCACAGGGGACTCAGAAAAAGAAAGGGCACTCTTGAAAATTGAAGGGCAGAGTGCTCTTTCGTTCTGGCCTACCTAGAGCACTGTTGTTACATTTATACAGTAACAACATACAGTTACTGTGATTGTTTTATTATTAAACTAAGGGTAGACATATCAATAGTGACATGATCAATAATAGTTATAAAATAACACACATCCAATACAAGCTCTGATTGGATGAGCCCCATTTCCTCTCAGGGTACAAATGCATGCTGATATTATTTTCATTTTGTATGGGACATGGATAATGTCACAACAACTCAAAAAACCATGACTATTTTATAAAATAGATAGAAAATATCTTTTGACATAAACATTCATGAAGCCGTTTCAAATAGAAAAACATCTGAAAATACTCAGCTATGCCTCATGTTTCCACCAAGCATATTTCCAGTTGAAATACAGTAACATCATTCATGTTTACATCATAGCACCGAGACACTCACACAATTTCCTATTTGTTAATCACAACATTAAATGCAGTGTGTATCACATGTTTGGCAGGACAATTAGGAATAGCACCAACTGTTCTTTGCTATGTTACCTTTTATCAACATGGACCTCAATGAAAATGAGGACTTACAAGATTTCTCTTTCAAGACAATTTCCTGTCACCCCTAAATTTGTGCTATCCTGCCTCCACATGAGATGTAGCAAAGAACATTTCCAAATTTTCACGATAGCATCAGCACTTCAGACAGTATTTCTAAAGAAAAATGTTTATAAACCATCTAATCAGAAATTCAATAAGTGTAGTTTGCTTCATGGTGGTAAAAATTGAAGTACTTCATTTACTGTGTCTTCATTGCCACCCTTTTAAACTCCCTACTTTGACCTGTGTGCAATTCAGGGATCCTGGGATATGTCACTCTAGTAAAACTCACCACATCAATGTAGGTAAATGAAATGCATCCTGGTATTCTAGGCCAGCTTGCTTAAATATTAAGTGAATTATCATCAAGGTAGAATGTATATAATAGTAAAAATAATTTCAGATGTAAAATTGTGGTATATGTAAACTAATGAAAAAAGGTTAAAATTAAAATTTAATCAATAAAATCAATTTAAATGTGTAGATATAACGTAATACTAATAGTATCACTTAAATAAAAACAAAATTACAGTTACAACTTACACACTTCTTCGGATTACTCCAAAATCGTTTATTATCTTAATAGTCATAATGGTAAAAACTTCAAAATGCCTGGTATCCATTCGAAAACGTTCGTTTATTGATGACCATTTAAAGATGGTATCCAGTAAACTTAAAGGCACTTATATCAAACGAGTACACATACATTTAGCGTGTAAATTCTTCACGTATTGATTTAGCAAAAGAAGTGAAGCCTTCTTTCAAAAATATTCTTCCATAGGTGACATTTACAGTACGTGTACTCTGTAACGATTAGTTGCCGATGACTGGCCTCCCTTACATGGGGAGTGACAAGCACAATCAGATACAGTAAATTATCTTGCGTTAAGTAGCTGTGAAAGCAGGAGTCAGTTGTGGTGCACAGTATCAAAACGAATGTCAGTACGGTGAAGCAACATGTTTTCAGTTACCATTCTTAAGCACTTAAACAAACACTGGTGTTACATGTATTACGCGGAAACATACCTGTTTTCATCGTTGATATTCATTGCTGCAACAAAACCAAAAGACGGGGCGAAAAATGGTTTATATCACGTTTTTAAAA